>OY744477.1:17016212-17616212 GCA_963556175.1 Tipula confusa | reverse complement strand
TCAAGTCGAAACGGCTGAATTAACCGTTTTATGACAAATACGTCATGTAATCGACCAAGATGGATTATGTGAATTTTAATATAAAAAAATACGAAGAGATAGATCACCCACACTATCAACAAGAATATTTGAGAAAGAGTTTATTTCCGTGATTGAAAAATACTTTTAGAGAAAGTCTTAGTGGCAAAAATTACTGCAAAAATAAAAATGCATTACTAAAGATTCGTTGAATAAACACCTGTTCGCTATAAACAAGGATTTTCAGGTGAGGCTAAATATTAGTAAGGTTTGGGAAGCCAAACTAAAGATCAAACTAGAGGCCTAAAAAGATCCAAGTGCAATTAAGAGCACAAAAATACGGCCGCTTTTTGCACCACTTGCAGCGAGGTATATACTGCAAGTAGAATTTTTTATTCTCCCACCATCATTTCAAGCCATAGGAATGAGGTGCAGAATTATCATGATACTGAAAGTTCGGTACGCCCGTGTTTTTTTTATTACAAAACTTGGAACTCTATACATTTGTTAATTGGTTGACAGTTGCTTCATTTTGGCGAATTTTAATCTAATATAAAATATCAAAGTAATAGTGACGAAAATGTCTAGAACAAAACTAATCCATTTGCGATTCAAAATCCATACACGAACTAAATCTTATGAATAAATGATTAATTTATGTTAATAAACTTTATTTCATGTATACATAATTTATAGTAACAGTATACTAAATTTTTATGGTGTTAATTATTATTACAAGTGATTAATCTCATAAAATAATCAGGATCTTTTTTGTTTTGGAACATAAGCATTTTAAATCTTTGTACTTTACACATACCCACACCTAATATCTATTCAAATAACAATATGAATATATCATATATATATATATATATATATATATATATATATATATATATATATATATATATATATATATATATATATATATATATATATATATATATATATATATATATATATATATATATATATATATATATATATATATATATATATATATATATATATATATATATATATATATATATATATATGCATATATATTTAAGTGTGGTGTTTAATAACATAAATAATAAATATTAATTTATAAAAAATAAATTTATTTAAATTTTATTTATTATATATAGGAAATACACTTGGGAGGATATTATCAATATTATTATGTAAATATAAATATATTCTAATAATTATAGTTTTTTGTTGTTGTTGTATAATAATTTATGTTAGAAAATTAAAATTAATTTTAGAAAAATTGGTGTTCTAATTTATTTAGTTTCGTACGAGTACGAGTTGAAATCCTTAGAGAGATTGATAGTTTATCAGTTTTTTTAGTTGTGTAAGTTTTATTTTTTTTGTAATTTTAAATTAAATTAAATATAAATTCCATTTGGATGTCGAAGATTTAAAAGTTTATTATAAATAATTTATGATCGATTTTAATTAATTAGGATAATATTTATATAACGATAGGTAAGTTGATTAGGTGAATTATCTATAGATATTATATATATATATATATATATATATATATATATATATATATATATATATATATATTCATTTATATACAAAAAAATTTCTTGCATCATAAATTCTGACTATCCATATAATATAAAACGAAATAATAATTTTTAATAATTTATGGTAATTACAGGCCAATGTTAACTTTAATACAATTAAATATGTTTATTTATTTAAGGTGTTTGTCTGTAATTTACCATTTATAAATGGATTACAATCAATCATTGTTACGTATTACATTATATGTTCTCTAAGTATTGAAAAATTTCGCTATTAATTATGTAAAGATTATATATAAAATTTAAAAGTAATATATGATCAAGATAATATTAACTTATAAATTTTAATTAAAAAAGTAATATCAATTATAAGTTAAATTTTGTATTGTTTTATTTATAAGCTAGTATATTATGCCGTCGAGGCTCATTTACTCTCTAAACTTTCGCGTTAGTATACTCATTTGCGCACCTTCCATAATATCTGACGTCGAAAGGTTTACTCCTTTCCGAATTTGTGTTCTTAAAAATTACTTATTAAAACGTATAAATATTTTATAGCAGGATTAATACTGATGTCGAAATCTTTTTAGAAGAAACTGTAGTTTTTACATAATTTTTGCGAGTTGAGCATTAGATCTCTAGTCACCCTCTAAGGATCTGCGTTAGAGAGGGTTGGAAGAAAAGAGATAATTAAAGGTTATATTGGGGTTATATTATTAGAAGATCAAGAGGACGTTTATTAATAGCAACAACAAAATTTACAAAATTTACAAGTTTGTTCATACAATGAACAAACTAGAAATCAACGATATTTCGATACAAAAATGCAAAATGGTGATAAAAAGATCACGGATGCAGAATGCATTGTAATGTCATTCAAAGGAGCAAAAAATTTAAAACTAGGATTAAAATATTCAAAAACCAAACGCGTGTAACCTACAGCCAAGGACTGATGTAATCCAATTACGTAATTAAATTACATTTTTTTTTTGTAATTTGTAATAGTAATTGGATTTGTTATTTCAATTATTTTTTTACTCGTTAGGTTGTAAGATAAATTTATTACTTTATTTATATTTATTTACAAATCATTATAATTGAAGTAAATTATACAATGATTATTCACAAATTTACACATAAAACAAAATACCATTACAAAACATTATTTTAAGTAACAATTACAATTGCGGATTATCGTACAACTTAGCGATACGCCATTTGAATTATTTTTTTATTTATGTGGAAATCAAAAACGGTAGAAATCAGATTAAATTTTTTAACCGCTCCATCAAATGGATTCTGACTCCCATAATTTGTTTTATGAAACCTCGGCTGAAGAAAAGTTCGATTGCTAATCATCATATTATTAGCAGTAATATTCAATTTAGATAAAAGAACGAAAGAATCGATTAGACCGTGTAGAAGATCAAACATAAAACCAACTGAATAGATAGCACGTCTAAGATGCAATGGTTGAAGCTCAAGAAGCTTATAATGGTAAGTGTTGAAATTGTTATTGTTATTGCGAGGAAGGCGATAACACATTGACTTGGTGAATCTTCTTTGGACCTTCTCAACTTTTTGGGAATGAACATTGTATTGTGGACTCCATATAACTGATATATATTCGATATTTGATCTCACTAAAGCACAGTAAATAGCCTTTAATGATTCGATATTTTTAAAGGTTTTACATGAACGAAACATGAAGCCAAGCATGGAATTTGCCTTATTAATAATTGTTTCTTTATGTTGGAGGAAAGAAAGTTTTTCATCAAGAATTCCACCTAAGTGAAAAAACACTGAAAACAATTTATGACATCGTTAATAAATAACAGGAACAGCAATGGACCAAGATGACTTCCTTGTGAAATACCAGAACTAACATCATATATATCTGAAACAAAATCGCCCAGTTTTACTGACTGGACCCAACCAGAAAAATACGATTTAATCCAAAGAAGCAGACGAGGGTGGACACCAATCATATGCAGTTTAGACAAAAAATGTCATGAGAAATCCTGTCAAATGCTTTTTTAAAATCGGTGAACACAACATAAACCTGCAACCCATCTTCAAAAGATTCTATTGTGAAACCAATAAATTCCATGAGATTAGTTGCAGTTGAGCCACCTGGAAAGAATCCGTGTTGCTGTGGAATAATTTTGTTTTTTAATAAATTAAACATTATATCACGAACCTGGCATTCAAAGACTTTCGAAAATGCAGATAAAATAAAGATAGGTTTATAGTTTTCAACATTAGATCTGTCACCACTCTCATCATTAGCAGATTTCCAGCATTTAGGAATATATTCAAAATGCAATGACCTATCAAAAATTAACTTTAAAGGAAAAGCTAGAGAATGAGCACATTCACGAAGTATAATCGCTAATAAACCATCAGGACCAGATGAATAATTAACCTTAAGTTTACTTAGACATTTAAAAATTTCCTCAACTTCCAGTTGCATAAAACCGAAGCAATCACTATGACCGTTTACTGAAGACACAGGTGTCTCTGAGTTAATAGGGCATGAAAAAGTAGAATGAAAGAAAGATGCAAAAAGATTAGCAGAATTATTTATAGAACTGAAGAGGTTATCATCCAAAAACATGGTACAAGGATACCCAGAAACACCACGTTTTGAATTATCGAAAGACCAAAATTTTATGGGATTGCACTTTATACCTCGCTCAATCCTCTCAGCATACCGAATGTCTTGAATCTTTTAAGCCTCTTAAATTTTTTAAGCTATCTAAAACCATTGATTGGAAATTGCGTTTTTCTTTTTAACCTTCAAGAGCCTGTTCATTCAATTCTTTGCAGCCTTTAATTCATTATAAAAACACAGAGGTTTACGCAGAGGTTTATATCACACTAATGAAAAAGCTTAACCTAATTTAAATAACACAAAAAAGAATTCAATCCAACTTTATCGATTTATCAGGTAAAGTGAACTCCATATAGCTAATATCAATACCAAGCAGAATATACTTGTGATGCTTATCGTTCTTAACCAAACAATGGTGACTTTCCTCTAAACAATAATATTCAAAGAAATTACCTGAAACAAAAATCAAATCAAGTAATCGAGTTCTAATGTTAAATACATAATTAATTTGAATTAAATCTGCAGACGACATAGCATCAATAAGGTTAGATTCATTAACTGATATAGATAATTTCGGCACCATATCGCCAAAGCCTGGCACCTATGATAAGTTAGGCAAATTTAAATCACCAAACACTAAAACACGAGACGAATCATCATACCTTGCAGTTATTGAACTAATTATACTAATGTGAGCGCCAATAGAAAATTTCCACTGCTTTATATAAACTTTGACCCAAACCACCTCGCAATTAAATGGGTCAGAAAATTCAATCCTTTTACAAGAGAGTTTAGTGCTTATTGCGATTAGGACACCACCACCACGCAAAAATTCTCTATCACATCTAAAAACCATGTACTCAGAACCAAAAAGTTCAAAATTTGTAAAATCAGCATTGAGGCAAGTTTCGGTTAGAACGATAATAACCAACCACATTCAACCAAATTCAGATAAAAGCTATTAGTCTTAGTACGTAATCCGCGCAAATTCTGATAATAAAAATAAATTTGTCTAGACGATTTAATATTTACATTAGAATTAGAAGAAAAAGGATTTAATTTACGAGTTGAAGACAAATTTACTTTAGCTCTACTGGAAATGAGTTTTTTGAACGACTAACAAATTTACGTACTAATATTCCAGTTGGGATACCAGGTTGTAGCAGCTTATTAAATAATAAAGAATACTCTACACCAATCTTAAAGAATACGAAGTTCAACCGATTTATTTCCTGATTATCTGATACAAGCAATCTGCAATCAAAAACATCTTCAGCATCAGGTAGTCGTTCACATAAGAATTTTTTTAATCCATCCGAAGTGGTTGTATTAATAAATCTGGAAGCGTAGATGAACTTTTTATCAGGCACTGACTTGACTTGGTCATCAACAATGGTGGATCATTCAACAATACACTCCAATTGAGCGGGCTGGATTTGATGATACAAGATAAGATGATTTATCAGTAGAGCGCTCCTCAGCTCTGTTTGTAATATTGTTAAGAGTTATGTAGGCAGCATAATCAGAAGAGTTAGGAACAATATTCGCAGAGAGATCAGGCTTTAACTTGGTGAACCCATCGATAACTGTGTTTGTTAGTTGCTAAAACTATTGCAAGCTGTTCTTTTAAATGTAACAGCTCTCCAGATAAATGATGGCAATCGACACACACAAACTTGGCAAACGGGCAAGCTTTAAAAAAGTTGAACCAATTTTCCATCAAAGGATCGACACATTTTGGATGGAAACAACACTTGCAATCACCGGAACATCGCAGCATGTATCACGAATTGAGCTTGATGTGTTACATGTTTTGCATCGTTTAGACATTGTAAATTATTAAATCATATATATATATATATATATATATATATATATATATATATATATATATATATATATATATATATATATATATATATATATATATATATATATATATATATATATATATATATATATATATATATATATATATATATATAAATTCTGCTGTTTAATTTCTTTCCCCACAATAGGTTCACAACCAAAATAAATTACGAATTCTATTTATGGTTAAGAATTGGTTTGAGTCTTCCGTGCCAAGAGGCTATAGGCAGTCTACTTTATGTAGCGCAAGTCACAAGACCAAATATTTGTTATGCCGTCAACAAATTAAGTCAATTCAATCAGAATCCAGGAATAGCCCATCGGAATGCTACGAAACGAGTGATGAGGAATTTAATGTACCCTTCTAGTTTTAAATTGGAATTTAGCAAAAATATCAATGCAGATATGATTGGATACTGTGATTCAGACTGAGTGGGTGATCCGGAACAACGACGATCAACTACTGGATATGTATTTGCGATACAGGGAGGACCAATATCGTGGAACTCGAAACGACAATGCACAGTGGCTCTGTCAACTACCGAGGCAGAATACATGTCTATGGTAGCAGCGACACAAGAAGGCTTTTGGTTCAATAAATTATAATGCGAAATTTTTCCAGATACATCGATTCTGATCAAACTTAATTGCGACAACAAAAGTGCAATAAGCTTGAGTGCTACGAATACATATCACCCAAGGACGAAACCTATAGATGTCAAATATCACTTTATAAAAGAGTTATTAATGTGCCGTCGATTTGAAATAAAATATATTTCAACAAAGCAAATGATTGCTGATGTTTTAACAAAAGCTCTCCCTAAGCAGCAACATCACAACTGTTCTAAAGCTAAAATTAAAATACAACATTTAGGGGGAATGATGAAAAGTAAATATTGTATTCTAAATGTTGGTAACACTGTATTGTATACTCTTGCATACAGTAGTTATTATATTAGTCTGTGTATTATTGACTTTCTTTGATTTAAGAGTACTAACTTCGTTTTCAAGAATTTTTATGCGCTCCTCCATCAATTGTTTGATTCAGTTGCTTGTAAATATTTGTGGAATCGACTAAAGCACTATTGGCTTTGCATAAATAGCTGTACAACTTTTTCTCAGTTACAGAACGATTGCAATTCTCTTGCATCAGTTCGTTTTCGGATTTTTCTTATTTTTCAGATGCAATTGTTCCTTTTGTTTCACTAATCTGATGTTGCCTTTCAAAAAGGGGCTAGTGACATTTGTAGAAGATTGAGTTAATTTTTGACTCCTTTGGAATGGATATAAAATACCCTTTTCTTTTGTATTCAGTTGAGTGTATTTTTCCCTAATATATCTTGGGTTTGGACGTAATATTTTTAGTATAGCAATGGTTGGTCTCCCCCAGAATCCATGAAACCGATCTTCGAAGAGAGTGGATTTTTCTGAGTATCAGGTATACCACCTGGTGTAATTTTTTTCTAGTTTGTTTCACTCATTGCGTTTTTATAGTGTTTAATTGCACTCGTCTCTAGTATTAAGCTGATGAATATTCCATCGTTGCGCGGATGTTACCACTTGGAGTTAAACTAAACATATTTGGGGGTTCTAAAAAGTTACAAAGTTGAAATATAAACCATGGTAATCATGGCTATAGACAATCAACCCAACATTTCAGCATAAATAAGACTATTTACGACAAGGCTATATACGACCGCAGACAGTTTCATCTAATTGCAAAGACAATAAAAATTCCTAAGTACAGTAACGTTTAAGTAAACATTGGAAAATTATTTTCCATTAAGCTAAGTCATTTCAACATATTTGATTAATAAAATAAGACATATATTATAATATAATATTACAAATTTGTCCTTATCAATTATTTATCGTAAATTGAAAAATGTTCCGTATATATTGATTAAATTCCTCAACAAAAATTGATTTATTATACAAACCAATTATTAAAATATACCAACAATCATGCATAAAGTCAACACAATTATTAATGTTTGCATTGTGTATTTCAATAAAGTATTCATTCATTCTCTCCAATCGAAACGGAATAATGTTTTGTTATATTCCTATATTTTTAAATTCCTTCCGGATCCTTGCTTCAATTTGTACAATGCTACTATTATATCATGTCACAATTGTGTAAATAAAATTACGAATAAGGGTCATTGTTGATTTCCACTAGAATGTCACATACACAATATACCGAAAAACACATCAACATCATGACATTTTGAATAAATCAACCATAAATATTGCTAAGTGATCACAAATATGTGGATATACTTTCCGCAACAACACTGTCCATAGTATAAACATACGTTCCAAAATCTAGGATACTAGGAATTAAATATAAACATAAGTCACTTTCATATATTGTGGCCTTATTTTATATCGTTAAAATTATTATTAATATTTTCAGTTATTGTTTTTGTTGTCATAAATTTCCATCTCATCAATGGTTAGTTTTCGTGGTTGGTATAATATAATATTAGGAAAATTTCCTATAACCCACCTTCTAATTTTGTATGATATATATATACATAAAAATAATTTTATCATATTAATTGACAGATTGCGTGATTATAATTGAATAATAAATTCGTATAACAAAATACCTTTAATATATAGCAAAAAACTAGATTTGCTGTTTTTCTTTTATATAGGTAGCAAATAGTTTTTATTTTCAATTTTTTGCCCGACGCGAAATGATATGCCATCGACGAGCCAAAAAAAATTATTTACCAATTTGGAAATATTTTTTTTTGCTTTTATATCACAATGAACAAAGTTGTATAACTAATACACACACACAGTTACACGCACGCATACACTCACAAACAAACCATTGTGCTTTTCGTCCAAGTTATGTTGCATGCTGATAAAACGTTATACACGATTAGAGTATTTTTTTGTTATTCAGTTTCGTAAATGAAAATTTATGTGAGAAAATTCATTGGAAAATATTTAATTGAATTTTCCAAATAAATGTAATACTATATGAGGGGGAAAAATTGTCGCGGAAAATGCTTTATGGTTGGTGTAAGCGTTTTCGTGTACCGCACGTGCTAGAACTTATGTATGATAACTTTATAGGTTGTTGGCACCAAAATAATTTACATTCTTTTAAAAATAATAGTAAATCTAAATATTCCAGGCAGTGAATAAGACCCTTCCTATCATTGTGGACTGCAAGATGGAGGAAGTGAAGTCACTGATTGTGAAATAAGTAAACCTCATCGGGGCTAGCAATTTTACGTTCACAATTATCAATCGCACCGGTCTGGTGGGATTAAATATCAAAATTGAGGATTAACACCAACGGTTGACTCAATATCTGGGTAGACTGGCGCATTAATTCTACTCGTACACTCTTGAAAATTAACAGGACTGCACTACCGTGATCCTCGGCCTATATGAGATGAAATTGACTAATACAAATGCAGGAGTTGCTATGGAAGCAGTTGCAGCCCATAAACCAAAATCTAGCTTGCCGTTGTTTGTTTCTCATTTTGGATTACTGTGTAACTGTGCATAGAACTGTATATACATTACAACCATTCTTATTGGCAGTAAACTAGTACTGCCAGCAACATGGACCTGCAGCCCGTACCAGGAAATGCATCAAGTGCTTGAAATTTGATGAGAAAGAAGCTGCAAGAGGACAACCACCGAGGAATTTTCGGAATTCTTCAACTGCATCGTGGATCATTCAGCAAACTACAAGGATTGGAAGGGCCAAATTATTTACCTAGACTATTTACCGTGTTTTACCAGCACTAGCTCCAGCTTTTAATTATTGGAATTAACGTAGTAACACAAAAACAAGCACCAAAACCTTCAGAAAAGCAACCAACGGCAACTCCAAAACAGCCAGAGATACCACCATTAAACACATTCAACAAGCTCAAGGTGCAAGCAGAGGGGCTTTGGAAGATCCTCAAGGATATCATGAGGAACTAAATGATGTCAAAATAGTTGAATCAGCGAGGTCAACGCAGAAAGTAGTCATGAATATAGCCATGTTTTACATGTCATTACGATACATTTATAATGATTGATAATTGACCTGAAGAGACTTAAACCATAATATAAATGGGAACCGGTCAGAACTGGACATTTTAAAAGTGGATATTCCAAAATAGGATTTGACAAAACGAGATAAGGTACAAAACTGGATATTTCAAACAAGATATTTTGACATGTGAATTAAATTTAAAATGATTTTTTAAGAAAGTTCTGGAATATGGCCAGTTAGGAAGGAACTCGGCAAGTTCTTAAAAGATTATAATGAATTCCGATATGTAGGATGAAAATGGGACTTTGAAATGATTTGTTGGGAAAGTTCTAGAATAAGGCCAGTAAGGTTCCATACTTGAATACTTCTAAGGAGAGAAATAGAATTTCCCTTCACTTAATGTTTTTTTCTTTAATTGTATACTTAAATTTAGAAGAGATAGAATTTTCCTTCACTTAATGGTTTTTTTAATTGATGCTTTTCTCATCTAATTAAAATAATCATTGACTTGAAAAAATCATTTCAAAATTACATTTTAATCCTACATATAGAATTTAATCATAATTGGTTAAGAACTCGCCGAGTTCCTTCCTAACTGGCCATATTCCAGAACTTTTCCAACAAATCATTTTAAAATCTCATTTTCATCTTACATATCGAATTTCATCAAAATCGGTTAAGAAATCAGCGAGTTCCTTCCTAACTGACCATATTCCAGAACCTTCCCAAAAAAATCATTTTAAAATTTCATTTTCATCCTACGTATTTAACTTTATCATAATCGGTTATGAACTCGCCAATTTCCTCCCTAATTGGCCATATTCCTGAACTTTCCTAAAAAATCATTTTTTCACATGTCGAAATATCCTGTTTTGAAATATCCAGTTTTGTACCCTATCTCGTTTTGTACCTTATCTCGTTTTAAAATATCCAGTTTTGAATTATCCTATTTTGTTAAATCCAGTTGTAAAATTTCCAGTTTCGACCGGTACCCAATATAAATACACATAGTATTAGCATGGTATCTTAGCCCATTGACGTGCTAGATTTCGCTACTGGTATAGTTTTAAAATAATCAAAATATTTTTATATGTATATAATCGCCTAAATGTCATAAATTTAGACTAAATTTTGACGAAATTCTATCGACCCGACATCTGGAACATCATTGTGTAAACTGTTTTTTTTTTTATGATGGTAGTACTATGTGTATTTATACTATGATTAAACTGACTTTATAACTCAGAATCCATAGACAATAACATAAATAAACTAACAAACCATATTCGATTAGCAATAAATTCTTCTCCATTAATAATCGGTACCACAAATAATATTACAAGTAGACATCCTTTTTGCAGTATAGTTAAAGATCTATAGTTTCACACCGCAATAAGCTTGGGCGAATTAGAGTGCGAACACTAGATCGATCCCTTAAATCCTATTAATCAACTCAAATTTCCCCACTGCATGGAATAAAAAATTTACAGATATAAAACCTAACAACACCTCGGTTTGGAAGTTTACTAGAAATTTGAAAAACCGATGTAGTAAATTGCCACAATTAAAACTGACGGATCAAGTATCGTATTTAAATTTCGATAAAACTAACCTTCTTGCCAAACAATTTCATCTCGTACACCAATCACTAACGACTAACACGAAAATATTCGCAAATGCCTCTTTTTACGGTTGAAGCCTTTGTTTTAGCAGTAATTTTTTATATAATTTTGAAATGACAGGAAGTAGTCAAACAGATCTATGCGATTTTTTATTTTTTGCAGATAAACCTAGTTTGGGGATCATAATTTTTTCTTCGTTGTTGTCCGGTGCGTGTTTCAGTGTCAGGTTTTTCAGGCTTCCGCTTTTTTTTTACTAATTTCCAGATTTCAAGAGGATAATAAAGGTTACTTCAAGATTCAGTATGACCAATAGGAGGACTAGACAATTTTGAATAGTATACCATTTAGTACCTCTAGTTCGTATTCCAACTCGATCAGTATTTTAATTGATACTTGCAGGTTTAATTACCCTTGAACTATTTCCTGGAATAGGGTTCATCTAGTATTACTATTTTCAAGCTTTGTCTATTTATTTTTATTGATTTTTATTGTGCTGAGAGTAATAATAACAGGTGAGTCGTTGGAATATATTACCTCGCTGATTTCGAGGAACATGCAATCCTCAAAACTCCTTTAAGATGATATTTTGATTAAGATATCCTTCTTCTAGAATTGTAAAACAACCGCCTCTTACATGAGGAACAGACACTGTTTGATGCTGCAATTCCTGGTAAATAGACGACCTGGAGACGTATCCGATACGAAACTAAGAACTTCCTTATAACAAAGTTAAAAAGATGTACACCCCCACATCAACAACGACCTCAGATGAAATCTCTCTTCATATTATTTATTTTGTTTTAAATTTTAACCAAAATAAGTTAGGCAATGTTATGCCATTTTTAACCATTTTCAGCACAACTTCTATCAGAAAGGAGACGGCTTCGATATAAACGCCTTATCATATCTTGGTTTGACGGAAAAAGTGGAAATGTTGATTATGTGAATTTAACTGATTTATTTTCCAGCTTATTGATTACCGGTGCTGTGGCGAAACTGTATAGTATTTTATTTGGCGGATTTGGATTATTTGTTCAAAAAGTTTTGTTAATTACGCTAAACTGTGTTTTATATTTATTGATTGAAAAAAATTACTTCAACATTAGGAGTCTAAGGATTCTAAGACCTACCAGTGATCTCAAGATGTAATTACAAAACGCACACACCGAGTTTATTTACGGGATTCTGAAATTTAAATGTTTTTCTATAAATGAAATTTATATCAAAGGGATTTTTTGATTTTATGGAAGCATAGTTTTTGGCTCCCAAAAAATAAGTGATGATGAATACTACCTGTATTCTCTTGAGGAAGAGAATACAGGTAGTAAGTACCTCATGAAATATGTAAAAATACAAATCTTAATTTGCCAGCCTTAATACAATTTAATACTAAAATGGGTCCTGGTCCTTACGTTATATCGGTAAGTGACCTTTATTATGATTCAAAATATAAATGCAATTATAGCGTATAAAGATAAACATGGATTTCTAGGAATGACGTTCAGTATTACCAACATGATGTTTTTTAAGTCATGTATTAGAAATTGTAGGAAGCCGCCTAAACCATAAGTAAACCATATCTTGAAGACTCGTAATTTTGATGAGAGATTTAACGTAAAAGTAGATAGTAATGTGATGGTCAAGTAAGGAGATAAAGTTTCAAAATTTTGTTATTTAGTGGCAGCCTGATTTATATTAGTCTAGATGAACATTGAATGAACCATTTTTTCTAATAAAAATTTCCACAAGGTCACCTTAATTTTGTTTTATTTTGTTTTTCAAATTATTTTTTGCAGGCTTATCCACCTGTCCACCAAATTAGTGAATTTAAGAAATGCCACTCCTCCCTCTTTGGATGAAAGTGGTACAAGCGTACAGTTACTATATCATACAAGGCTGAGACCATATCTATATACATAGAGCTGTATATTACGTCAATGTCAAATTATCGACAGGTACCTTGTTTTCTGTTTAATGATATTTCAGAATGTGAAATCATTCGTAGAAAGATGATCTACATAGTGAAAATTTATGGTGAACTACATTGCTCAACGCCATTAACCAAAATGTACCTTACAATTGTCAGTGCAACACTCCTAATTCAGTGGTAAGTATACAACAATCATGAGTTCATCTAAATTCATAGAACTTATGAGCTTGAATACATTTAACAGTAATGTTTAAAGCAACAAATAACGTACTAAATCACCATAGATGCCAAAAGTATAGCTGGAACGGCCACATTTTGAAAACCAAAGATTGAAAAGGAAACATATATGATTCACACCCGACAAACTTGGCATATCTCCTCTAGATTTTCCAATTTTAGTGAAACATTTTGTAGGTTCGGTCGAGCTATTCATTGTGATCCAGTTCAAAATAAGGTTTTCAACAATGATTGACTGGCTTTAGGTTGAATGGCTGACCTGAGTTTGTTTAGTTAAAATAACAAATTAGCTATTTAGACAATCACACCTCAAAAAACCTGCAAAAAGCACAACTTTATTAGATTCGGAAAAATTAAAAGTTTGAATTTTTTTTTGTATTTTAAATTTATTGTAATTTTAATCACTATACATACTTCATTTTTGTTGTTGTTTGTCTTTTTACAATATGTAACTAGATACATATTCTATTATGGTTTTTTAAAACTGTATTCGAGTATTTCAACGTGCTCATATCCTCGTATACTCGTATAAATGACAGAAATATAATTTTTTATTTTCAAAAAATATGGAAAATAATTTGAAGAGATTTTTTTTTTACTGTCTAATGAATTTCAATTGAAAAGTTTGTGTAGAGCGTCGAGCATATAATATATTATGGTTTTACATAAAGTGAGAAAGGTAAAGTTTTTACATGTGAAAATAAATTGAAAGCTTCATTATAAAAACAAACAAAAGTTTTCAATTGGAATTGAATTTTAATCATAAATTAAGAAAAGTTTTTTTGTGAGCTTTTGTGAAATGTTGACGTAACTGAATTTTTTGTTGTTACTTTAACAATAAATAATATAAACATCATCGCTTGAATATTTTAACCTGTTTTATTAGGTTCACTTTTAAATATTTGTTCATGTATTTACTTAATGTAAAAGCTTCTTTTAACGATAGAAAAAACAAGACATTTTTGAGTGAATATTTCTAGAACCAGTCCTCTAGGAATTGAGGCGTTTTATTTTCGAAAACTTTGAATTTAGTTAAACACAATTTGAATACCTCCGTATATATAGAAACTTCGACAGATGGGTACAATACATTTTGAAGGAGTTTTTTCAACATAGAGTGGCTTTTGCCTTAGATTATTATCATCGTGTAACACATAGCAAAAGATCCCTAATATTTGACATATTTTACTGGTAAAGAAAACTATTAAGGATCTCTGCTCCAACTTAAATCCGGAAATTTTTCCACTTCAGATATTGTCGATTGAATGACAGCATTTGAGAATGTTTGGCTGGGGTACAACTAATGTCTTCCTTAACTGAACTTCACAATCCGAGAAGGATAATGGGCAATTTCTCGGATCATTTTACACTAGCTTCAACAGAGACAAAACAAGTCCAACTAACCCATTATTTTGCGGGTGTTAGTACATATTCGATGGCTTCCTAATTTGCATTAGTTTAGAAACGCTATTCCTATGCCTGTCGTGACTAAAGAAGGAACGCCATATCTCGAGATGAAGTTACTGACCAAAGTTTTTGCAACTGCAAGCATATCACGAATAGGGCAGGTTTCCAGTCATCTCTTAAATCTGGCAATAATGATCATCAAATACGAGAAAGGCCAATATGTATGTGTTTGAAAAGTGTATAGAAAGCAGGAGTATATCGTTGTAATGACGATTTATCTTTGTCAATAATAACACTCTTTCGTCCAAGCATTCATGTTACTATTACTGGTCAATACCATCGTGAAGCGAACAGCTGGTATTCCAGGATGAGAAATTCCGTGAACATTCTAGAAAATTTTTTTCAATTCCGTGGTTTAAAACAACTCAATCATCATTTTACTTGTTGCAACCTCATTCTTTGTTCCTCTTGTACTGTAGTCAACGTCACCGACCGACTTAAACCAAGCTTTTTCGGCTCAGGATAGTATATCTGCCACTATATATGTTATTTTTCTTCTAATGTTTTACCTAATATCGTTGATTAATTTGAAGACGTAGCCAAGGTGACGCTGATGCCGAGGATTTCGTTTGGTTTTTAATAATATTGCATAGACTAGAGTCTTGTGATCCGTTAGCACTTTGAACGCTTAGTCATCTAAGAAACATCAAAATTAGTTTATTGCCAAAAAAATCACCAAAAATTCCATATCAAATGTCAAATATTTTGGTTCGGCGATGGTCAATTTCTTCGAAAAATAACCCAATACGTTTACACTTGGGTTTTTAAACTGTTACACTAGAGAAATCGATCGTCAAGCGGTACTCGCAGCATTTAAATCAGGATGATCCAAATGCGTTTTTTAGCCAACTTTTTTTCGCTCTCTCAAAATTCTCTTGGCACATATCGGGTTAAGTGAAAATTTTTGGTTTTGGTTTCTTAGTCAACGTGGTCAAATACAAATTGGGCGAGTTTTTTAGCGAGCTTTGGTACGAATCTATGGGAATAGTTGACCATTTCTATGAACCGTTATATCTGACAAACGGTAATAGAGATTAGGAGTCATAACCTAAGCAATTAACTATATTATTCT
Source organism: Tipula confusa (assembly GCA_963556175.1). NCBI lineage: Eukaryota > Metazoa > Arthropoda > Insecta > Diptera > Tipulidae > Tipula > Tipula confusa. The sequence continues at coordinate 17,599,845 of OY744477.1, read as the reverse complement.
ATCTTCTGATGGGTAGATTCTTTATATTGTGGTGAGAAATCAACACACATTTGGATGAATTTATTTTGAGTCTATATTCAGTTTTGCAGTGGAATAATTCGTCGAGGGGTTTACGTGATCATATCGAGTACGACTAGCAACTAGAAGTTCTATATATATAAACGAGGATTTACTTCAGTACCATATAGAAACGATGTTCATAAACTTTTGGAAGGTTTGTACTGTATTTCGCAATCCATATGGCATTCTCACGAATTCAAATTCTTCTGCAACCTTCTGCAACCTTCTGCAACCTTCTGCAGCCTTTACACTAAATAATTTTCGAAAAGATTGTATTGCCATGAATTTGATTCAAATATGATTGTATGTGCGTTATGTGATACTGGACGGCATTCAAACGCCGGTAGTCCCCACAGGGCCACCAGTCGTTTTTTGGTTATACCATAAGGAAGTTGCCGCTTGCAAAGACGATGAATTTTAAATTTCCTGCTCTACCATACTCACAAATTCTTGCCGTTCAGCTCTGATATGAGCAAGGCCTGATATGACCTTGACGCGAAAATGGCAACCTTTTGGTGGATACAATGAACGACGTCGAGTTGCATTTGAATGTCATATACCTTGGTTTTTGTGTTAAACCCTGTGAAATTCGTCTCTGAGTCGATAAGTTATTTCTTTCTCAGATTTAGCATCAAGCTGGATTTTGATAAGAAATCCGCAGCTAATAATGTCGTCCGCTTTGGCAACTGGGTTGGCTATTTTTTATGGTTAGGGCTCATGAATTCGGCGTGCCCTTGTATAAGCACAACCATCGGAACATCTGGTTCCTCGGTCTCTAAAACGACGATGCATGCATCTAACAAATCCCATTGATATTGCGTGATTGACTACGGCTGGGAATTGACTGATATTGCTGAAATCTTTCAAACGAGATCTTGATCTACCACGGTAACTATTCTGACCAGAACTTAAAAAAAAATCGTTTCTTCAAATCGTTGAATTATTTAGACATACTTTTGACCATCTCACTCAACTTGCATATTGGATCTTTTGAAACAGATTAAACCTGATGCATAAACTGGTTTGTAGCTTCCAAACTCGAGGGAGCTAACGAGATGATCGTTTGGATGGCAGACAACAGAGACGAATTTAAAACTTCCCATATCTGGTCAGCCAGAAATTCCCAAATTTTCTTCAACAACTTGCAATTAAATTTGTCGACTAGATTGATGAAAAAAACCAAGAACAAACTAAGCTCTGATGGTTTCATATCTCCCATATCAGCGCTTGAAAACATCGCCGCTAATCGTTGTTGATCGCCATAATTGATTGGCCTTTGGTAAGAATGTCTTTAGAGTCTGGTATAAATACAACATATTTAAACTTGGTAATGTCGCTGACCTATTACTGATTCCGGAATTGGATCTCTTAAACCGAAAATTAGAGCATAACAAAAGAACTGAACAAAACAGGGCAGTTTTAACTGCAGTTTTAAATGATTTTGAAATGTTCTATAACCGAAAGTTTATATTTTTATTCAATAGTTGCTTTTCAATCAACCAACCGCTTATGAAAAGTAGCTAGAGTAGTTACGAGTAGTTCAAATTTAGCAAAGACACACACCTAAGTATTTCCAAGTATTTACGGTGGACGATTGGAAAGCAACCATTACAGTTGTTAATGACGAAATGCTTTAAAGTCAATTTCAAGCAACAATTGGTTTATATCCTCAATTGGTACACATAAATCAATAATAGTCTGAATTTGCATTGGCCACTACAAATTTATTAATTTATTATTGTATTATTGTATTATTGTATGTTTACCAACCTAACCAGCAAGTTTATTAAAAAAGTCCATATTATGTATGACCTTAATGAGTAAAGCTGAAATTTATTCAAAAGATAAAATGCTGTCCTAATCACTTAAGCTAATATTACTCAACATAAATTACAAAAAAAAAACAAACTATTGATTATAACATAATGTTTAAATGTTTTTGTGGATATATCTCTGACTATATGTACTTGTTTAATGTTTATCACATAAAAAAATATTTATAAAAAAAAATAGTTTTAAATGTTTACAAACATAAATCATATACATAAATAAAAATAAAGTTTTTATTTTATTTATTAAAATATTTTGCGTTTATATAAAACAAAATCATAAATATTAACCCCTAAATGCATTAGATTGTATATATGATTGTATATATATATCGCTACCGATGCACCATCTTATGTAACAATTTTGTACGTAATATAGCAATCCCTTTAGAGTTAAAAACACTAAATTATGTAATTATGACATTGTTGTACATAGAAATGGTGATAAAAATGTTTGTTTGATGTACATCATAATTTATCGCCAACAACAGGTTCATTCGAACTCTATATTAACATGGTAGATCCATACATACACATATATATTATAAACTATATAGAAACAACAAATAAACATAAATCATAATGTAAATAAAAAAACCGACAAATGTATGTACATATTTCTCCCCAAAAGTTGCATAATATCAAAAGCTTTTATTAGTATAGAGACCAAAAGTTTGTCTATTTTTCGAAAAACTTGACTATAGGATAATATATATATCTAAATAATTTCATTCATTTGAAACATAATGCATTTTATGTTCAAAGGTAAGTCACCCATACATAAATACTTAGCTTTTAGTATAAAACAAGCTTTAAGTGAATTTCTATTTATTTGTCTGTTTACAATAATTCTGTAAATAATAAATAAAAAATTTAAAGTTTAGATAACTTTATGGCTTACAAATATTTGCATTGTATTTACTTTTACTTTAATTTTGATATTGGAACAAGCTTTCCAGTATTTTGGTCGTTACTAAATATTATTTAAAATGTGAGGTTACCTAACAAATTTAAAGGATTCTTGGTTCCTCCAAAATTGAGGATACAAAAAGTTGAATTTGAAATAGAGTTTACGATGAGCTTTTATCGTAAGCCTAATAAAGGCAAAAACAATTTACGAAGAAAAACCAACATAAAAGTAATTTTTCGAGATTTAAAAAAAAAAAGTTATAAATTCCTTGGTCGGATAATTACAGCCAGGTTAAAATAATAAAAATAGATTTTCTCGTGGGCATTTGAATCTTTATAATAATTTTTCTCCAAAAAAGCCCACACGCTGCACGGAAGTATATATAGTTATCAAGTTACAAAAATAATGTAAAATCATAATCTTTCTATACTCTAGTAACGCATAATTTTTTAATAAAAAACGTTAAGGAATTTTAAAACATTAGTAAATTGTATTACGCAGGTGTATTTGGTATAAAACGGTGAATTAGATTTTAATAAAATTTTATTAATAATAATTTCGGTGATTTTGTTTCGAGTAAAGTGAATATAAATAGGATTTTTATTCAAATACTTTGTGTCTTTGGTATAAAACGGTGAATTCGAAAATAAACATTTAATTATTTCAATAAAATTTTATTAATAATAATATCGGTGATTTTGTGTCAAGTGAAGTGAATACAAATAGGATTTTCATGAAAGTACTTTGTGTATTTGACATAAAACGGTGATTCGACAGAATTTAAACTTTTAATAGTTTTAATAAATTTGTATTATAATAGTTTCGGTGAGTTTGTGTCGAATGAAGTGACTTTATATATATAATTTTCGTGTATTTGGTATAAAACGTTGAATTCGATCTAACTTGATGGTTTAAGTATTTTATAAAATTTTTATTTATAATTCCGGTGATTTTGTGTCAAAATCAGTAAAGAGAATATAAATAGGATATTCATGCAAGTTCTTTGTGTATTTGGTATAAAACGGTGAATTCAGTCGAATTTAAACATTTAATTGTTTCAATAAAATTGTATTTCTAATAATTTCGGTGGTTTTGTGTTGTTTAAATTAAATATAAAAGGATTTGCCTTCAAGTACTTTGTGTATTTGGTATAAAACGGTAATTACATCGAATTTGAAAGTTTAATTATTTAAAAAAAATTTTATTTATAATTTCGGTAATTTTGTGTTGAGTAAAGTGAACATAAATAGAATTTTCATGAAAGTACTTTGTGTATTAGGCATAAAACGGTGAAGATAGAATTTAAAAGTTTAAATATTTTATAAAATTTTTATTTATAATTTCGGTGATTTTGTGTCTAGTAAAGAGAATATAAATAGGATATTCATACAAGTACTTTGTGTATTTGGCGTAAAACGGTGGATTCAATCGGGTTTAAAGTTTTAATTGTTTCAATAAAATTTGATTTCTACTTACTTCGGTGCTTTTGTGTCGCTTAAATTAAATATAAATAGAATTTGCATGCAAGTACTTTGTGTATTTGGTATAAAACGGTGAATTCGATTTAACTTGAACGTTTAAGTATTCTATAAAATTTTTAATTATAATTTCGGTGATTTTGTTTCGAGTAAAGTGAATTAAATAGGATATTCATGCAAGTTCTTTGTGTATTTGGCGTAAAACGGTGAATTCGATCGAATCTAAAATTTTAATTTTAATGGGATTTTATTAATAATAATTTCGATGATTTTGTGTCGAGTGGGGTGAGTATAAATAGAATTTTCTTCGATAGGCGAAAAGTAACCCAATTTATTACAGCATACGGCTAAAAACAATTAATTCATTAATAGATTGTGTTTTCAGTGTACTTTTGCAGATTACAGTTGAATGGTGACACTAAAATTCCTGATAAGATATGACAATGCAGAGTAGTTCAATATAATTAACTGCATTGTGCTAATACTAGTTTAAATATTGGCCACCAGGAAACTGGACCAATTTTTTAATTACTGACTTATATTTCCTTTTCCTCCACCATAAAAAAAGTAGAATAGAATAGTGCCGCAATGATTGTGTCTGAAACCTGGTTGTTTCTATCATGCATGAAAATGTGTTTATAGAAATATAAATATATGGAAAATCTCTCCTATCCTACCATTTGTTAAAAGTTAAAAGGCTGTGGCAATAGGACCGGCGTTATCCAAAAGACCGGCGAAATACTTGCCAGAACTTGGTCTAACAGTCCAATCAATCAATCAATTATTAACAGTTGCTGATAACTACAATCGAATTTAGTTGAAGTTCAAAACAAGGCAAATCTTTGGAGGTTGCGAAATTATCGGTTTCATCAAATCGAACCGAATTAGAAGCCTTGGTTCCATCGAAAGGTTCCATTACAACAAACTATTAAAAAGTGTTCCAACAACATCCAGTTGGTAAAATACAAAGGACGTTGAAAGAGTAGCCAACTCTTTTCATGTGATATAAAACCACAGAAAAATAGTCAAAGGGTGGCTATTTGGCAATTTTTCCGGTTTGTACTAAGAGGAGATTCTCATGCTGATAAATTTGAACTTTCAATGACATTTCACAAACAAAAAAAAACATTTAGTTCACGAAAGTTTGTGCTATGTTGATATTGATTTGTCATATGCATAAACTTTATGACTTATTCGTGCCATATATGAATACATTATATATGATGAAATGATTTAAACGAACTTATAAGAAAAATTTCAACCATATCTCAAAGTATACACATATGTGAGACATGAAAAACTATTAACAATAGCAAAAATATTATTAATTGCAGTTGAAAAACTTGATGCATGCAACCGCTCTGTACATAATATATATTATATTGGACACATGAAATATTTACCTATATCACGTCACATGATGTCATAATAATCAACCAACATTCGATAATTTAACTTTAGTTTTTGTTTTAATTATAATGCAAAAGCAGAAAAGTTTTTCCTCCCAACAACAGGTCATCCATGTTTACCATGTTATATAATTATAAAATGCAACCGTATATCGATAAATCATTTTGCACTCATGTTTGTGTTTAATCACCCGAATGTAAAGTGTGTATATGTATGTGATAATTTACATAATATACATACAGTGTCCATGTTATTTATGTTTCAACATTTAAAATGAATCAGAACACATTTTTGACAAATCAAAGTGTCATAATATATGTGTATGGTGAGAGCGCGCGTAGATTTTTCCCGTTCCTGCGATGGATATTTTATTATTTTCCAGGCATTTTCACATTCCCTCAATTTATTCTGTCATGTTTGTCTGACAAAAAAAAATATATATACACAAATATTGTATATTAACATGTTTCATGATAATAAAAAAAAATTATAATTCGTTATAACGAAAAACCGTCACTTAACTATACAACAACAGCAACAACGATACAACAGGAAAAGTGTTTTGGGTGAAAAGTGAAATAATTTCGTATTCTAAAGATTTATTATCCAATTTTTATAAAGTTTACCCTTTGTTCACACGTTCATAGAATAATTAATCAATTGTGACAACATTTTGTGTACATATACATTCGTGTTGTGTGTGTGTATGTGTATGGATATCGAAAATATGGAAAAACTAGAAACAGCAACACCAAAATGATTAAGAAGTGCCCTTCGAATTATTGAATATTGGAGAGGTGTACGATAAATTATGATTAGTTTGCAAAGTATGCTAACAATGGTTTTCACTACAGATAAACTGCCAATTCGTACCACATTACTAATTCAGCATATTCTGATGTCGTATCGGAAATCGATCTTTGTTTTTTCAGAGCCAAAAAATTTTCAATTAACCATTTAATAGTTTACGATTTTGGCATTAGATCGATTAGATACATAAATTGGAATAGCTGGCCAACATAATTGTCATAAATGCAAGAAAATTTAAAGCAACTAAAAGCTCATTTGCGCAAATATGAGGTCACTTCTACTTAAACATAGTAGATCTCTGAAAAACTTTTATAAGTTTTTAGAATTTTTGGAAAGTTTTTAATTTTTTAATGTTTTTCTATTTTGTTAGGCCAGCCATCATGCGTTTTTAAAAATTATATGGTAACTTTTAAATTTTCTTAAATTTTCGAAAATTTTAATTCATCATTTTTTAGACTTAACATCATGGGCGCTTTTAAGAGTTTTGGGACATTATAATTTAACTAGAATAAAACAAATTTAATGAGCTAACGGTTACTTTGCTTTTAAAAATTTTGAGAAATTCAAAAACTTTCCAACTTTCTTAAATTTTAATAATTAAAATGTGTTTTTGAAAATTTAAGTTTTCTTCCAAAAATACAGAGTCTTATACGAAACGAGTTAGTTAAAACCAATCCAGTTAATCTTGATCAAACACTTAATGTTACCACAGGTGCAGATGCTACATCTGACTTTAAACTGCCATCCTTATCTATGCCAACATTTGATGGCAATCTAGCAGGTTGGGAATCTTTTTATGACATATTCACCTCAACGGTGCACGAGAACATAACACTCTCACCGGCTCAAAAATGTAAATATTTCAAGGGGTTATTTAAGGGTAATGCATACAACCTTATACGACACCTACGAGTTGATGATGCTAGTTATGTCGAGGCTTTCTAACGTTTAGTGAAAAGCTATGACAAGAAGTCAATTGAAGACAAGAATCTAATATAAAGTCTCTTTTTGATCATCCAAAAATTACCAAGGTCAAAACGATCGCTTCGGGATTTTTAAAAAATAAGGAAAAATGTTTCAAATGTTTAGGCGACAGTCACACAGTTTATCAATGTAGAAGCAATCAGAGGTGTAAAATATATCAGCGTAAGCACAACACATTAGTTCACTTAAATACTAGTGATTAGTTTTACTAATAATTCCAACTCAAAAGCCAGTACCTATGCTCATATTTCATGTAAACCGACCAACCTAAACGAATTGGTATTAACTTCTATTGCGAAAGCTGCAAATGCAACATTACCAACAGTAGTGATGCAAATAAAGGATAATATAATAACAACTGGCAAGAAATTAGACGGCTACTTGATTCTGGGTCAACAAGGTCTTTCATAACAGAGTCATGTGCTACATCATTAGGACTTTCTAGATCAAATTCAAGAATGCTAATTAAAACAATTAACGGATCAAGGGCCGGTTGTTCAAGGGGCATTACAAAGTTAGAACTAAGATCAAGAATAAATCATTAATTTGTCATAGAAGTAGCAGCTTTGATCGTACCGGCTATTACCTCAAATCTGCCATCTAAGACATTTAATACGCCACTCGAATTTGTTGAATCATTACCATTGGATGATCTAAATTTCAATAAAAGTAGGGTCTATCGACATCCTCTTGGATTACGATCATTTCTTTAATATTCTCGAACCTAAAAAAACTACCTATGAAGCGGATAATGTTGTGACACAAGATACTAAGTTTGACTGGATAGTCGTCGGAACGTACGAATCGAAAGAAGTAGTTCCACCAATAAAAACTTTCCTAAGTATTGGTAGTGAAATCAATATTGACGAAGTGTTGAAACGATTTTGGGAGTTACAAGAAATTCCATCAAATCCAAACTATACTAAGAAGGAACTATATTGAATTGATAACTTCAAAAAAATGTAAGGCGAGAACCTAAAAGAAATTAATAGTACATCTTCCATTAAAACAAAATTCACCAAACTTAAGAAACAGGACACTTACCGGTTTTATACATTGAAGAAGACTAGTAAAGTATAATGTTTTCCGCACCCTGTACATACAATTCATGAAGGAATATCTTCAACTAGGCCATTGGGAACCTCCACCGGATGAGGATATATACAAAAAATGTAATCAAATGTTTTATCTCTCGCACCATGGAGTAATAAAAGGATCCAGTACCACGACGAGATTACTAGTTGTTTTCGACGGATCTGCAGTCTTCAAATAGATATTCTTTAAATGACCAACTCCTGATTGGCCCAACAGTATAACAAATATTGTTGGAAATATTAATGCGACCCGAAAACATAAATACGTATTTTCAGCGGATGTGGAGGAGATATTTCGGCAGATTATGGTGACCAGTTCAGATGGGATATCCGAGGATTCTATGGAGATATTCACTTACAGATCCGTTACGTCATTACAGATTGCTGACCGTAACATACGGTACTAAAAGTGCTCCATTTTTGTCCACATTTGCACTTGGCCATGTAGCGAACCAACATGAGCATAATTTTCCAAAACCAGCAAAAATCATTGTAAATGATTTGTATGTAGACGACCTAATATCCGGACCAGACAGTATTGATGACGCAGTAAAACTACAGACAGAGGTGATACAAATTTTAAAATCTGCCAGTTTTAAAATACGAAAATGGATGGCTAATCATCCGGACTTAACCACTTACATGAAGATGAACTCAGCCTATCATTTCTTAAAATTTTCAATGGCACTAAAATGATTGCGATCTTAGGCATATGCTATTTACCTCTTTGAGATGTATTCAAGTTTAAAGTCAAGTTATCAGAAAGCTATGAAACAATGAAGAGGCATCTACTTTCCAACGTTTTCGACCCTATGGGTTGGCTTACACCGGTGACAGTCGTTGTAAAAATTCTATTCCAGCAACGATGGGTTGAAAAACTTGAATGGGACGACCAGCTTCCAGCATCAGTTCGAAATATTTGGCTGAATTTTAGGCAAGGACTAAATATGATTGAAGACTTAGAGATAAATCGTTGGCTAAAAACATCCAACTCTTCCATTTTTGAAATCCACGGGTTTTCTGATGCGTCAAAGGATGCATACGCAGCAGTTTTGTATGCAAGGGTACTTCTACCACAGGATGATGTAAAGATGACAATAATAACAGCAAAATCGAAGGTAACACCAATTAAAACCATTACGATACCAAAGCTTGAATTATGTGCCGTCGGACTGTTGGTTAAATTATTGCAATCAATATTGAAATCACATCAATATTGAATGCAACCCAAGTCATGACCTACCTTTATAGCAAACAGAACAAGTCAGATACTCTCATACACGAGCAGAAACCAATGGTTGCACGTGCCCTCACAAGAAAATCCTGCTGACTAAGCATCTAGGGGAGTATCACCCAGTAACATCAAGGGTTGTAAACTGTGGTGGCGGGGTTTCAATTGGCTGCAATGTAATCTGATAGCATTTCCTAATCAATTTATTGTCAAGGACATTGCTGAAGAATTAACTGAAGGTGTGACAGTCAGTTATGCGAGTATAAATGAACGAACCAGCTATTGACTCAGTTATTCAGCAGAGTGTCAAAATATGGAATAATTTTAAGAATTATAGCCCGAAAAAAAGATGGTTCCATATTTACAATACGAGCATTATCGAAAAGGAGTCTGGTGGTATTTCGATCGACGAGCTAACAAGAGCCGAACAATTTATTTTACGCTACGCCCAATACGAAACATTTTCTGAAGAAATTATGCTGTTGAACTCAATTAATCAAAAGCAAAATTATTAATTTTTACCCATTTTTACATAAAAATGGAACCCTGAGAGTGGGAGGACGACTACAAAATGCAGATATAAGTTACTATATGAAGCACCCTATAATTCTACCAGGAAATCATAAGCTGACAAAAAAATTGGTTCTAAAAATTCATTTAGAACTACTTCATGCAGGTCCAGCATTAATGTTAGCGCTCATCAGGCAAAGATTTCTAATTATCAGAGTCAGAGCTCTTGTCAAGAAGGTAATTCACGAATGTATGAGATATCATCGATATAGACTGTTGCAACAGACTCAACTAATGGGTAAATTGCCATATTCGAGTGTGCATACCACTCGACCGTTTCTTGTATACCAACAACGTAATTCTGAAAATTATTAAAGGTTACTTAGCCATTTTTGTGTGTATGTCGACGAAAGCAGTTCATTTGGAACTCGTAACAAATTTAAGCACCGAAAATTTCATCGCTGCTATGAAAAAATTTCAATCGGTGCAATTTCAGGATTTGAAAAGATTCTGGATGCATGTTAAACTAGCTTTTGGATTTGAGATAAAGGTCTAGTAACCAAGCCATTGCTAAATATTAAATTCTTGACGCATTTGCTGGAATAAACCACATTTGATATTATCACCATTTAGCCTTGAAAGCTTTTGTGCTCAAATTGTCTTAGTCGTTAAATTGGGCAAACTATTTACCCATAGATTTTTCAAAAGGATATCATTATAAAATACATTAACACATATAATGATTGTAAGCAATTATCCGAATGCAACAGAAACCTAGGAGTTTTGTGAGTTCCATGAACATTTTTATTTTAAAATATGTACCTTGGTATACCTTTACTCCGCTTTCATTTTTTGATTAGAGCGCAGCAAAGAAATAAGTTCAATGTGAGTATATTCAAACTTGTTACTTATTAATTCGAATTTATGAAATTATGTTTTGTGAACACTTTAAACTTTTGACCTGGATTTTTTACATAAGGCACAAGAAGAAAATCAACACTAAAATTTGTGATGTTATCGACCTTATTAACCTATAACACATGAAATAACAGTTTTTCGTATTAAGAGTCTTGGAGTTTTCGCAATGATATAAATGGCGGCTCGAAAATGAAATTGTTGATCCAATAATTCAGCCATTTATCTATACTTTCTATGATAATCAAAGAATACAGTGGTGAAGGTGCGGTAACAGTGGATTGTTTTAAGATCTTACAAATTTGCAGGACTACATTCCTTACTGAAAGTTCGAAGGCAGCCTAATAAGAACATTCTAATTGTATTAAGATGTTATGAGAACGTCGAAAGCGTACCATATATAAAACAAAAATAAGTATTGGCCTAGTTTAGTGATCGTCATCGGTATTCTTTAATAACCATTTATTTAATGATGGCGAATATAAACATAACTTTTTGTTTGAGTTAAAAAAATGGATACCTAGTGCAGAATTAGTATAAGAAACTTTAAAATCTTTTTAAACTTACCCGATTTTCTTTTTATTGAACGCTAGTTGACGTTTTCCGCACTTATTTAACTTTATCTTATGAATTCGATTTATGTCTGATAAATGACCAAGGTCATGATTTAATCAATTCTAAAATAAAGATTTTAACTAATGTTATAAACATAATATCCGTATCAACAATGTTTTAAAGATACTTAACTTATTTCACAACAGTGGCATGATCCTATCTAATAATTTCATTAATTAATGTTTTTATATGTATTTACATCACCGTCTCATAGGAAACATTATCAACATTAAATAAAACAAAAAAAAAATATTCTCATGCAATTCTCTCGTCTGGCATACAACACGCGAATGTGAATTTGGACAATATCGACTGTTCATTTGTTATTATCGTAGACTACTGATTTTATTTTACATTTTTATGTTTGATATTTTGTTCATGGATTACTTTTTGAAAAATATCGAATTTAAATATTGAAGCAAGTAGTGGATTTATGACCACTATATCAAACAAAATTGCAAGGTTATCAGTATAATATAGGATATCTTTTGTCTTTAATGAATAGGTAATAAGCCTTCTTCTACCTGGAGTAATAAATGGCACCAACTGTCTCGTATTCATTATTTAATTATTAACATAAAACGTGACTTAAATTAGACAAGGAATCGTAAGAAGTACAACAATATATCATTTAATTGCCGAAAATCTAATTTATGTACACTTTATTTGACACAAAACCTTAAAATTAAAAACAAATTAAATTTAAAAAAATTGAAACATTACAAATTAATTGGAATAACCGGTTTATGTGACAAATACGCCCAGTAAATTAATAAATAAATTAATTTAAAACAATATAGGTTTAACTAAAGCTTAAGTAAAAAAACACTGATCGAGTGTCCATTTATGGGTGGTTATTTTGGTAAAGCTTTAACTAAACTAAATAAAAAACCTTGGAAAACATGAGATTTGTCGCTGATACACAATTAATAAAGAAACCAACTTAGAAGAGATATCAATTAATTCCAGACTCTTATTTAAAAATTCAAAACATAAAATTATCAAAGTATTATTTAAACTACTAAAAGAACGAAGAAATCTACATCTTTACTAATCCATTGATTATGCAAAAGTTTTTAATGTTCAAGGAAACATAAAAGCAACCTAACTCTATTTTCTAGCATATAGGACCATTTACGCAACTGGCCCAAAAAATCATGATGATATATTCTTTAGAATAAGTCAAAAAGTATAGTGCAACAATTAACAATCTCAATAGATAAACAAAGGTTACAATGCATAAATCTTTACTAACAAATAAGCAAGGAAACGTCAAATGTAACGAACAAAAATCATCAGATATTATGAAGGTCCTCAATGAAAACAATACAAAAACTTGTTCCAAATATCTTTATGGTTAGTTAATATTACGTATATTATCGGCTACCTTTATCGGGTTCATTTATTATTTTATTAGATCCCAGTTATCGCAGCCATCTTTAATATAATTTAAAGAGTAAAGAACGAATTTTAAAATATTCGGATGAAAAATTTGGAATAAGGACAATATGTTTGGAAATTCCAAACATCTTGAAAGAATAGCTAAAAATTAAAAGAAAATTCACCCGCGCGAGATCCAAATTTTAAAATAATATTTAAGCGCTAGCAAAAACAAAATAGATGCGTTTTAAATAATTAAATAATTCCCTTACATCAGGCAGTTCTAACTGTAACCTCATGACGTATTTTCTGATTAAATAACGCCCAAAAATTCTGTGGGAAGAAATGGCACACCACACAGTTTTTTTTTAATGGGTGAAAAGATGTTTGTTTAAGATTTTGTGGACAATAAAACCGCAGCGTTGCGAATTTTGTTTATTCACGAAACATAATGAGTTAAAAAATTCTTCTTCTGCGAGGTTAACGAAATCATGGTCGTGTTGTGGACGCAATACCTAGTCACCTGGAACGAGTTTTTATACCAGTTAAGAGTTATAAGGATAAGTTTTGGCTTAAAAGGTTCAAAAAGAAGTGTGGTGAGTGAAATTTGCAACTGGACAGACACAACGCTTGATATTGAAGATCAATACTCGAAGATCGTGCAGATGTGTTAATCTGCTTAAATTAGTTTATTGCTATAAACTTTGTATATTTTTTCGGTTTTTTAAACCTCAATTATTTTTATGTCCTCCTTTATTGCAACAATATAGTTTGGAAGTTATTTAAATATCAACGAATTTTTTTTAAGGGTACCATATTTTATCCCGGGATAATCCCATAATTGGTGTTACCACAACGATTTTATGTTGCTTAATTTTTGTGTCCGGATCAGACATTGATTCTAAAAGCTTTTTTCTATGTTTAATCCTATGCAATCTTTTTTGGGGCCGCACTTGTTCTACTTTACGCCGTCTTCAGTTAAATCAAGGGAGAACAAATATTAGTTCGCTTTAATTTTCATCTGCAAATTGCATTGCTTCTATCATCTTGTACTGATGATTAATTAAATATGCTTACCATGTGGTTTGACAGGGGCTGAAAATGGAAATAGTGATATTCGTATTGGCAGCGACAACGTTAAAAATTTTAACATTCTGATAAACTTTTAAAGCTTATTCAAAAAACTCTGGAAAATAGAATAAATTCAAAAAATAACTAGTAGCACGCTCGATGAACAAAAATGTTGAGACTTATTACAAACACCAATATAAAAGCTGCAGACAACTAATTCATCGTTAAGCTACCATTCTAGCTATCAACAAAATATTTTTTGAAAATCATTTAATTCTGATCTAAATTTTTTAATGTTCATGGAGAGAAAGATCGATAAATATGGTATTTATGGTGGAGCATCAATTGTTATCGATACATCGTATTTTTCCACTAGAGGATGCCTCTTGGTTATTGAAACAGCGTGTTTTACCACTAGAAGCTTTCCCAATCACAATAGTTGTCAAATGTAGTAATAATGCGCTGCATGGAGTTTTAAAAATCCGAAAAAACTGCATCTTTGGATCTCAAATAATAGTTATCAAATATTATAAAGCTAAATGATAGAAACGAACAACCGACGAAAAATACACGACGACGCAGTCAAACTCACTACAACGTTAATTAAAGAGAATCACGGCCAAATGACAAACCATGTCCTAATTGGGCAATCATAAAATGATAAAGTGTATACAAATGTTGGAGACTTAAGTATTTCTTCAAATTCTAAATTCGTGTCTCATTTACCCGATATCAAATTATTTATATGAATGGTTTTAATCCAATAAAATAATTTGCATGCAGTTTCCAATATGTTTAGTTTATATCTGAATTATTTTGCATTATAAGTAATTGAGCGAGCTTTCTCAGTTAGACTTACTTGTTAGATTGAAGAACCAACCTAACTGAACAAAGCAAATTAGGAAGACCCTAGAAATACAGTGAATACATATGTTCATAGAGCATAACGATAGGCTTTGCAGCGTACATTCATTACCGTTGTTAATTCATTAGAATTTATATATTGTGAAATAAATAAGCTTCAAAATGTTTTCAACTTTTAATTACAACAAAAATCTATTTTGTCTGTTTTTTTTTTTTGAATATGTATCCATCCTTCACATGTATGAAAAATATGGAAAAATTTTTAATTGCATTTTTACTTAAGCATGTTCTCATTAAACTTTACAAAAAAAAAAAAGCTTTTGATATATGTATATGTACATAAAGTAACACGAGAGTATATAAAATTTCTACTGTGTTTGTCAGATGTGTGTATGTAGCAATTTGTCTTTTTTTACCCTGCGAGTTTGTTTTATTAAAATAATTCAATTTTCCAACTTTACACAATTACAATTCAATTTTCACTTGTCTGTTTTAAAAGAAAATGTAATAACTTTTTTTTTTGTTTTGTTGTATTAGCGAAATGAAAATTTTGTTTAAACTCAATACTGGTAATTAAAAATAGACAACTTTAAGCGCAACATTGACAATATATTTTAATTCGATTTTTGGTAATGGAATTTTAATTAACTGACATTATTGATCGTAAGTGGATTTTAAGGGTATGCAATGGTGTTTATGTCGTTATATGAACCTTTTTTTCTCCATTATTACTAATTTAGAAGCATCAGACATTTTTTAGGCTGAACCACTTTAATCTATTGGGGGCAGGTTCTTTTATTTCGACCCAATTTCTTGTATCATGTAACGCAAATACTTCAATATCCTTCAAATAAATTTAAGTTTTTTTAATGTATGGGAAGGAAAGTTTCAATAATCATGTTCATCTTTACTCCCCTGATTTCAGATGATTCGAATGAAGTGCGATGATACTTATAGACGTAAATGGATTAGATGTGGCTTCCCAGTGACATAATACATTACAAACAGACAAGGTCGACGACCCAAGCATTTTGATATGGGCTCTTCTCTCCATTTTTTATTTGGATGGTAGTCCTTTGCGTTCACATTGTCATCCTATTTATACTTTATTTGGTAGAATTTTGTTTCGAATTCCATTACAGGTTCTTTTAAGCAAAAAATATTCTCGGTTATCTGCCATGTAGGATCCTACCGATGCACAATTCGAATTAGGTAGTAAAGTTACTCAGTAAGTAGTGTCGAATCGAATAATTTCCACGTCTATTTTGGTAACATCAAAACATTTTTTTTATTGTTTTCTTAAAAAGGTAAAGAAATTGCATAAAGCCTCACCGTTTGATATAGGATAAAAAGGTGCTGAGGTCTGGTGTTTCATTCAATAAGTATGACCAAACTCCTATCATAATTAGGAGCCAAATACTATTAAACAATCCTGTTTGAAATTCTTGATACGTCTGTGATGAAGATGTAATTTTAACCGTTATAATATTCCTGACATGCTTGCAATATGCCTTATCTTGGCCTCCGGTAATTATAATACATGGTAATACTATACAAATATAATACAGCAAGCTAAAATTGCATGTGAAAAAAATTATTTTTAAAATGTGAATCTCAGAGTATACAAATGGTATCGTTTTTCACGTAAATTGTGATTGCTAATGATTTCCAAGCACATTGCAACTAAATGGTGCGATTAAATCATCATTGCCAAGCTCGTTGCGTATATTCTCTATGTAAAAGGCTGTAACGACGGCGGATGTTGTGTCGTTATTTAAAATATTCAGGATTTGACGTGTGCGAAGCAAAGCTCAGTTTCGATCTGATAAGGAATTTAGTTAAAAATTAATTGTCATCTCATCAGGCCGTGGCGACCGAGTGCTATGTGTAAGTGCTATTTTACGCTCTATATATATGTATGTACAGTGTACATGTACCGTTAGCGAATTATATGAATGTGCACGAAATATCTGAATAATTTTTATGTTTTTGTAGCGATGGTCGCTAGAAGGCTGCTGAAGCGAGCTTTGGCCTTGGATTAACTCCTTAAGTTCAATATGTTATGAACCCCACACAAAAGCCGTGGATTTCTAGGGTTGTTACTACGAATGAGCTGTGCAAAAGCTCTGATGATCGGGGTTTAGCATCCTTGACACGATGCTAAAGCATCAATGATTTAACTCTCTATTGTTCCTGCTATTATAATGAAGGAGCGTTAATTTCCTCATATAGACCGTATTTCTTCGTTCAAATAAGCACCAAACGAGGAAAAGGTTAAACTTAAAATCTCCATTGGCATTACCGCCCAGAGGCAGAGTCAATTTATCTTTGTTTGAGAAAAAAGCCAGATGCAGATTTGTTCATTTTGGATATGAAAGTTCTTTTAGGGAACCTTTTCCAAAACAAGCCAGTCTCGTCAACATTAAAATCTTGGTTCCGAAAATAGCATCCATCGTGAATAATTGCTTTTAAATCGACTGTGAAACGGTTTGCAGCGACGTTATCATAGCACTACCAGTTTCGCCTTTAAAAGCTACACTATAAAGTTTGGAGCGAACCTTAAATCTCTCAAACCAATCCTGACTAGCTTCAAATTTGTTATCTTTTTCATTAGCACGATCGGTTGAAGGTTATAGGACTTTTTATACTGTCGAATAAGCTGTTGGGCTTTCACCTGAATTACCATTGGTCATTAATCTATGGATGTTTCCGATTTTACAGCTTCCCATATTTCATTTCCTTCTCGATCTTGAATGGTTTTGACAGTTGCTGCAGTTTTTTTTCTCCCTTTTCAAATTGTCGTAGAATATCTAATTTTATTTCCAATTTTATAGTTTTTCTTTGCTTTTTAAAATGAAAATTTAAAATAAAAAAATCACCATTTATATTATGTAAACCACCTTAAAGTCTTTCTCAAAACTAACACGATACCTACTGAAATATGTCTGTAAAATTAATAAATTACATATCTATACGTACTTGAAAGCTAATAACCTCTACTACTATAAAGGAAATCGTGTACATTTCCATAGTACATGCCAACGACAGCATGATTTCGTTAAATTTAGTTTCGGAAAAATCTTCTAGATGGCATACCAAACGTTTTTAACGAGAACAATAGATGGCGCGCCAACCAATTTTTCTTATTTTGTTTATATCAAAAAATTGTATAACATTATAGCGGTCATTTTGTTTATTACTTCAAAGCTTCTGTGAAGTTATTATATTTTGTTGGGAATTAAAAGTGTTTTATATGTTAAGTGTTTTATTAAAACATGTTTAATAAATAACAAAGATATAAAATAATATAACTTATAAACAAAATATAACTTTCAGTTATAACTGAAGTGTTTTTATACCACTAAGCAATTTGACTATTTGAAATGATAGCTAATTTTAGCTAAATTATATAAATATTTTCGGCTATCGGTTTACTATTATATTTCTACATTTTATATATTGCCTCCACTCCAATAACTTCCAATTCTGATTATACAATTTATTTTTTTATTAGATTATTTTAAATTTTGTTTAAAACCAATTTGATTTTGTTTTTTTTTTTTAAAAGAATAAAGTCTAACTAATGAGAAGCAGAATCGAAAACATTAACGACCGTGTAAAAGTCCAAATATTTTCATTATTTATCCTCCGACATCAGCTGAGGGTGAACTGAGGACCAATAAAACAGATATTCTCTCGGTATGAAAGTCCTATTTTCAAAACCTACTAAATAAGGAGTCTAGATCAGCGCAGTCAAACATTGAGAATTTGGTTCCACATTCCACAGCTGAATAGGTAAAAAGCTACGTCAAAATTGATAAAAATCACTCATATACTCCATACATAAAAAAGGAGACTGTCTAAATTGTAGGAATTACCGTGGTTTATCTCATAACATGCTTTTACCAATACATACATACTTAGTTAATCCGTTTTGAAGACATATAGAAAATTAACAGACAAATAGGACAAAGCTATTGCAAAGATGATCTAATATTATTTTTCTCAAAAAGTAAAAAAAACGACAAAATATGCAAAAAATATGACTAAATCTTGGCAAAGCATAATATTTCAAATGTTCGAAACATTACTAGAAAACGGTCAAAGTTTGTCGCAATTCATCAAATTGCTAAACGGATTGAGAGCATTATTTTGGAATTTAAATTTTGAAAATTTTCACATTTATCAAGAAAACCAACTGGTTTATAAAAACAACTTCAACCTGCCAACCTGCTGAAAGAAACTATCCATTTAGGACTAATAATAAACGAAAACAATTTTCAGCAATACAAGCTGTTTTGTCATAAAATAACAAACCTTCCAAACACCTCGTACACATCTGTGTTTTAGCATATGGCACGACATGTAATTACAATACATAAATGTGTACAGTAAAAGTTTCACCTTGCGATATTTAGATGTTACACCCTATCACATATTTCTTTAAGTGAGTGTGGTGTCAATTTTTATTAAAACCAAAACAATTTTTCTATTCACCTCGTACGTTAGAAACATACACACACACAAACACACCCTCACACACACACACACAACAGATTTTCTTTTTTATCACTAACATTTTAATTGGTTACAAAAAATAAATTGAAAAACTATACAAAAACAAAACAAAAATTTAAGTAATGGGGTTAAGGGTAGGTTGTTTATTATTAATTTTATTAATTTTTATGAGGGTGTGGGGCGGTGTAATATAAATAAATAAATAAATGAATAAAAAGTTTTTCATTGAAAATTTTCTTTATTGTGTGTATACTCGTGTATATGTATATGAACAAATTAATTGTTTTAAATTTTTAACATTAATTCATAAATTTTTTAAATATAACAACTTTATTTTCCATTGCTTTTTGTTGCTATTTTTGTGCGAGAACAACGGGGGAACGATGTGGTGTCAAAAGGTTATGGTGCGGTTTAAGCCATATAATTTAGCATGAGAATTAGTTATTGGTTTTTGAGGTAATAACGGTAAATTCTAAATATACATATAATATTTATTAGGCTATTTTTCTATTTTCGTTTCTCGATCGAAAATGGATTAAAATTTATTCGTTAATGTGGGATATTAATTTTAAAATTGATTTATTTTAAGAGTAGGTGTTAATTATGATTAAATGATTATAGCATATTTAATATTGATTAATATTTCACAAAAGGAGATTTTCATAAAAAAAAAGTTTTTTAAAGTACTGGGAAAAACTTGAAAGATATTTTATTGCTATAATTTAAACTATTTAATGATTAGCATAATCCATATATGTATTAAAATAATCAGTATATATATATATATATATATATATATATATATATATATATATATATATATCAGTGGCGTTTTCTGGTTGGTTGCATGAGGTGTTCGGTATGAACAGATAATATATTGGTAAACACTTTCAGGTTAAATCCCGCAATTGTCGTAGTCATGTCATTTCAAGTGACGTGACTAGAGTCATTTCACGTCACGCCAAACTTGGTATTGTTGAAGTCGATTCAAGGGACATGATCGCAATTAAGAAAATATTTGGAAAATATCACTAATAATTTCCTAATATTTTGACAGAATATTATTTGTCAAAATATTTTTGTATTTTAATTGTTAACAAACCATTTGTAATCAGTTTTTCTAATTATTAAATTGTTTAATACATTGTTTTAAAATATGTTGGTAAATTCTCCATTCGTGTTTCCAAAGCTCATGATACCTTTAATGATATTTGAATTTTTCATTAGTTTTACCAACATTTCAAACTGTTTACAGTTTGTAATTTAGAATAAAAAAAATTATAGCTTATTTTTTACGCTCCATGTTAACTATAGTAGTCAATTCCTCTCACTTGTAAAATTAGGCCTTAAATCTTTTAAAAGTCTCAAAAACAGAATGTTCGAACTGCGGTTAACCGTACAGATTGATTTTGTGATTTCTGTATGAAAAAAGAATTTTGTTATATTACCTGAATTTATCAGAATTTAATGGTTTTGTTACTCCTAACCACAGTGTTTTATAATTTAATAGGAGTGTGCTGTTGTTTATCTAACATTATATTCGGCCATAGAGTTCCAAATGTTATAAATGAACAAATTGTAATATTTGTAATATTTGCGATACACAAATAGTTCAAATCTGAAAATTCAAAAGAATTCCAGATAAACTAATTATTATAAAAAATAATCCATTTCAACCATACAGTCTATTTAAAATTAAACTACTTACGTTTCAACCGATCAGTTTATTAATATGTAATTAGAAAATAATATTAAAATGCCAATTAAAAGTGTGCCTTTTTGTCGAACGAACACTTGCATGTTACTAAAATTGAATTTTTTATATCGATCGTACGACCAGCAAAAGATGTCCATACTCCATGCGGGTAAATACATATTAAATTTATAACATGCATTGATTCGAAAGGGGAAATTTAAAAATAATTGTTGAAATCGAATAAGAAATATTCTAATAGGAAATTAGTCTGTATATACTATATTCTCTTAAAATGAGTAATAACTAAATAAAAACAACAACAAATACGATTATTAGATGCGAATGAGATAAAGCAAAAAAAAACACAAAATATTATCTCTCCGCCTACTACTAAAATTGAACATAAAATCAAAAAGAGCATACTTATATGGAAATTGTTTCTGTTGAACAATCGAAAATCATATTTCTCTTTTTTAAATCCATTGTATAAGACGCGAATATAAAATGAGTAATTTTATACCAATTTGGGTTTGGTTAATTCTCTGATCACCTTTATAATTGATTCCATACTAGTATTCAATTTCAATTCTTGTTCAATTGGAATTGTTTGATAGTTGATTGATATATAAGGGGAAATAGTATATCGTATTGACGTAGTTAGATTACACAGGCCAAATATATTTTTGTTTAATGATATTTTATGTAATTTAAGATTTTAGTTCAATAAAAAATAATTTTATTATTTTAACTTAAGATTATAGGTAATTTATTAAAATGGTAATATTTTTTGCGAAATTAATATAAATCGTTGCGAAAGATCATATTTTGAAGGCGTTCGCCGAACGACTAGAACACTCGGCGAAAACGCCACTGTTATATATATATATATATATATATATATATATATATATATATATATATATATATATATATATATATATATATATATATATATATATATATATATATATATATATATATATATTACTTATATACTAACTTACTAAATCATATAAAAACCTGTTCAACATAATAAAACTTTTTTTGTGCTACATTACGCTTATGTTAGTCAATGTTATGTGTTGTGATTCGAGGGAATAAAATGTGGTGGTTACTATAATGCGGTCTCTCGTGGTTTTTATGACTGAATGCTTAATAAATATGTTCCCTATTATTATAATATTATTATATATGGGGATATGTTAAGTGTAAGGGATAAGAAGCTTTCGGGTATATATCTTTTATTTATTTCAAAGAAACCAACATATTAAAACTATTAAAATTGTCTAATTCTTTCCAAAAAGATATTGGTTATTGTGGTGGTATAGAAATAATTTTCTATTATTGGTTGGTGGTTAAACAATTTATCGTTTGTGTTTTAGTATTTATCGCAGGTAGTGGTTCCTATATCAATTTAAAAATAGAGTTTTGGCTGAAAATATGATTTTATTAGTCGTAACATTAAAGATTTTATCGGCCAATGTTAAAAGCTTTCAGGAAGAAGTCTAAAATGTTGGTGAACCTTACTTTTTTGGCAATCTTAAAACGTCAAAGAGCAGAGGTCTACAAAATGTAGGAGCAAATGGTCGATTCACTCATGTTGATGTTGCTTATTATATGATAAATTCAGAGAAAATAATAAGTTTCAATCGAAAATTTTTTTCGCGGGTTTGCGTCCTAGCTATATGTTTTAGATGTAGTTTAATGCGTGGAGTCGAGTGTTGAAACAAAATTACTAGTCTGTGCTAATGTGTAAGTGACTGCTTAATTTTTTTAAGACCTAATTTTTTTAAAGCATTCTGTTATTTCATACAACTGGTGAATAATGGCCACTAGTATGTGTGTTATTTATTACTCCTTCATTTTTGTTAATCTGTAAAAGATTACCTCTTTCCCTATTTGTATGGTTAAAAATTATTTAAAAATTACGAATATTTTAAAGCACTACTAATACTCGAGATGAAGTTTACCCTCATTTCGAATCTCATTTCAGTATCTGAAAAGACTACTCACACTAGAAGTGGCCGTACTACTAGCACATAACCCTCACAGAAGGTAACTTCATAGGAGCTCAGAAGACGTATAGTCAATGTAATCATAGACTAATAGCTCCAAAAGATTCAATGGAAAGGTCATTTTGAGTTTGATTGCGTACAAGGCCATATTGAGAGTAATACTATCAGAGAAAAGTTTTTTTATACCAATGCCTAATGAGTGACATAGACCATTCACTACATCAATCGATTGAATAGCTTGAGCGTAGACAAGTGAAATGATTGGACGAAGAAAACAAAAAGACACATCAACTGTCTAGGTGCAATTTCCATTTATGGGATGGGTCAAATTGGATCAAGGATTTCAAGAGGTTTGGTGATGACTATATGAAACCAGAAAATTTGCATGACTTCTTTATAGATGCTTTAGTAATTTCCAAAATTATTAGCTCTATTCCATCACAAAACCATCATAAAAACCTACTCCATCATAAAAGCCTACTCCAATTTAAGGAAATAGAATCTTTTAACAATTATACCATAAATGCATGCAAATGAAAAATATTCTATTTACTGCACAAAAAATGCAAGTAGCACAACTAAATACAAAAAGGATCGGCCAAGTTCAGCAATATCTTTGAATGAATGTTTAGTGCGATCAGGCCCACTGAACAGTTCAGTTTGTTTGCCATCATATTTTGTGGTTAAGAGAGCAAAAGAGAGCAAAATTTTGATACAAAATCTTGCGATCGAACCCATCTCAACTAGTACTTACGGGCTAGCAACTGCTTCCTATTTAGCAACCATAACTATTAGACAATTAGCCGATTAAAATAGTTTAACCTTCACCGTGCATAAGCTGGTCGGGTTATTTCTATAGGTGTCTACTTTGATGACTTAACGGCAGGCGCTGACTATGAAATCAAGTCATTAAAACTCAAAAAGGAAATCTCCATAATATTACAAAATCTTAGGTTTAATTTAAGTGGATGTTCAATAAACATTTTGCTTACGATTCTGGATACATGTCAAGTAACTGAAAGTAAATCGATGAACAACCAAGCCAATTAGGTAGATCCTACAATTCAAGTCAACGGGTATATGGAGTAATTGAGTTCTTCACGATAATCAACAGTACCTCTAAAAACGGGAGCTATGTTCAGTTTTATTATTGACTGACCTTTAAAAAAAACGTCAAAAAAGAATCAGGACTCTCCATCAAAGATGTATAACTTTTGACGGAATATTAGATAGTTTTAGATTGGCTGGAACTTATCCTAGAAAACGGAAAATGTGTTTAGGAAATCGCACTTCAGAAAGTATACGTCAATCGAAAAAAACTGGAGACATGTCCGTTCGGCTGAAAATCCAGTGGATTACGCATTTCGAGGCCTTTCCTCAAAAGCAAAGGCATAAGGAAAAAGAATATGAAACAGTCAAGATATTTTCACAACAATCAATCATTTGTGTGACGAACTTATCAGTAAATGTTCGTCCCATTGCAGATTGATTATGGTCATGAATTACGAGTATATTATCCAATTTGCCAGTAATATTACGAAATCAAACCGGATGAGAGAACCGGAGATTCCGGTTAATCTTTAGTCGTGCCCTCTAATCGTTTATTCAATCAAATTCGCTTCACTATATAGCTTCATATAGATAATAAAAGAAAACTGCCCTAATGTAGTGTGTGAATTATATAAATGATGTAATATTATTTGTAAGGATATGCAGTTTTTCCACAAAATTACACTTATGTAACCCAACATTAAAAACACTCAAAATCTACCATCAATCGATGCTAATCGATTTCCATTCGAACAACGAATATACATATACCCAAAATCAATTTAGACGGTATTCAAGTGTCTAAATTAGCATTGTTTATCGCTGGTATTTTAGCAAATTGTATATACCACAACATATATTTATGCCGAACACATGCACATTTTGACTATCATCATCATCAACATACGTACGTATATAATGTAAAATCAATTCCTGGTTTCGATTCGAATCGAAAATAACAACAACCACAATATTATACACCAACAAACAAATATAAGAAAAAAACGTTATTTCCATAAATTTTCCATCAAATCAATTTGAATAAGAAGAGAACCAAAGCGAAAAATAAAAAATAAAATAAGAAATAAATAAACAAAAAAAAATCGGAATTTTCTTCTATCAAAGCAATTATTTTATTTTCCTCATCTCGTACATCGAGATTTTCCTATATTTCGAAACGAATTCATTCGTTTTTATTTCATTTGTTGTGTTTCGATTCAAGGCATCTGGTTCATTGAATTATAAAAATTAGTTTAATGGATTGATAAACGGAACAAAACCTCAACAACAACTACTATGCATAATACATATAATATTCAACTCATTGTTTTCCGGTTGGAATTTCGACCAAAAAAAAAAAAAAAAAAAAAAATTCAACACCTCGAAATGTTTAATTTCCCATTTTCCAAAAAAATTAAAATTACGAATACGATTAAAAAATAATAATTTTTCGACATTGCTATACAGCGCGAACCAGATATAAAAACGAACGATGACTTAAATGGTGGATAAAAGCGAAAAAAAAGCTTTAGTACAAAAATAGATGAAAAAGTGTACCATCTGTCACAAAGATGGTCTTGTAATTTTGGGAAATATAAACGGAAAAACTAATTTTACCATTTCGCTTTTTATGTTGTATGAAATAAACAAATGTCAGGTTGACGAGACGACCAATTGGAAAATAAAAGAAAATTCATGTTTCATTTTAGTGTTTTTTTTTTTTTTTTTTTAATTAAAAATCAGAATTTTTTTTTTAACAACACTTAAACCGATTGTAAAATTGATATAAAACAAGAAGTTTTGGTGTTATTACAATGGGATTTAAGTGCCACGACAACGAACCAAGCACTTTACTTTGGTGCTACAGTAAATATATCTTATACTATAGATGTTAATGTACCGGTGGTTGTTTGTAGAACTTATAGATGCATAAAACCAAATACAATAAAATAATATAGTTTTGTGTTGGGTTATTCTTGATTTTTATTTATGTTAAACTTGTTTATGGCACATAGTTAATTTCTCCCACTGCATCTGGCTAATTGTACCACTTGGAATGAAAATTGTACAACGGGTAAGCCGCGAGATGGTCCGTTGAACATTATATTCCATTTGTGGATTGTAACCAATATTTTGCAGATATTTTACCAATTCTTCTTCAGAAACGGGTTTTGCACTGGGTGTATAAAATCCTTGCCTAAGTGGAATTTGTATGTCTTTCGAAAACTTCAGAATCACTTTCTCTTTATAGCATTGAATGTTTGTAAATGGTGTGAATCGATTGCAGAAGCGGACGTGCCTTATGGCTGTACCACTTGAGTTATCTCAAAGGTTTCTGAGCAGTGCTTTCAAAACAAGTTGAAAAATATGAGACAAAGAAAAAGTACCCATAGCTTCTAGTTCCACTTGGAATCTGATAAGGCGCCAATTGCTTTCAAAATTCGGAAGTTATTTTAATTGTTCTCTCATAGAACCCAAAATCTTGCGAAGATCGCACTCTATGGTTAGTTGGTTGAAACTCAAATGAATAGGTTTCATTTTGATTGGTTGACAATTCAAATATTTCACATTGTTCGGAAAGGTGAGGCTCTGTATTCTTGACGCCGGAAAGTAAATGACGTTACAGTCAATGACGCACATCCTTTACCACAATTACGGTGCCAGAACGCCCTCTTTATCAATTTACTGTAAAGTCATTCGATATATGCAATGCCCCGCAGACATTATGAAGATTTTATCTATTGATCCCTTATCATTTGCTTGACCGGACCTTGTCCATATTTGTTTGACATTTGGTCAAGATATGATTATACATGCTTTCCCTAACCGGTTAATGTGTAAACTAAATGACAACGTTCCTCGACTAACTAACGGGCAGGAATTAGTTTTATCACATCTTCATAATGCATAACGACGTAACTTTAACAAGTATATAGTCTAAGGATTAAACAAAGTAATGTTGGGGAGAACTTTTGTGCCAAATTAGCTCCAAAGTTTGCTAAAGCCATTATTAAACGGAAGATTGGAAGTGTTTTTTATGAACTAAAAGACACAAATGGGAAGAGTTTAAGAACCGATTCATTAAAGTCCAAGAATGCATCTGACTGAGTTCATGTATAAAACCACTTCCAAGTACATAAATACACAAATGCATCCTTTGATAAATTTAGCTCCTTTTCCTCGTTTCCATTATGTTCTCATCATTTGTTTGGAAGTTTGCACTTGCTCATTTCTTAAAAAGCTAATAACAAGGGTAAACAAGATCCAGCTAAGTGATATAAACTTTAATGATATAGCTCAATCAATGACGAACCATATGGACTTGGCATGTTACCAGCTGCCATTGTCAGTGTAAAAGATAGATACAAAAAGCCTCATCGGTGTCGAGTGTTGTTTAATTTCAGTTCTCAGTAATCTTTTGTTCCCAAAGATTGCGTTAAACATTTAAATTGAATATAACAGGTATAACAGCCGGTGAGATTCAATAGAAGTAAAGAAATACTGTAATCTTGGAATCTATACACGAGTCAGAATTACAAATCGTGATTGATGCGGGAATCATCAATAAACTTTCGTTAAAAATACCAGGCTTTATTACCAGGTATAAATATAGCGGAAATCCTATTACTAAAGGGCATAACATTGGCTTATCCAGGTTTTAAAAGAGCAACTCCCTTGGATCTTTTCATAGGCACAGATAAGTTCTTTGAACTTCTAGAGAACGAACAAAAACGAGTTAGATGAACATATTTACAAAAGTCAGTGTTCGGATGGATTGTGTCAGATAAACTTTAAACGCAGAACATAGTGTAACATTTATTTAGTACCTAGCATGCAAGTGGATATAGATATTGACAAACCCATTCGCCAATTTTGGGAGATTGAAGAAAGAACGCTGTTAAACCAGATAACTTAGCCCAAAGAAGCAGAATTTGACGTATTATACTTTGAGATCCATCAAAACGGGAAGATGGAAGGTGTATTGTGCAACTTCCGATTCGTGAAACCTCAAGTAAATTAGGAAACTTAGTGATGGTCAGAATGAAACGTTTTTAGCATCAAAACACAAGTTGAGGCAAAATGAAAATCTAAGGAAACAATACATCCATCAAATAAATGGATTTTTGGAAATGGAACACATTGTCTATATTTAAGATCAAGCTCCTTTCTTTTCTTCTTCACATGCTATTTCCATTTGAGCTTAACATCCAGTGTCATTCTCAAGTATTTGGCGGAGTTTTCCTATGGCACCATGACATCGTTTATGCTGATTGGCGGCGCATTAACCAATAGTTTGTTCGTAAAGTTGACATGCGCAGATTTTGATTCATTAAGTTTGATTTTCCATTGCTTGGTCAACTGGTGAATATCTTCACTTGCATATTGAAGTTTATTCGCCGCCTCTTCGACAGTTTGCGCTATTGCTAGTATAGCGGTGTCGTCAGCAAACGTTGCTATGCTTACATAATCGGACTGTGGTATATAATTTGTATAAAGTAGATATAGGAGTGGGCCCAGAACACTGCCTTGTAGGACTCCTACCATTACATCTCTCAGTTCAGAATACTCATCTTCTTGTCTTACTCTGAAAAGTTTTTCAGATAAGTACGACTCCAGAAGGTCAACATTTAGTCCCGGCAGCATAAATTTTAGTTTATGTATTAATCCTTATGCCATACCTTATCGAAAGCTAGTGCCACGTCCAGAAATATGTTAGAACAAATTTGTTTATCTTCTAACGCCTTTTCTATAATGTCTGTAATCCTGTGAACCTGGTCAATTGTTGAATGTTAACATCTGAATCCAAATTGGTGATCCGGTATTAGGTTTCTACTTTATATTATTAGTGCCATTCTTCTCAGAAAAAGTGTCTCTTTATTAGATTTGAGATGATAGGAAGCAGAGTTATCGGACGATATGATTGAGCTTCATTTGGCGGTTTACCTGGTTTCGGTATCATAATAATTTCTGCAACTTCCCAGGCGGAAGGAACATGCCGTAATCTAATAACAGCATGAAACAAATGGGTTAGTTGAACAATAGCTTTCTTTGGTAGTTGCTTTAGAATTTCTCTGGTTAAAAGATCATATCCAGAAGCTTTTCCGTTAATAATATCCGATTCGATTTCATTCGGTTGGAAAATACCAGCCAGGTGATCAGCAAACACTTCAGCTTTTGATTTGTTATCCCTGGCCCACGAGCCATCACTTCGCTTAATAGGAGGGATCAGCATGATTGGGTTTTCATTCTTTTGGTTGCCTTCCATAATGGGTAGTTTGTATTTTCATCAGCCATCAACTTTCCAAGAAACAAAGAAAACGATTTTTCATTTAGCTTCTTAATTTCTCGCTTAAGCTGCTGTGATTTGTTATTTAGGATCGTCTTGTCAGATGGACTCCTCGTTCGTTGCCATTTTTTCCTAGCTGGACTTTTTTCTAAGACCAGGTTCCTAATTTCTCTTAGGTAGCTTTTACCATTAGTTTTGGATGCTGTTTCTTTAGTGTTATTCCACGCGGAAAATAAACATGAACAATAGATTTAATTTCGTCGGACCAAAGAAAATTTTGAAATACGCATGTAAATTAATAAAAAAAAAATCATAACTTTCTAATATCAGCCACACCAAAAAAATATTCCTTTTTTACACTTTTTATTAGGTAAACATTTTTATAAACGTATTTTAAATTTTTTTATTCAAGTTTTATGTGTTTCACTAACACAATGATATAATGTATGTATATAATTTACAATATGTTTAATTTTTTATTTTAAAACATACCCAGTAATATATCAAAAAAGAATATCAAAAAAAAAAAAAAAAACATTGACTACTTAGCCAAATAAAAACAAACCACAATCGATCTCAAAACAACTGCGAACAAAATTGTTTTAAAACAAATTTACTCGTACCATCCAAAATCAATAACGCCTTCAATAAAATGTTTATTTTGTTTCCAAATTTTTTTTTTTAATTTCTTTTATTTTTAAACCCGGTAACTACAATTTAGAATTTTATTTTCAAACTAACTTAATTTTGCGATTCAAATGTATAAAATATAACTGTAAAAAATGTACATTTTTACAATACAGAACCGAATTGAAACATTCTAGAAGAAATATTCGACGGATTATTTAAATACGCAACGACATAAACGGTAAAAACTGTTTAGGTTGTCATCCCCTTGAATTTAATTCGATTTTTGTTTTGTTTTTTGTCTCTAAAAAATACATCGATTGCACATACAATATCAAACAATTTCAAGGATAACGGTAAAACCAGTTATTATTTTATCGAAAAAATTGTTTTTAGTCTATTTGTGTTGAAATTATAAAATTGTGTGTAGAAATATAAAGTACAGCAATACACGTCATAATGTAGTATTCTAGTGAAATGGACGAATCAGTAGTATTACTTTGAAGTGATAGAAGCCAAGCAGATGTTGTCCATCATTTTAATGTGGCCTGAAGACCACGCTTGAGGACACATTAAAATGATGGACAACATCATACAGCTTATGGTAATGGCAATATATGACTGGGAGTCCGTGGGATTAGCATTTTAATTAAAAATACTTGTAATATTCAACATGCAATGCCATCTGATCTAAATCTGAGTTATAGGTACAAATAAATCACTATAGATATCATGCCCATTTATAAGATAGGCCTATAACTTGCAGTTACCCTTCGACTACAGAACCATTACGTTTAGACAAGATATATGAAATAGGCTACTTGTTGATTTAACTATTTATTACTCTTTAAGGAAAAATGCTCTGTTTTGTACTAACAAATATTCTTTCAGGAATTTTCTCCTTCTATCAATTCCTAATACAGTTATTTCAAGTCGATGTAATTTTAAAAGTTACACAATATATTATGGATACCCTGTTCCTTCTGTCAATGGATTTAAAACTTAAACAACTGATTTGTATAAGTATACGATACATATGTAACGATTATAGAAGCAAATCTTTAAGCAACGTCGCTATAAAAACATCCCGTAAAATAAAAATACCACGTAAACAATTACTCACACGATTATGCAAATCTTCAAAAACTCTTAAATATATTCCCTAAAATTATCGGAAAATATTGTAAACCACCCGAATTATTTTACTAATATTGGTTTTATATATCATCAATTTAAATTTATCTATATAGGTAAACACACCTATCGAATCCTTGAATTTTTTTTTTAACGGTTTCCTTTCAATAATACACCTTCCTTAAAAACTAACATCCTCACAATATTCATAGTACACATCGGAAAATGAAAAAATAATAAAACGAAGAAAAACTTTTTATCATTAAATTTAAATATGCAATAATATTTATAAATAAATAAAATAAATGAAAAAGGTAAGTCCTATTTAGATTTTCTATAAATAAAACAACAAGTTATCACCTATCACAAATATATCCTTTTTTGTTGTTGTTGTTTTCTGTTGTATCCTTTTAAAACAGTTTATATATGTGTGTAAGAGTATTCCGAGCATGGTTTTTCCAACAAAACAGTCGTTATTGATGTGAATTCCCTTACATTTCATTTTCATTTGTTTTTTTTTTTTTTTTTTTTTTTTTTTTTTTGTGTATAGAAGGGAAACGGAAATCCTAAGCAGAATAAAAATCAAAACTATAAATATACTGTAAGGATAACACCAGGATGAGGTGGAAAAAGAGAGCGAGTGAATTGTATTGGTAGGCAAGCTAGCTGGGTAACAAAAAAAAAAAAAAAGGATTATCGTATTGTGGATATACATATAGTTTAAATCTTTTTAGTCTACATTGTAAAATAGACATGAAAAATATGAAAATTTATGGAAATATTTTCATTTTAAATTTCCTTTTTATAAATTCATTTGATTATTCTTGTATTTTCCTCTAGTCACCTGTCACTTTCCTGTTATTATTATTATTACTATTATGGTATGTACACAGTCGAGAAATTAATAAGTGACATGGAACAAGGATTGGTCGAAAATAATTGTGTATCCCTATATACTGTAAGGCATTTCCCTCTATCCTATGTATATGCCCGCAAAAGATTAATGACTTTGTCGCAGATAAAATTAAATATTTGCAGTATAAATTTGTACAAACAAACAAACAAAAAAAAAATCGTGCCTTCAAAATTGAACCACAAAATAATGCAGACATGAAAATTACGGTCATTATGATGATGAACATGTACCAAACGTAAAAAAAAAAATTTTGTCGCCCCTGGAAAACCATTATTGTCTTGTTGTTGTAGTGCTATCGCTTTATTTTTTTAAGAGGGACAGCAGTAATTTAATGAATAATGAAGTTTTATGGGAATTTTACAATTCAGATAGCAAAAAAAAATGTGCAGAATATGTTTAATTACAATGTTATGTATGGAAATATGGTGTAAGCGGCCAACATACATTACATATAGAGTACAACAACAACAACATAAAACGAGATGGAAATGATTTTCGTTTTTTATAATTTAATTTAATTTTTTTTTTGTGCTTACGATTTAGTGATGGTCAAGCGATATGCAAATTATTTGTTGTGGATAACGAAACGTTTGTGGACATGTACGAAAAATTAAAAAAAAAATTACTGTACCGAATATTTTATTGTGATTGGAGCGGAATGATAATTTTGGTATTGGTTAGAAGTAATCAAGTTGCGATTGCTTGGAACCACGTTGCCGAGTAATCCGTGCAGTGATGTGGTTCAATACACTTGCTGAGTATGGCAAATTTCTAATCCTAGATTTTCATTACTTGATTACGATCATTGGCTATTTTAAGTGCTAATACAAAACAAAGAGGATGAGAAATGAAGCCATTATGAAAGTTAATCAGTTTACAAAAATCATGGCATGATCTCGTTTTAAAAATGTTCATTAAAAAGCGTCTATGATAGTAGGTTGTCATCATATCTTGATGAACCCAGCATGTTGAGGGTTTTTTCAAAAAATGTGGACAATTATTTTTCTTATAGATGGAACCACACTACACTATAAATAAAAAATGTATTATGCGACTTGAAAACCATTTGAATTTAATAAAAACTTTTAAATGTTATACTTGCCTTCCTGGGGGTTACACAATTATGTAAGTTGTATTTTTGTTAAAAAAGAAATCGTGGATAACCCTTTCGTGCCTACCTACACAAATGTATGGGTAAATTTTGATTGTCCTAGTGAGAGATGCTAAAAGTTATTTTTTGATGAAATTAAAACCAACTTACACATTTGTGTATGTATTTAAGAACAATTTGCTCAAAACAAAATTAATCACATTTAAAAGCAAACTGACAGATTTGTGTAAAGTCACATTTAGTTAGATTGAAAAACTACAATTAAATATTAATTTACCATATTAATTTTAAAATTCTAGATTATACCAATTATTTTTCTTATAGATGGAACCACTCTACACTATAAATAAAAAATGTATTATACGACTTGAAAATCATTTGATTTAAAAAAAAACTTTTAAATGTTTTACTTGCCTTCCAGGGGGTTACACAATTGTGTAAGTTGGATTTTTAGTAAGAAAGAAATCGTGGATAACCCTTTCGTGTCCTACCTACACAAATGTGTGGGTAAATATTGATTGTTCTAGTGAGAGATGCTGAAAGATATTTGTTGATGAAATTAAAACCAACTTACACATTTGTGTATGTATTTAAAATCAATTTGCTCAAAACTAAAGTAATCATATTGAAAAGCAAACTTACACATTTGTATTAAGTCCTTTTTGGCCAGATTAATAAACTACAAATTAATATTATTTTACCACATTAATTTTAAAATTCTAGATTAGACTAATTATTTTTCTAATAGATGGAACTACTATCAATAAAAAATGTATTAAACGAATTGAAAATTATTTGATTTAAAAAAAATACCTGTCTTCCAAAGATTTACACAATTGTGTAAGTTGAATTTTTGTTAAGGTGATATTTTATACAGTAAAACAAATTTTTGACATTTTTTTCATTTCACCAACATATTTCTGTTTGTTGGTCCTTCATTATCATAGTGTGATCTCAGCTTGTAATAAAGTAGTTGGTAGTTCGATGCATACCCTTCTATAAAACTGTCACAACCTGATTGCAAATCATCTATAGGTAAATGTCAGATTTTACTTAAATATCTAATTTTGGGGACCGTTATATGTTTTGGCAAGACGTTATGGCAATAAATGGTGAACATGTCTAGTATATTCTTTCATAAATCTTGTGTATTCCATTTTTAAATTTATGTTTTTGGAATTTACGTTCCATGACCATCATTGAAATATAACTGCTTTGAAACTTCCACCTAACTGGTTGGCAAAATGGTGAGTGCTGGCAAATTGTTCTTCGGATCTGTCCTCTTTGGTTGGAGTGTTAAATTATACTTCCTTTATTTTCCAGAATCTCCGTACAGGCTGACATGCATCTGCGGTATTTATGTGAATAACATAGTAATGAGCTGTAGAATCAATACCCAAAATCGTGTCGACACGGGTAGATTTATAAAATGTTGGATCAGATAGACAAAAACCATTTAGGGTGATGATTTCGTTCTCCTTTAGTGTTATAGTGTGAGAAGGTAGATAATTAGTAACCTTACCTAAGATAAATGCATCTACTATCACGAAACGGTTTCTATCGTGGGGTATCTTGGGTACCCGCAGAAGAACTGGTTGTATGATTTCCGACTTTTAAACAATTGGTACATAAATCTTGTTGATTGATACAATTTAGGCAAAATCCAATGTCTTTTCATAGATATTTCAACTGAAGATTTCATTGATTGTTAATAAGATCAAAACGGAGGAATATTCAACAAACATACAGGTGTTGATAGAAACATCGGGCAGTAGTTGTATTTATAAGAGGACTCAATGGCAAACTAAACTGAATTCGGATGATCTTACGCCACAGACTCATTCAGAAGCATAGGTTTTAAAAGCTTCAATTATTAGATAGTTAGAACACTTCGATCAGAATATACCCGGAAAAGCAGAGGATTTACCACCTGGTATACGATCAGGAGAAAGAACAAGAGGGTGAAAAAATCGAGGTAATTTTTATTACGGGCACCATAAACTCGAAATCAAAACTCGAAACAATAAATTCCTTGGGTTTATCATCAACACCGGATCTAATAAGAACTTCATCAAACCAGAATTAGCTAAAAAAACCAAATGCTGACTAAAAACCAATTCAGCATAAGATTAGCTAGTGAAAGCTGGTGATGTATCGATATTCACAAAGATTTGGAATTTTTTATTTTACCAGGACTAAAATCACTCGATGGAATCATTGGAGACGACACCATGAAAGAACTAGGCGCCATAATCGACACTAAAAAAACTGTTCTAATTTTAAT
Organism: Tipula confusa; assembly: GCA_963556175.1. Lineage (NCBI taxonomy): Eukaryota > Metazoa > Arthropoda > Insecta > Diptera > Tipulidae > Tipula > Tipula confusa. Next base: position 17,564,046 of record OY744477.1, on the reverse strand, counting down.
ACCAACCATAAAAATACCATTGAAGATAAGCAGTCATCAAAGGTCAATAACCTAGAAGTTCAAGACGATCATCGCTCACAATTAACATCTAATCAAAAACTACATAGAGCATACCGTCAAAATTCGAAAAATTGTTAGGACCGGATAACAACCATGAAACAATCGACATCGACATAAAAGCAAAAATCAAAACTACTACGGAATACCAAGTAAGCATGAGAGGCAAGGTAGAAAACCAAATTGAATAAATAATAAAATTTGACATTATACGGCCTTCCTAGAGCCTATATATTTCTCCAATCTGGGTTGTGAAAAGGCTATTAGATACATTCGTTACAAAAAAAAACGGAAGGGTTATTGACTTTAAAAGACTCAACGCTGTAACAAAGTCAGATGCTTACCCGATTTCAAATATTTTCAATACACAGGCAAATCTTGGACAAACGTTTTTGAAAATTTTTCACCTCCAGCTATTATCAAATTAGAAGGAAACGGATATAAAAAAGACACCAATCTCAACGCTGAAAGTACGAATTCTTAAGTCATCCCTTTGGATTAAAGATAGCATCGGATCTTCAAATGCAGCAATAGGTGCTTTTTTATCACAAGGTGAACTGAGCTAAAAAGGCCTATTAAATGTATCTCTGGGTCATTAAATAAAACGGAAGTCAATTATACTGTATATGATGTATATTATAACAAACAGCAATCCCAACATATCCATTAGAGATTCACATGGATCTACTAAACGTAAAGGAGGAAAAAAATTAACACGTTTATAGACAAATTTGCAAAGTTCACGAAACCTTTTATATATTAAGAATGAGATAAAAGGCTCGGTTGAAAGGGTTCACTTAAAAATAATCAATATTACAATATGTCTAATTGATTGATTATTGATTGATTGATTAGAGTGTACGGCCAAGGATGAACCAGGAACTCTCGGAATGCCGGGCACCACCGTACACCCGTTTGATATATGTGTAACATATATCAAAACCGAAGGAGTGGATGGAATGTTAGTTATAACTTAGGGCCGGTTGCAGACACCTAAGCGATCAATAGTTAGTATTTTTTTACGGCGAAGAGAAAGGAAGGGTAAGTCAGTAATTTCAGAATTGGTCTGGTTTCTTGGTAGCCAATATCCAATCACAAGACAATCACAATTATAATGAACTGCTTTGCATTTTGTCATATCTTATCAGGAAGTCCAATCTACAATCATTTTCTGTAATATACAATATTGTTTTGATTGAAATTTACAATTAAATAATAAAAATACTAAAAATATAACAAATATAACAAATATAACAAATATAACAAATATAACAAATATAACAAATATAACAAATATAACAAATATAACAAATATAACAAATATAACAAATATAACAAATCAAAAATATTAAAATAAAAATATAACAAAATATAATAAATTCAAAAATACAAAAAACACAAAAATATAAAAAACATAAAATTTATAAAAAATATAGAAAATATAAAATATATAAAAATACAAAAAATATAAAAACATAAAAAATATAAAAACATAAATTATTTAAAAATATAACATACAAAAATTTTAATAAACACAAAAATATAAAAATTATAAAAATAAATATACATTTTAAAATTTACGTCCCCTCTCCCGTGGAAACATACCAAAGCCATTCCCATCCACAAACCCAACAAATCATCCCTACTGTTTCCAGTCATAGATAAATCAGCCTGCCTCCACATTCAGAAAAAATCTAAAAATATAACATTTTGTAGAACTGAATTTGTACTGAAATGGTGATTGATATATGATCGATTTTATTTATCCCGCAGTCACAATCATATTTAATTCAAGAGTCTTCAATCAAGGCTAGAATCTATTATAAAAACGATGAAATCTTTTGTTATAAACAAAAAATTGGTTATTCTTCGTTTTGTTCTAGACAAACTAGATGGAAACCAAGTCGATCTCTAATTCCTGGAGTCTTCGTTGCAGACCTTTGCGACTACTCTATCAGATATTATCCTAAGGTAGAAATCTTCCTCCTCTTAATGATGGTGGTTTATGCATGTTATTATATCTAAATATTACGAAAGAAATAATCAGCATTTTTGTAATGTAGAAAAAATATGCCAAAACTCCAAAACGTTCCCAATATCCACGACATCAGAAAGACTCAAAATCAAAAACCTATCTTAATTCCAGATAAACAACGTTAACTAAACACACTATTCAAAATCGAACCACCCTTCAACCGATTACAAATATCTACAAATATTTACAACCAAATCGAGATTACAATATGTCTAATGTTTGAAAATAAAAATCTCCCTTTAAACGACGTGGTTCATATTGCTGTGGATAGATTCAATAACAAAATCCATTCAATCACTAAAAAAAAAAGCCGCAGTTTCTTTTTTGCGAGATTTTACCGCATCAACTACCAAGGTCTAAAATATAACAAAATATAATAAATTCAAAAATATAAAAAACTTAAAAATATAAAAATATAAAACATATAAAATATATAGAAAATATAAAATATATGAAAATACAAAAAATATAAAAAGTATAAAAAATACAAAACATAAAGATATAAAAAATATAAAAAATTTAAAAAATGTAAAGAATATAAAAATACTGGTCTACTTAGTTTTAGAGACAAAGTAAATGAAGACATAGTGCATAGAAGTCAAAACGCTCAACAGATCAACCTACTCAGGGAAATTTAAAAAAAACAGAGCCCAAATCACGAGAGTTAAACTTTTACAACTAGAAACTTTTACAAATTTTTACAAATGTAAGCGTTTAACCTTGACCATAAATGATGGCTAAAAAAATGGCTGATGACATTCGAAAGAAGAGTCATGCATGTCATATATGACTCAAACACGAGATATTTTATCCTAATGAGACTTACCATTTAAAATCTACAAAACTTCATGGTGAAGGTCGCAAACAGTGAAATATACCAAAACATATGTAAAATTACCATTTTTTGTCACGTGCTATGCAGATTCGTATAATCGAATTAAAACCCAAAAAATTTACATAAATTTTTTATAATTTATGAATAATTTAAAACCGAAATAATAATTTTTGTGTGATTTATTAAATGTACGAATTGTAATTATTATCTATACACATTGGTTATTAATTTTAAGCCAATAAAGTCAACCGAAATAAATATTTAATGTTGCCAGTAATAACCATTATCGTAATTAATATTGATAAATATTTTAAAAAGCCAGTTGACAGTAATTAACATCATTATAAAAATAAATAATCAAAAATTTACGCGTTTTTTAGCCTTAAATGGTTTAGAGTTCAACTGACATCAAACTGGTGTTTTTTTTTTTTCATATTGATTTTACCCACAAATACCATATCTATGTATATGTATGTGTACAATAAACCCACATATGATTTGTGTCCTATTTATAAGGAAATATATGTGTATCTCAAGTACAGTATTTTGTGCTTTTTGTATATTTTCTGAAGTGTCATCTATCAATAAATACCATGAATGGAATCAATTCAAACGTAGATATTTACAATGGATGGTCCTTCAACACGATTGTTATACTCTTGTAAATTTATATTGAGATTTTCAAGATGTTTTGTAATTGAAGTATTATCGGATCCCCGTATAAGGAATTTTATTTTTGTATATAGGGTTAAATACCCAATATTCCTCGATGGAAAAATATTTTTTTCAATTATTTATTTAACAATGTTAAAATTAAGTTATGAATCTATAATTAACTTTATGTTACGTTGAAATTGTAAAGAAATCCAAGAGAAACAAGCTTTAAGCTTTTAATATATTCGCCTACATCGAAAGTTTAAAGATGCGTAAATATAAAAAAAATTATTGATCCGAAAGTATAAGTAAACTTTTATTGAAAAGGAAATTAATTATAAACTTTTGACTTTTTCTATCATTTTTGTTGTTGTTGAGCTTTTCACTTGACTACACACAAATATAATGTTTACGTTTTTTGTTAGCAAAAGTTATAAATTTTATTTAAATTATCGACAATAAACGGTAATGTGTGGTTAAAGTTCAAAGTGTCAGTGGCGACTTCGAATGTTCAAAAGTCAAAAGGGAATATAATTAGCGAACAGAGACATATAAACGGAATCGGTCAATGGAAGTAAAAAAACAATCAAAATTCTACAATCATAAATTACGTCGCACTACCGCTCGAAAATAGACCTACAGGAGTAAAATCCGTGTTGAGGGAGGAGAAATAAGTTTCACAGAATGAAACTGTAAGCTTTGTAAATCAGAGACTCTAACAAGTTGGGTAAGATGGAAAGCATTCCGATTCAACGATAATTTTTTACATAACTTCTTTGCTTCGTCCTCTTCGATCAGGATAAATAGACCGCACCCAAGGTTTTTATAAAACATGAAGGTAACTGGGCCGTGTAGACTTTCGACACAATATTTGAGTAGGGAAACCATCATGACTATCTCTCTTTTACTAACTTCAAACACCAACTCCACTATCCATTTTTGATCTATCTTTTTGACGTAGATATCGGATGGAAAAAGTCCGAGAGCTTCCATTGCCGCCGTAGGACAGGTGCAAATAGCGCCTCTGATTCCGAGACATACTAGCCTCTGCAGTGAGGTTAGATTGTTCATAGTAACTTTTTGCTGTACCTTAGGTCACCAAACTTTGGCCTCATAGGTTACAATTGGATTCACTATGATGATGTACATCCAGTAAATCATTTTTGAGCTGAGTCCCTAAGTCCTGCCGAACATACGCTGACAAGCCCACATGGCTCTGACCACATGTTTGGTAGTTGAGTTAAATGAGGGTTCCAATTTAGTTTCTTATCTAGGACAACACCCAGATATTTAACATCATTGGAGTACCCGATAGTAATATCATTTAGACTAATTGAATCAAGGTTCAATTTAAGTCTTTTGGTAAAAGCCTCCAGGACTATTTTGGTAGGGTTTAACAAAAGACCCTCTTTAATGTACCAATTCAAAAAAAAACCAACGTCTGTTGTATGCTGGCAGACATCGGACATTTATGCGCTAGAGTTATGATAACCAAATCATCCGCAGAACCAATGGCGTCATAACTGAGTAGATGCAGCTCATCAAGTAATTCATCCATCACGAGTAACCACTGCAAAGGTGACAGGCCACCGCCTTGCGTTTACCACCTTACTGTCATAATCAATCATGACTGACTTATTACCTAGTTTGAAAATTAATTCAGTGGTTAGTCTGATCATCAATATCTTTACGCCTGATTGCCCTAGAAATTGAGTCAAAAGTTCCCTCAATATCCAAAAAAGCGCACAGCACAATTTCTTTCAAGAGGTTGGCCGCTTTAACCTTGGTAACAAGTACATACAGTGCCCCCCTCTGTGGATTTGCCTTTTCTGTAGGCGAATTGATTAGGATTCAGAAGTGCTTACAGTTACCCAATCTCTGATATAAAGTTCTATCAGTCGTTCCATAGTTTTTTGAATAAACCATGTAAGATTGATAGGTCCTGAGGACTTCACTTGGCAACCGCCAAACTTTGGGATAAAACCCACATTAACTTGGCTCCAAGCCTGTGGTATGTGATCCAAATTGAAGCTAGTTCTAAATAAGGCTATCAGAGTAAAAGTAATCAAGTCCAAGCACCTTTGGAGAATGGCTGCAAATATTTCATCCCCATCTGGAGCTTTGAACGGCTGAAAGGAGTTAATGGTCCATTTGAATTTTTTCGGAGTAAAAAGCTTACCGGATAAATTATTATCCCAACCCACATTAGCACACATTAGTGTACTAAATATGAGGTAAGTAATTGTATTTGTGTTGCAAACAGTGCACTTCGGAAAGTGCACCCATTTTTGAAGCAGGGTTTCGAGTGACTCTTTTCGACCCGATGTATAGTTACCATCGGATTTTAGAAGAAGCCCAATCTCTTTGGACTGATCCTTAGCTGGAACTTTATGGAGTCGAGCAACTGTATCCTCGATATTACCACAGTTATTCCTCCATGTAAGGCATTTGGAACGCCGTAGTTCAGTGTTCTAATGTGTTGGAGCTTGTCTATATTCATTCCTCTCATTATAATGTTTTGCCTTATTAGAATGTTTTGCCTTTCTCATCATCTGATTTCGATCGGTGATGGCATTGAACACAACTATAACCCACTATAACCCACTGTTGAAGTGCAAAATCCATGGGCCGAACCATCGTTCATGCCAGTACAGGCTGGTTGGAGCAATGCAATGTGCATATGGTATTCCAAGCGAACTTGTTTCGTGCCTCCTCGATCTTTCTAATCGATCAACTTAAATACTTAAATGTGTGTTTTTTTAAATGTTAACTACTCGACAGTAACTGCTCAGGAAAAATAGTAAGAGAATTTAAGGGTAGTTACAATTTAACAAAGACACACACCGAAGTCTTCATTAGTACTCGCGGTGATCATTTAGTGATCATTTAACGGTGATCATTGTAGCGATTTTCACCGCTACAATCGAGTAATGTTCCCACTGACACTTAAAATAGAAACAAAATTGGTTGGTATTAGCTTAGCTCTTCTAGCAACATAAAAATATGAACGATTTTATTTTCATGAACCACTTGTTAATGTCTAAGAGTGTGATTATAAATTGGAAGATGTAGCTGCTTTCGAATTATATGCAGGGCCGATATCGAAAAAATGTTTCAGCAAATTTGGGCTAACCAAAAGGACGCGGAATGCCAAAAAATTATGTGGAGAAAGAAACCAGACGAAGAGTTCCGTATATTTCGTTAATTTAAAGATCAACTTCTTTAATTTAAAGGTTAAATTCTTTAATTTAAAGCTCATGTTCTTTAATTTAAAAGTTGAATTATTTTATTTTTAGGTCAACTTTTTTGATGTCTCCGATTTTGCTTACGCAGCTGTAATTTATAGTCGAGTGAAGACGATAGTGGCACCAATTAAGATAATGAATATTCCACGATTGGAATTTTGTGCAGCAGTATTGCTAACCCTATTAAGCTATATAATGACCAAAGCGTTCGACAAGGAATATGTGGCAACATTTATTGCGACAATGGTTCCAATTTTGTATGCGAGAAACGCGACCTACAAGTTTGCTTGGTGATAATCGAGAAGGACACAACTCTAGTACGGTTTAATATTTTTCACAACATGGAGTGGCATACCTCCAGGTGCTCCAAATTTTATGGAGGTTTCTGGGAGAGAGTATTTCTTATACTAAATATCATCTTAAACGTGTATTAGAAGAAACGATGCTTACGTATGAAGAGATGTTAACTTTATTCATCCAAATGGAATGTTTGCTACATTTAAGGCCATACTAAGTGAAATTACTACCGACGATATTGACCCTTTAGCTCCCGGACATTTCTAATAGGTCATTAAATTACATTACTGCCTACAAACTAAAATTATTAAATGTCAAAGAAAATAGCTTGTCTCACTGGCAGCATATTCAGTAGGTGGTTCACAACATCATTTATTTGCTTTCCAAACACATTTTGCTTGCCATAAACGTTTTTGTGTATGAAAAAACGGTAATATTGTAAATCTGTCTTAATTCTTACTAAACCGGAGGGTAGGTCTTGTGTAATTAGCCAAAGACTTGCCTATACTCATGTGAGTAAGAGCTGAAACTTATCCTTAAGACTATAACTGTCGAATAAAAACTTTCAAATAACTTTGATCCCATTATTTTTACTTTACCAACGCCAATGACTATATAAAATTATCTTATATCTGTTACATGTTTCTTAAAAAAAACTAATTAATATTCCAAGTTTCTGCTATAATTGAAATGACTTTTCTTAATTTTATAAACTTCCATTTTTTACAATTTCTCTGACCTAATTATAAAGGCGTGCTTAATTTTTGATTCCCAACTATTTTGCAATAGTTGACAAAACTTTTATGTTTTTACATACCCTTTGATTACGTTATATAAAGACCAACATGGATTTTACACTATCTGGTTAGTTTATTTTTTATAGACTTACCAAAATTGTCATTACAAAATCTAGAGGATTAAAAATTTAAACCGAAAAAAAAAACTGAATTATGACATGATTGTGAGCAAAATTTGCATAATCTGTTATTTTACTGTGCACAAGAAATTATAAAATTATATAAGTTGTATTAATCGTTAAGGTTAACGACTTAAATGGCAGGACGAATAATTTTATGTGTTTACATACATTAAACGACAATGTGTCTTAATTTTTGGTTAAAATGTGAAAAGTTATCATAATTCTTGCAACATAGTATTATTTAATGAGGTGCTGATAAGAATACAAAAATTGCGTTACTATGTAGTAATTAAGACGTCAACATCAGGATCTTAATTTGTTCATATAATTTCCAAACCATTTTGGTCTGATGTTCTTTCGGATAAGTATATGTTCCTTTGCATAGGCTAAGTATTTATAACTGTATAATAATAATATTCAGTTTTTAACCCGTACCTCATCAACTGGCTCCATAGGATTCGATCACAAGCTTGTTCTTTGTTTTATTACAGAATGTGACCGAGCCAGCGTATTTATTATCCTTTTATTTCATGAACGAGATTAGGAATTTTCATTAAATTCCTGATCTCATGGTTAAATACAACTCGGTAAGTGCTGACATCGGCACGTTTGGAGCCACAAATCCAGCGCATGATTCTTCACTTGAATATCATTCATTAACTATCTCTCATACTCATCAATCAGAGTCCAACTCTCACACCCATACATGACAACGGGTCTGATCAACGCCTTGTAAAACTTTTGTTTGTCGGCATTGGCAAGGTATTTTGAATTTAGCAGTTGATGTACGGCATACAAAGCACGATTATCAGAAACCAAACTCGTTTTTATAACCCCTCTCACATAGTTATCATGAGTGATAAGGGACTCGAGTTATCGGAAACTTGTCACTCCTTCAAATGTGTGGTCACTACTACTAAAATCACTTGTGCCTTGGTCTCTAAACTGAGTGATCATATATTTGGTTTTGAACTCATTGATTTTAAGACTGTCGGCCGTTGCCATTCAGTCCAATTACATAGATATTATCATAAGCATAAGCCAGAACCTAGTTGGTACTGACGGTACGAGATGTTGTCCTGAGGTGTTTCACTTTTACAAAAGATAAATTCTAACATGAGATTAAAGAGTATCGGAGACAGAGTATCACCTTGCCGTACCCCAGAGCTAATTGAAATACTCCTTGGTAGTCATGTAAAATGTCCTCCGCCAGGGGAGTGATTCTCCCCAATACTATGAAAGACAGTAGTTTGTATGAAGTGCAAAGGAGAGCTATGCCACAACTGTTTTCGTATTTTGAACGATTTCCTTTTTTAATGATAGGACTACATTCCATTCATCGGTCATAATTTTGCTTTGCCATATTAATCGAATAAGGTAATCAAAAAGTACCACGAAGTATCCCTTCTGAATATCAAGAGCACGGAATTAATGCAATCAACCCCAAGGAATGGTTTGTTTTTAGCCCCTGCATGGCCAGTGTGAAATTCTCGTAGCGGTCCTCTATATGCACATCTTCGCAGTCTTTATTTGACAACTTTCAAACACAGCATTTGTCACTAAGCTGAAAATTGAGTAAATCAGAGAAATGTTATTATAGGTATCCTATAGATCCTATCAGAACATCCAAATGCTTGTCAAATGAATCTTTATCTTTAGGTTAGTTAACGTCAATGGGCGAATGAACACATAATTATTGTCAGGTTGGCTAGTCGCATGCATAAACGTAGCTTATACACATAAGATTATCTTAGCTTTGAAATCCAAATATGCCTTTTTCTCCTTGGATCCAAGATGAAAACCCACATCAAGATTGCCGATGTCATCTTCACTGTGAAGCAATGAATAGCCTTGGAACACATGGTCTTCAGATTTTGACCATCGAGTTTTCCGGAGAGCATCAAGTTCCAAGCGATTCTATTTAATGGCTGATACATTGCCAACAAACGTGCCCGGCTTTCTTAGCGAGTGCACGTTCCATATGTACCAATCCAAAACTACGTATCCCTTATCATAAGCGTGGCTGGGATATTTTGGCGGTATCCATATTTCCGTTTGTTGATTTTTTTCAAATTTCCTTTTCTTGAATTTTGTTGTGCCAGCCCAGCGATCCAATCTTTATTTTCCAAGTTTCCAAGAGTGCCCCCGACCCACAGGCGCCATAAATACGTCGATAATACAACTTTCAAGCTGTATAGAATTATTATAACTGATCACGCAAAATTGCATTTTTTATTGATGTAGCCGTCTCCAATTTGCATAATCTGAGCACAAATATATTTACAAATTATACAACTATTCTTAACCAGAATTTTCACTGGATGCTAAATATTAAGAAGTATTCTACAAATAGTTCAGATATCGCTCTCTGACCCCAAAACTGTACGATATCTCATAATTTTAAGTCCACATTTATAAAACGCGGACAAAATTTAAACTTTATGCGAAAAGTGAAATATAACTAATTAAACGGGATTAGCGAACATAAATCATTTTCCATCTGACCCTCGCCATAGTTCAACCGGATTTTGTATTGCACCATCGTTTGACTTAATGCTATAGTTGGCTATATATATACGAATATGTTAACCGCATACAAATCCTGTTCCTTATTCGAACATCTCTACGCCATAAATTATTAAAGTGATAGGTTTTTTCCCATTCAATATCCATAAATCTCTAGCCATAGAATTACTTTATTGAAAATCGTAAAATTCATAATCCTTTGACCTCATCCAAAGAGAAAATGATATTTATATCGTTGTGCTCTATATCTATGTATATGTATATAGAGCGAAACGGAAATCATACTGTATAACTATTAAATTTTCAACTTTCCAATAAAAATATTTGGAAATTCAAACATTCAGCACAAAAAAAAAAGAACAAACCGGACGAAATTATTTTACTTCTGTTTGTTAGCAATAACATTTAGAATAATTTTTTCCAAACAATCGTTTTAATCCTCTTGGATTTTCATTCAGGTTGTAGATTTTTTTCTGTAACCGTTTTTTTTTTTAGAATTTTTCCATTTTCATCGTTATTATTTTTCACGTTACGTTTACGTAATATTTATATGTAGATACTGAAGTTTTTTTTTGTTTAATTTCCAAAACTTATTTCCTAACTGTACATATACATACAACATACTTTGTACTCCCGACTAGAACGATGGGGGGAACGAATCAAATAAACTATAACAAAAAAAAAACTAACGGTATAAATTTTAAGTTTTACACAGAAGACTTGTAAATGTTTCAAGTTGAAATAATAACAAAAAAAAGCTCGAACACAAGTAGAAAGTGCTTTAAAATAGTCTCATTTATATTCGTAACTTAATCTTTCGCCATTTCTTCGTAGCTACTATAGAAGTCGTAGTAGTAGTACCTATAGTGTTTGGGTCTCCCCCATTCTCGTTTGATTACACTTCTATATACTGTTTCAGATGTTGCTGTTGTAAAAATTATTTTCCATTCCTTCGTACAATGGCACACACATGTATAGTTTCATAGTGTAATGAATAAACCGGATCCGAGAGCTTTTCTTCGACTATTTGTGTATACAGTTTTTGGATTTTCTTTAATATTATTGGTTTGGGTACGTGCGAAGCGATTATCACACATTCAGTATAATTGAGAGTAATAGTAAAATCACGGTCATTTGTTCTCGAAACGAAAATGTTATAATCGTTTTTTTTTTTTTTGTTTTATGGAAAATGTTGGAAAACTTTTTTGTACTTTCTTATAGAAATTTATTACTGTTTTCTGCTGTAGAAATACCTCAGTTGGTGGTAATCGTGGATTAAATTGTGGTATGTACGAGTATGTTATTTACATCAGAGAAATTGAGTCTTAATTAAAATTAAATTTTTTTTCGTTGAGTATATCGAATAACTCGTGATAACTTTTATAATGTAACAGCATAAAGAATTTTAATGAGTTTTATTTTATATGCACACTGTGTGGGTTTAATTTACCTATAAAATCAGTTTATGGTTTATTACACGAAAAAAAATTCGGAATTTTTTACATTACTCCTTCGTGCAACTAAGGAACTTAAACGTGATCTTTCCAGTGACAACTGGGAATGGTGATAATTAACATACATTACCCATCAATGAGTAAACTTTTTTTGAGCCTTATCCATAGTTATCCACATAACCTTACACTTTAGTTACATTGACAATTTACCTAAAATTTAGCATAATGCTACCCAATACTACACTAATTTTGGGTAAAGTAATCGAAGCAAACACATGTTTCTTCAAGAAAAAACATTTTGTAAATATTTCTCTAGAGTTAAACCTAGAGACATCTATGAAGTAGAATTAGCATTCTTAAAGAGAAAAAAAAGTTCTGTAAATTTTGGAACCATCTGGAAATTTTGATTTGTCACAATAAAACCATCAGCTTGAAAGACAAACCAAATAATAAAACAGCAGCAGTAGAGCGGAATGAAATTTAAAATAAGCCGATCCTAAAAAATGGAAAAAAAATTTATTGAACTATCTACTACTGTTCAAAGTGAAGTAGAGATATTGCACGAAAAGTTTAAATACAGATCCAGGATGTTAAACGGAGGTTCAACAAGTTAATCAAAAATTATAAATCAAAATTGAAAAGGTTCAACAGAATGTCCATAGACAGATCAACATTTCAAAAAAGAGTTACTTGACGTTAAAATTAATGAAACAACATCGCAAGTAGTTCGACATGTCCAATCAGTCAAATTTAGGCTTCCAAATTTTGATGGACAACACTGTTGATTGTATTATTAAAAGGAGGTGCAGCAAAGACTCTAAAATCAGCAGTCAAGATATGACGAATGGAGATATATGAACCAGTGATTTAAAGTTGTTGTCAATAAAATTCAGAGATTTTAACTAAAATTGTTGGTGTTGTGACAAAATAAGATCGTATTGAATGTTGCCGGACCTTATCCAACCTATGATAGTAGAAATAAATATGTGTTGGTGGTAATATATTACTTTAGCAAGTTGTCGGAGGTATATCCAATACCAAATTAGATGACAACCACTATCATGAATACTGTAGGGAACAATTATAGATCAGTCGATTTAGGGTCAGTCTGATGAAGGTTATACGATCAGGAACGTAAATTCTTGTCATTTATATTCTAGGAGATGTGTCAAACGCTGGGCTTATCCATAATCCGATGGCATGATGCAGTACATCGCGAAGACTGTGGAAAAAAACAAGCGCAACTGGGATCAGATAATTCCTCTGTTCGTAATTGCCCTGGCGGTGTACGATTTAAAAAAAGTTACATTAGCAAATATAATTTTTGCTAATAGTTTGCACATGGCAGTTGATTTAAAGTTTAGGATAGTTCTAACTGCAGCTTTATGTGGTCTGGAGTATGTAGACAACATGAAAAGAGAATTAAAAGAAGTACATAAATTTGAGCGCGACAAGATAGGGCTTTTAAGTGATAAGTAAAGGCACAATATGACGTACAAGCGAATAACAGTCGATTTGCAAAGAAACAATTCGTATTGCTTCTCAATCCACAACAAAAGAATGGCTTATCATCTAAAATAGGAAGAATTTTATAATCTGAATAGGAAAGAACCTACCAAATTATGATTAAATTATGTAATATACCGAAACCTTGTTTGGGACGAACATGCTTAGGTAAATGGATGATAGACAGGGCAAAAGAATGCCGGAAAAATTTAAAGAATATCATTCGAAGTTAGTCTGAGTGGAAACTTTTTGAAAATTTTCCATTGCAGTGCAGAGACGGCATGCCGCAGAAAATTTTAAAAGAAACGTGACTTTGGAAGTTCATAATACTATTTAAGGAGTTAACGTTGTGTAACAAGGCAAAAATGAGTAATCAGGATACGATTTTGGAATTAGAAGATTTATGTTAGATTCAACATATTTTTGGGTAATGGTTCCAGAAAATATTATATTTGGGCGCAGTTGTTAGTTAAGATTTAAAAGACGCCAAAGACAAACAAAATTCAAAACTTAAATTTCCGATTACGCCAGTTCAATCTTCTATTAGTTAAGATAAAGCCAGGGTAAGTGTCACAAGAATTTGCTTTTAACTGATTTAAACAAATATTAAGTGTATGTCGACTATAGTCAAACTCTTTATAAAAACAGATTATAACTACTGTTACTATTAGCAAATAGTTTTTCACATTTTGAAAGGTTATTTACTCGAGGTTGGTGATGGCAAAACATTTGAAAACGTTTGATTTACAATGCGCAATTCTTAAATGTAAAGAACGACTAAAAGTAACGAAAACTTTAAATAGAGTGATATTAAAAGAAGGTCATAATGTGGGAAAAACAATGTTTAAAACCGAAAAAACAAGATCGAATAAAAGCAAACTATACGATAAGAGCCAAAAGAAGCCAGGCAAATTTGAATGGGAGATCCACAACCTTTGAAAAACTAGTAGGCATATGATACATATGTTGCTAACTGACGAACTTCCAAAGACATCAAACAAACTTACAGAGGCAATGCATACAAGTACTGTACCGTCCATGCAAAGTTCACGTTTGCCAATAGTAGCTGGCAAAATAAGTAGCTGAATTAGAAGAACTTATCACAAAGATTTCACGAGGGAATCGAAAACATGCCTACATTTGTCGTCCAATCAATCACTACCAATCGACATTACAACAACGAAAAAGAAAAATGTCGTGCAACGGTTTAATAGTTACAACCAGTGGTTTTTTATTATGATGACAGGTTCCGAGGCAAGGCAAGCAGATGCACAATATCGCGTACTTTTCTGTAAAAGTTGTCAGCCTCGATGGATTCTCTACTTCAAAAGGCTAAATGTTGCAGTCGCGAAAATGGTCATAACACCGGCCTAAATTTATTAGCCGTCAATGGCTCAGTAATAAATACCTACGAAAGCCAATTATATCGTCACTTCAGGCTATTTGCCAGTATCAAGGCCACGACGTGTAGTTCTGATACGACATAAGGCGGAGTTACCAAAATTTCAACATATGATACAATTTGGGATTTGTCAACCATCATCAACAGCAGCCCACTTCATATGATTAAGAAAAAAGATCTAGACTTTTTAGGAGACCTTATGAAGATCACCGGTTACTAAAATCGGTTACAATACCTGATCGTTATCCGATCCCTCACATCTGGAACTTCTGCATGCATTTGCATGATGATTTTTTCCACGGTGGATCAAGTTCAGGGCTTATCATTTGGATGCTATTCAGTTTACGCAATGTCAAATAATTTGTCGGAATGGTGAATTACTTTACTATTTCCGTTTCATACCGAAACTTGCTGGAACATTTGCTCCAATTTACTCTCACTTGATCATACTACTAAATTTGTTCACGAGAGCTAAAAATTGTTTATGGTCTGATGATTTTCAAAATACGTTAAATAACTTAACTTGACTACAATGCCATTGTTCAAATGACATAATTGAGCGTTTTCA
Source organism: Tipula confusa (assembly GCA_963556175.1). Lineage (NCBI taxonomy): Eukaryota > Metazoa > Arthropoda > Insecta > Diptera > Tipulidae > Tipula > Tipula confusa. The sequence continues at coordinate 17,548,548 of OY744477.1, read as the reverse complement.
CCGCCTTAAAAGCACCAATCATTTTACTTGGAATTAGAGCATTGGTGAAGGAAGATCTGAAGATGAACTTGTACGCGCAATCTCTTAAATGTTGAGGTGAATTCTTAGAATGTCACCTTCTACCCCGACAATTGCGACTTTGTGTTCGTTCAGGTTGATATGGTTCAAAAAGAGATCCGACGTTTAGAGTGATCCGACGCTCAAGCAAAATGAAACTTGCGTTTGGATTCCTGTGTTCAACTAAATTTATACCTTCTCCACGAATACGAAAATTGGTTCACTTCTCTGAACTGAAGTTCTAAGGAGAACTGAATACCGGTTCAATATAGTTTTACGATATCTTCCTACACACTAGAAATATAGTCGTATCAAGGTACCGCACGTCATCGACTGATACACAGATCAGTATTATTTGCGCTCATACAGAATGTCTTTTGGATTGTGTTACCATTTGCCCTAAAACAAATACTGAAGCATAAAATCAAAGTGTTAATGTATAAACTTGGAGTACCGGTTGAAACTGGATATTTTACAACTGGATTTGACGAAACAGGTTAATTAAAAACTGGATATTTTAAAACGAGATAAGGTGCAAAACGAGATATGGTACAAAACTGGATATTTCAAAATTGGATATTACAATACGAGATAAGGTACAAAACGAGATACGGTACAAAACTGGATATTTCAAAATTGGATAATTCAAAACGAGATAAGGTGCAAAACGAGATATGGTACAACACTGGATATTTCAAACATGATATTTCGACATGTGATTTAAACTTAAAATGATTTTTTAGGAAAGTTCTGGAATATGGCCAATTAGGGAGGAACTCGATGAGTTCTTAACCGATTATGATGAAATTCGATATCTAGGATGAAAATAGGATTTAAAAATGATTTGTTGGGAAAGTTCAGGAATAAGGCCAGTTAGGAAGGAACTTGGCGAGTTCTTAACCGATTATGATGAAATTCGATATGTAGGATGAAAATGTTGATGAAAATTAATTAATTTTTCTCACATAGATTCTCTAAAGTGAAGAAAAGTTATATTAAGTAGAGGAATAAAAAACAGATGAAGATACATTTTACTGACAGTAAACTCGATCAAGTCAATGATTATTTTAATAAGATGAGAAAAGCACCAATTATAAAAAATACCATTAAGTGAAGGAAAATTCTATCTCTCTGCTTAGAAATATTCAAGTATGGAACCTTATTCCAGAACTTTCTGAACAAATCATTTTAAAATCCCATTTTCATCCTACATATCGAATTTCATCATAATCGGTTAAGAACTCTCCGAGTTCCTTCCTAACAGGCCATATTCCAGAACTTTTCCAAAAAACATTTTTAAATCCCATTTTCATCCTACATCATTTCATCATAATCCATTAGGAATTCGCCGAGTTCCTTCCTAAATGGCCATATTCCAGAACTTTCCTAAAAACCCATTTTAAGTTTAAATATCCTGTTTTAAATACCCAGTGTTGTACCATATCTCGTTTTGTACCTTATCTCGTATAGAAATATCCAATTTTGAAATATCCAGTTTTGTATCTTATCTTGTTTTGTCAAATCCTATTTTGAAATATCCAGTTTTAAAATGTCCAGTTCTGAGCGGTTCCCATAAACTTGCGCTAATCGAGTTATCCCTGTAAAACTTTAATATTAACTATAACTACATTTCAAATTTTTTATTACGCTTTCCGAAAAGTATAATAATTGGTATAAAAACTATTAAGAAAAATTTTACATTTAATTGCCGTTTATTAAAATTGTCATAGCAACGAAAAATTTCAAATTTTTCTTAAATGGTTTTTGAATGGTACTATTACAAAACAAAGTAGCTTGTGAATTTTTTATGTTTTATTGAATATATCCAAGTGTGCTATGCGATGAGTTTGGCTTTTATTATAGAAAGTTTTGTAATTGGTCAAACATTATCATAGCAACTGACCGTGATAATTTGGATGTCAAAAATAAACGTCAAAAATTTCTATTCACAAATATTTATCATGGTGTCGGACACAGTCTAAGTGCATAATACACATAGTTTTTGTACATTTCAAAAATATATTTAAAAAACATAAATTGACTGACACATGTGTTACATCCATATGTAAACAATCAGAAAAAAATGTGAGATGAAATAATATCCGGAAAATAGAAAAATGAAATTTAGACATATACCAGACTCAAAATAGAGTTGATCACATATTTTATAAATTTAAATTTTGATTATTGTCTTCTACGACGTCTTCTACTATAAAAAAAAAATAAGTGCTCCCCGGAAACACACATGAACGTTAAATTTGCATTCAACCTAATTTCGTTTCTTTGTTTTTTATATGCTCGATTTGGATATGTATATGGAAGGGGTACGTAGATAAGAAGGGTCGTATGTGTGTGATATAATCGTACAGTCGATAAAATTAAATTTATTTTTATTAGGTTTAACAGTAATTGTTAAATGATTCGTAATTTTATTTATTTCTATAGTTTTTAATTTATTATCATAAACTGTCGTAGAGGGGGGCTTTTGTTGCTGTTGTTTCAACAAGAAGCTCATAACTCTTAGATAAATCGTATATTGTTGTTGTTAGACTTAATTTGATTTTTGGTTGGATTTTAAAACTTAGTTTTAAATGGAATTTATTGATAACGAAAATTGAATTGTATATTTCGGTTTGTAGATAAACATATTGAGATGCCAAAGTTTGTAAATGTAAACTGCTTGAATTTTGTGGTGGGAAAATAACTTTTTTGGCTACAAGTATAATATATTTTAGTATTTAAATTTCTTCAGAGATGTTATAACATCCCATCAGCGAATTATATACGTGTGGCAACTAAAAACGAAAAATCCCTCAAATGTCAGTATGGTCTCAGAATTTTTTGTTGCTATATTAAATGCAGAAAAGATGCAGTGCTCTAAATCAAACAGAAATGAATTACTGGACTATTGATTTAGAACGTTAAAAACTTTGCCTAAATGACCTAAAATTTATAGCTGTTATTATTTGGTTCAATTGTTTATTTCTCCATGCGGTAAAATCGTTAACGTAAAAAAAATCTAAAAAACTCAATACAATATTGACACAGTGATTGCAATTCGATATAGGAGACCTTTTGTATAAAGTTACCTTAAGCTATTCTTTGTTTGAAATGAAACTCTGTAAAGCTGCTTTATGCCGTTGAAATCGAATAGAAAAACGTTATTCGTTGTATTTATTCTCCGTCCCCTCGTTCCAATTTAAGTTGTACGGTATAGCCACAGTAAATATTTGTATTTGATTTATTTAAAGCATACAATATTGGAACATAAAATATAAAAAAGTTTCGGTTATTGAACGAGTATCAAACCATAGGCGATAGACCAGTACAAGATGTATATGGATCGTAAAAATCGAAAACTGGAAATGACCAAAACCCACCAAATATGAAATGCTATATGATTTTCATTTTATTTAAATTGGAAATAGACTTTCATTATATTAGTAAAAGTCGTCAACTTAAACATAATTTATTTTTATGTTAGACCTAAAATCTTCAATTTTATGTATGTACGATTCAACGTTCGGCTGTAATATGTAGAACCATATTCTTGTGTTGAAAATCGCATTAATTTATGGTTTTCGTAATGTTTTATGATGATATATGTCTGGTACTGTGTTATGAACGAATATTTATATAAAAGCCTTATTTAAGACTATAATCAGTTGCTAGTACGTTAAATCATCATATGGTTTAAATATTTGTTGGTACATTTTAGATGAATCCATCATCTTTCTGCGATTATGTTTTATCATGTAAAGTTGTATGCAGCTCGTGTGGTAGTGATGACTTATGGGTCGTACATCCATTGTTAGCTTGTACTGATTGGATTTGATTATCCTTGTAATGACTGTTAATCTGGTCTGATGTCTCAATTGCTGTCTGCTAACAGTATATTGCAGTAACATTCCCTTTTAATACTCCGTTTTTATTTTTTTTTTTGCAAAATTCTTGACGATTTTTGGTTATCGAATACCATACTGTGATGGTCCCGATTCCTTCGATATCAGGTTGTGACTTGATATGATAGCCTTTTTAATCAGAAAATTTCCTGGACTTGACTTCATAATCATAATCTTTGTAAAATGACAACGATAATAGTGGTTTAAGCAGGCCTCTATTTGAGGTAAAGAAATATATATATATATATATATATATATATATATATATATATATATATATATATATATATATATATATATATATATCTTCACCTATGAGCAGATCAATAAGTCCAAGAGTATCGAAAAATGGATCAGCGCAGGTAATATTCCACCTTGCATTTTGCTGTCTTATCCATTTATTTTTAACTGGTAATGGCTTCGTAATCGTTTTTAAAATTAAAGTTAGTTTGCTTATTGAACAAAGATGGAAACCTGAAACTTATGGAAACCTGGAAAAGCATTGTTGTTTTCGTTAGACATAGATATGCTATGAGCCTGAGGATGCTTGCAGTATAGATTGAAACCACTTTAAACATTTTTATGTTTGATCAAAGCCTTGGCTAAAAGCACCAGACTGCATTTTTCATCAAAACTTAAGTTAACATAATTTTTCTATAACAGCTATCATTGCTATGTGACAGTGTCCAATTTTTGATGTGCAATGATCTTGATGACTTCCAATGCAAATTGAACATCTAATTTTGCTTAAAAAAAATAATGATGTTACATCACCAGTTGAAACATTTCCGTGACGTTTAGTTTGTTAAATGGAAATATTGATCATTTGGTGACTTCCTTAACAACACAAACAAAATAATAATACTTGAACACTTTTAGCGACTAAAATCGTCTTTCCAAAAACATTAAAAGTTTACTTGTTGTTTAACATTTTATTGGATTATCTGTAGTGCTTTCATATGGTCGCTTCTAATTTTTAAAAAATAAATACTTAAAAAGGCTCCAAGAATCAATGCTGAATCATGCTAGAAATCCTGAAAGCTTGAAAGCATTTTGTTCATATATTATGCTGAATCCTTATAGTAACTGTAGACTCGGCATTATTGTGGGCTGGCACAATAAATTATTCATGTTATCAGATGTTAATGGGAAACTCAGTACTGCGCCCTAGCGGAATGGTTGCAGTTGTTAGTATTTGTAGTTTATTGACATTTCACAATTTCACTCCTTCAATAATTTATATGACATTGAGCCAGGATTATGGAATATTTTTTTGGATTAACTTAGAAGAGTCAAGAACCTTGTGTTTTGGAGTGTTTTACTAATTTCAAATACTTCGATAGGTAAACTACGACTTACAAACAAAGTCGTTATCACTGTTCACAATAGCCTAATAAACCTTTGGTCTTTCATGTTAGGGTCAAATTGCCTGCGATAAAAAGTCAATTAAAATTTAAGATTTTCACAAACTATTTTTTTTTTTGGTGTCAACAAATCCTATTCAATAATTATAAATTAAAAATAATAATTATACTCTAAATTAGTAAATTTGTCCAAAAAAAAAATTTAAGGCATGATTTTAATCAATGTTCGTTGAATTTTATCAAAAATTTGCTAAAAGTAGTCCCTTTGGTTTTTTGTCATTCTTATTATATTATAAGAGAAACAAAATTTTTAAAAAAATATTAAGGATTATGTGAATAAGCGCTGTGAGTAACAATTCTATCAGCGTTCTAGCAGCAAATACCAGTAGGCCAATAGGCCTTAGTTATGCCAGTAGGCCTAAAATGATTTAGCAGATAAACTAACCAATCGCTGTGAAATTTCATTATTTAATTCAGCGAATGTAATGCAGATGGTTTGAAATAATTTTGTAGGTGAAAAAACTTTGTTGGCGTGATTCCCCATTAAAAAAAATTTCACAGTTAAATTATATAATTAAAATCGAATTATGATTTAATTATCAACACGATTAATAATAATAAAATTGAATAATTTATATTTTTATTCATTTAAATTAATTTATTTATAAAAAAGTGACCATGCATGTCGATCAATATTGGTAATTATAAATTAAATAAATTAACCAAACAAATTAATGTGACATTTTCACAAATATTTAATTATTTTATAGTTATTTAATTGTTTTTTTAACAATAATTATAAATGTTTTTTTATATACAATTCATGGTATGTGAAGCTTTAAACGTTCCATGAAGAAAAAGTTTCATGAAGAAAACATTAATCATTAAGTTTATACGGTCTAACATAAGAGGCTGTTTTAAGTAAATTTTGCCATGATAACCTCAAAATGTGAAATGGAACCTCAAAATGTTTCTTCATTCCCGGTACATAATATAGTGCATAATCTGAGATTTTGTGATATTATAGATGATATTATAGCTCAAAAATTGTTCTAGTACAATTTTTTATTCAAAGAATGTGTAGCTCTCATTTTTTTGTTTTTTATTTTCAGCTTACGAATTGTATAATTCCAAAAAGAAAGATAATTTAAATAGAGGACGATCTTTTATGAAAGAAAAATGAGAAAATAAAATTTCTATAATTTAGTTAAAAAATAATAATAATTCAATTTTGTGTTTAATATTTCATATTTAATTTTGTGAAATATTTAAATATTTATTTGTCAATTGACGTTGATTTTGGTGTGTTTTTGGGTCCTCCTTGCTCTATTCTCTTTTTCACACTAAAATACAAACCAAATTTCTGTTCAAAATAAGCTTAAAAACCACTACATTATGTCAATAAGATTATAGATCTTGTTTACCGAAAGAGGCGCCACGTTCAAAGTATGTAGTTAACTATGTTTTCCGAAAGAGGTAGCACGATCAAAGTATATAGTACAATTATCAATCATTGCTGGAAGATTTTTTTATGTTGTTTTTTAAAACATTTCATGTCAAACATGATTGTCACAAATCAACCAAATAGCTTAAAACAAGACAGAAAAAAAAACTAAATCTAACATAAAAAATGTAATATTTTAAAGGTTTGAATGTAAACAATAGTCGGCCATGATTTTTTTCCTTGTTTTAAATTTGTTGTTGTAAGAAATAAATCCAACAGGAATTATGTTCGTTGTTAAGTGTATTTACGTGCAATTATAATTATTCATTACAAAATATATTAAATATATTTTTGACACTTTAACTGACATCTAGGGCATAATCAATGCACTAGAGCATAAGTGTAAAACATATCACTTTCCAATAGATAGCAGCATTGTAAAATCTTGACAGTTTGACATGATCTATTGCTCAAAGTAAAAAATATTTCAACATAATGAGATTATTTTGGAGGTGTCCTTTGTTCACTTAAAATATTTGATTTTCTAAAACGTTTTAATTTTGTAATCTCATATTATACATTGTAGTATGAGCCACACATCAATCTCTAAACATTTACTAAAATTGTAGAAACGGCCTTTTTCATGTTATCGAAATTGTCACGGAAATTATACCTTTCACTTAATGCATAGGTATCCTTGATATTCTTCCCAAATTTTATTCATTGATTAAGCTTTGCAATCAAATAAGTTGGTTTTAAAAAAATATCTTGGATCTATATCCAAAGATGATGTTCAATTACTGTCCAAACTAATTACTTGTTGGTTAATTGAAATAGGTAATTTAGAATTCACAAAAATAATACAAAAGATTACAAACGCTCTGTTCAATGCAAAAGCTCATCACTTTCTTAAATTATCACAAATACATCGTTCATCCAAATGTGATGGCTAGATGATAGCTATAATTTTACAACTAACGACTTTTTAAATAACGTAAGTCATGTCTCATAAACTATTTTCACATGAGCATGATATACCACAAAATACCACAACAGTCAAATTTTCTTGTCATAGAAGGCGACTAAACGAGGGTTGGATAGCTGAGCTGACTACACCATCCTTGAAAAACTATCGTTTAAAAAACAACGTTGAAAAAATATTTTACAGCCAAAATTTAACAAAACTCCTGCTTACATTTAGATATTCTGATATCTGATGGAATTCATACCGGAATACTACGTCACCAATAGTGATTGCTGATTTTACTGCTAGAGCTGGAAAAATCATGATGACTTATGTGAACGGATCTGGCGACAAATAATGCGGAAATAATCATGTACCTTGCTCTCGGCAAGCTGTAATTCTGGCTAGCACTCCTTTCTCATAAAAATATTTCCTTGAAAACATAAAACGTCCCTATAAAGTCAAATTGACCACGTGTTAAATCATAATATAAATACACATAGTACTACCATGGTATGTTAGCTCAATGACGTGCTAGATGTCGCTACTGGTATCGTTTTAAAATAATCTAAATCTTTGTATATTTATAATCGCTTAAATGTCATACATTTATTCTAAATGTGGACGATATTCTATTGACCTGACATCTGGAACATCAATGGGTAAACTTTTTTTCTTATGATGGTATAGTACTATATGTATTAGATATCGGTCGGCTACTAGATTTCTTGGTAATAATCATAAGTTGGCCATTGCAAGGCAAAGGTGGTAGTTTTTGAAAAAAGTCTAGGGCCATAGGAATGAAACTTTACGTCGTTTTGAGTAACAAAATATCAAAATTTTGTTAGTAGTATTATAAAAATTTAACGAAGATTCTTAGAATGTTATAAATACTTAATGGCAAATATTTGATATCCACAATGCTGCGTCAAAGTTGAAAAAAGCTATTAGGCATTTTTACAATTAACTTTCTTTTACTGGTAAAACAACCTGCTTAATATGCTAATTAATTCTTGACTTTTCAAATTTTCATCATTCAGGACCCATGCTTATTTGTAAATGGTTTAAAAGTCAAAAGTTGCTCATATTTTAACTGATTATTGTGAATTAAAACAGCATTTTGTGTCCTCAATAATTTATAATATTGATGTGTATATTTACGAGACAATCTGTTATTTATTTCAATATTATTATAATATAATAAATAAAAAAACGATATTTACATTTTAATCACACAAGAAACAATAATAAAATGTATAGTAGATTTAATAATAAAATCTGAATCCAAAAATGAGTTGAGTTAAAATTCGCGTGAATTTAATCCATAAATCATAACGAATTTTTATACACAGTGGAATCATTTTTTTTTTTTTTTTTTTTTTTTTTTTATCGCTGGCTGATGTTATTATTTTTGTGAAACTCAATATTTTCCACTTAGTCATTTCTCTATTTGGTTTTTGTATTCAATTTATTCAACACAAAATTAAATAAAACAATTAAAGTGGGATACATCGATGTGGGATTAGTGTTTGGGAGCAAAATTACATAATTCAAATTTGGGTCGACCGCGCAAATTTTGATGATTTTTTTTTTATGGAAATTTTCCAACCGTTAAGTAAAATATTGAACTTTATAGTGTCGTAAATTCAATATTAACTCAATTACTTTGACACTGTGAAGTACAATACAGTTAGTAAATATTATAAAATCTATAAAAATAGTGGCGTAATAGAGGGCAAAAATGGTTCCTCTGTTGAAATTTTTCCAAGTATAGAATGGGAAGAGTTTTTGCATTTAAAAGAAACCTAATCCTATAACATAACGACTTTTGTGGACTAGAAACTTTAACTAGTGGATCATTTATGTTCCAACTATTAATTTAGATCGCATCTTCTCTTACTGCATTTAAATCTTAAAACCGTTGAAGCTAATTTACAAGGCATAAGCTGACGACTTACAGATTATTTTATATTATATTTTTACATAATAATATCCTTTCTGATCCGAACTCTTTATATCTAAAATTATATTGGCCTTTCGGACCAATAGAATTGTGTATGCAAACTGGATACATTTTTATTTAAAATCGTCGGAGTCCAGTTTTTGATTCGGTACGAACCAGCACTGGCCTGTAGAATATTTTACAAAAACTTCCCGAAAACCAATTTCATTTTTCATCTTATAGCAAGAGTCATAAAAATTAAATTCTATAATAAAAAATAACTTTAAACCCACAAAGCTTCCATTTTTATGTACAAATATATAATAAGCAGTAAAATAGTTTTCGAGATTAAATCCCTCATCAACATCCGTTATGTATGTACCAGAAAGATACGAATTCAATCCAGTTCCTTTTTAATCTCCAGAATAAATTTTTACTTATAAACTAATTAAGTTGTTTTTTTTTGTGTGCTACCCCCACAAAAGAATCTATCACATATCCTGTTTACTATATCCTCATCTCATCAAGGTGATAGATGTACAGTAGTTTTAAGTTTTTCAAACTTTTATTTTATTTTTTGTGCTTTCCAAATACAGAAAATTTGAAATATTCTCGGTAATCTGTTTGTATCATCTCTCATCGGTTGATATAGCATTTTATCAACTTCGAAACCTACAAAACAATTTTTTGCTTTTATTTGTATTTTATTTTATATTATTGTGTCTATGTGTGTGTGTCTAATATATACGTATATAGTTTTTCATCTCCATTAACTCAATGAAAAATATCTTCCTGTTAAGTTTCAAATATATTTCAATTTTCTAGCAAATAGGAAAATCAAACATACGGAAATTCCTGTACAAGAACAACAACACAAAACTTCGAATACTGTTTACCAATTCTTCAATGCACACATACATATATAAATAAATAAAAGTTTTCTATTCATCTGGAAATTCCAATGTGGTCATAAACAAAGATTAGTTTCGTCTTTTACTTTTGTGCACAAAAAATGGGTGGTTGAGGGTAAAAAAAAAATTAAAACTTGAACTTTCACGATACTTTTCTAACAAATTGGAACTTATACTTTATTTTTGGTCTGAATGCATTATTTTGATGTACGAGTATGTTGAAATGTTGATATGTTAAATATATGCAACATCTTTTTTGCCAGTCACTTTCCGAATACAAAATCGTTTCTAATTGTATATAGAACGACTGTGGTTTGGAAATCTAAAATTGCTATGACGGCTTTTTGTGCTTTCCGCTAACGAAACGTGTCTGGGTGGATTTTACGGAATTTTTGTTTATCATATTTTCATACACGGAAACTTTCACATGATACGTGCATGCTTTTTGAAATTTTTTACTAAACTTTTACTTTGTAATGTTGTTGTTACATTTAAATCGACAGTCTCGCGCTAATGATGTGGTTTAAATAAAGTGTATATAAATTAGATATTCGTTCGATTATATGATGTATTTATCATAAAACGGTTAATTCAATTAATTTGCAATGTTTAATCAATTGTTTTAAAATCTAATTTATATTAACTTTAAAGTTTTGTGTCAAATAATGTGTGTATAAATTAGATTTTTGGCGATTCTATGACGCATTTGTCATAAAACGGTTAATTCAATTGATTTGTAGGAGGGTTTTGATCGAGTACGTAGATACATTCTTAATTTGTCAATCTATACTTGAAAGTGTTGAAGATAAAATGTAAAATCAACCAATGAAATTCTTTGAAATATTGTATATACGTTTGTATAATTCTTTTATTTTCACACTATCTTCGAAATAAATCTTGTTAGTACGTTTGCAAGTAGCACGTGCAACAACGATACCACAAGTATCTGTTTTGAACTATGTAGTATGTAAGAAAATTTTAAGGAATCAACAATATGAGACAGCATATTAATAAAATGAGACGATTTATTGGAGCAACAATGGTAGTGCAGCTTACACAACCTTTCTTTGAAAATTCATTATTAAACTAAAAAAATAAAGTATTAACCAATAATGTACTAACGGATTCAAATAAATAAAAACTGTCAGAGAATATTTCATTTTTTTTTTAATTTCTGTTTTCTATATTATATTTTCTCGGCACAATTGTTTTTTTTTTTATTTTAAATTTTTACGTTAATTCTCACTGATTTGTATAGTGTACCGATTACCAATACCTTCAAACATACCTGGACAAGAAAATGAAATAATATTGGTGACAATCGGGCTTGTATAATATAGACGGTTTTGAATAATACAATAACACATCAATACAGCAACATAACGACATATACCAATACAATAATATGACAATACTATAATACAACAATACCACCACACAATTACATAATAATAATATAGTTTACTAATACAAAAACATAATAATAATAACATAACACGTAGTATAATAATATAATCGCCAATTGCCAATTGGACCGGGTTTTAAACACTTACAATCAAAACCAAGATCTGGGGAGACAATCGCAACAACCCTACTCGTTCACTCTCGAAAGTAAACCGGACAACATTGGCGAGATTTTCAGTCCACATTACACAAAAACAGAATCAGTGAGGCTACAGCACCGAGAAAGTGTCTCCAGGAAAGCGCCTAGTAGCAACTCGAAAAAAGGCCAGTTTGTTACCAGCAATAATTGTTCTGCAATTAATACAGAATACGTTCCAACAATCATTACAATATATTATAAAATGTCATCGTCGCAAAGTAACCACATTTTGGAATTTCAGCCACTATTCCGAATCACTGAAATCCATTTATGGCGAAACCAAAACAAGTTATCACCTTTTTCGAAACACAATTTGCAATCTCAATTCTATAACTAGAGAGACCGTAAAAAACAAAAGATCGAAATCGTTGACGACGATGGTCAAAATTGATAATAATTGCCATAACGTAATTCGGCAATCTCGCTCACAAGCACTTATGCACTTATATACACAACAATTTATGTGATGATTATGTCATAAATGAGTTCAAAAATGTGCAGCAAACAAAGCCCTGCATTATCTTGTTGAAAGAATTAAATCCAAAAAATATATATGAATCAACGATTCAACACACAAAGACATTTATATTAAACAAAAATCATACTCAATATATTGATAATCATCATCGTGGGTCAACAAATTATTTATTTATAGGCATCATCGAACGTAAGAAAAAATAATAAAATTTCAAAACAAATGAATGAATTACTTACATTCGAGTATATTACAATAAATATATGCATTACCAACCTCTTCTATATTATTTATCTTATTTTAGAGAAGCAAAATACAAATAAGCGAATGAAATATCTATATACTCAAAAACAAAATAAAATTAAATAAAAATTAACTGTAATAATACACGTAACACTTAGATATAATTTTTACGTTTTTTCCTTTTCCTCCATTGTTATATACACGATAAATACATCAATGCACACAAATACAACATGTATATAATAATATTACATATACATATTATTATATACAGATTAATATATCACATCACAACAAAACCATTTTTATTATAATAAAAAGGGTTTTGCATCACAAGAATACACAATATTTCGCCCGTTAAATGCATTTAAATGTATTGAATAATTTTTTTCGGGAAACAAGATAAAGTAAAAAACCAATTATGTATAATCTATAATACAATATACTCCATAATATATATACCACCTGATCTCTGGGAAACTCGACAGAGTCCATGATCCACTTCATTAATTGGCAGTAGTACACACATTTACACACACACAACACAAAAACACAATTTAAAACAAAAAAATAATAATAAAATAAAATTAATATAAAATTTAAAATGAAGAGAACGGAAAAAGCACGTCCGATCTCTTCAACGATCATCGATCAACCAACAACAATATGCACAAACACTTTCTGTGGCGAAATATTTGTTTACGATATTTTTGTTTTGGAATTTTGTTGTTTGTGATCATAGTAGCATGCGGAAAACATATGACTAAATATTTCTTCGAAAATTTTTGTGTAAACAAAATATTGATGCTACATTGTTTTGGTTTGCGATATTATTGTATTGCGACAAAACTACTGCCATATATTTGTTGCGATATTTTTTTGTGAAACAATGCAACGTTATGTCAAAATTTCAAAGCAATCGGTGAAGAACTTTTCAGAGATTTAAGAATTTGTACAAACGAACATTTACATTTTTATTTATAGATTGATAATCGATTATTTTTCATTACCGATTTTAATCGATTTTCTCGAACGATTGTTTACACGCAAATTGGTGTTAGAAATAATCCGATTTGACAGTCTATTTTTGTTATTGTTTATTTTCAGGTTAGTAAATTAATTTGTATTATATTTTGTTCTAGGAACTTTCAATTGATGGATTAACTGTCACAAAACTAAGGAGACTCTAAAGAATTAAACCATTTGACCTGGTGAATTTATCAAATTAAAGTTTAAAGTTGGTTTGATCAACTATTAGGCCAACTATTGGGCTCTATCCTACAAGTAAGAATTTTATTAGAAATGAAAAACTATTTGAAAGAAAAATTGCTAGTCAGCACCATCTCATTTGTAATAAATATATAATAAAATGTAAAGCAATTTTGATTTTCGTAAAGTTTAAAATTTTAAAATTCCAAAATAGTTTCGAGTTGAAATTATTAAAGAATTTTAATGTTATATTGACTTTGTTGAGAGCTAACAAAAATATTGTTATATGTATTATAGGATACAAGTATCGTGCAGACACATTATGATACCATCAACATTAACCCAATTAAAAAAGTTTCCGCAAAAAAAAAAAAAAAATGCTTCCCATACAAACACATCGAAACATTTTATATACAGTATTTATAGAGAACGAGTGGGTATATAGAGCAAACTAGAAAAATCCCACAAATTTATTATTATTAAACCAATAAAATAGAATTTTTTATTACATTTTCTTTAACTTTTAACTTAAAAGCACATTTTCTTTTCAGACTTCTTTTGCTTCATTTCATTTTTCTCATACCTAAGCTGTATATGTGTTGTATATGTATATATCTCGTCTCGTATTTATACATTTAAGTATGTGGTAATATTATAACTAAAACTTGTTTATGGTAACAGTTGGTTATTTTATTTTTTTGAATCCTTGGAAAAATTAAAAACCAAAAATAAAAATAATATTCACGATGTTTTCCTTTTTCATCTCGAAAAGATTATTCATTTTTTTTTTTTTTTTTTTTTTTTGGGTGAGTAAAAATAAATAAATAAATTATGTAATAAAATAAATAAGGTGAGAGAACGTTTTATAGTGTTTTCAGATTTTCCAACAATTTTCTATTTATGTTTATTTATTTGATGGTAGGTGGGGTGGTTTGCGTCATGGAATGAAGTTTTTTTTTTTGGTTAATTTTTAAACTGATTTAAGCATTTTAGAGTAAAATGGGTTCAAATTAATTCACAGAAATTTAAAAAGTTTGTGCGTGCGATGACAGCACCTTCTTGTCTGTATAGTGGAGAAGGTCTCGGTTATCTTTTTGATAAATAGTAACTATTTTAAAAATAAAAGTGTGTGGTCCAAAGATGAATGCGTAAACAGACTCTCTCGTTCGCCTTGTTTCCCACTTCTTTGTTAACTCACTCCTTCGTGAATGAGGTTTGCTTATTATATATCCGTAACTTGACCATTTTAAACCAAATATCTCTCCACAAATTCATTGCTATTTGACCTCAAGTCATGTCTTGTCTTTTTTGATTGCTCGCCCTCACTTTATTGTCTCTTATCTAATGGTGTAGTCCTTGTTTTTTTTATGTTTAGGATAAAGCACATCTCCGGAAATCGGAATTTAGTTATTTAGTGGGAATCCAAACTGCATTCCTCATTGTTCATAAATGTGTCAGCAATAGTCCGACGTTTTTGATTTTTGACCGAATATGGTCACTGAAATAGTCGATACACACGAGGACGTGTCAATTACCATATTTGGTAACTGGAAGTGGATTAGCAATATCCAATGCCAATGTACCATTGTCTCATTTCCCCCTTGTTCTTGTTGGAGCTTCTTTTCTGGCATCGCAATACGCACACTTCCTATTTATTTTCACTTTATTCTGCATACTTTAATCTCTTTTTCTAATGAAATTCTCTGGGCACAATAACTTTCCAACGGTATATTTTATATAAAGAAACCTTGCCACTGTGACTTTTTCTTGCCCTGTTCCATCTACTTCAACATTCAGGCGATGGTCTGATCATATATTACGTACCTCTTTTCCTCCTATCCTACGCAATATTTACACTGAACAAGTCCTCATGATACAAGTCCTCATGACAGTGATTGTCGCTATTCATCACCGCCAGCCCGTCTTTGGATTATATATTTATGCAAAAACGTCTTGATTCTTCTTAAACTACAACCTTTAGAAATAGAGCAAGGACCAACTGAGAAACCTTCAGATTAATTTTAGGTAACCCCTTAACAGAATTGATCCCTAAATCTCCTGAGTCAACACAGGAATTTGATGCCTTGGTCGACAGGGTGTCTAATGCTTTGAGTGAAGTTTATTTAAGCTCGTGTCCTATTAGTGGGCCTAAAAGCAAATCTCGTCCACCATGGTGGTCGTGGGAGCTACAAGCAACACAGGTGAAATGCAAGAAGCTCATTAAAATCGCGGAGAGAACGAAGGCTTGCGTAGACTGGGCCTCCTATAAGGAAGTCCTCAAATCATAAAAAAACAAATTAAGAACTGCCAAAAGCAAAGCATCTTCTGTGATAATATACAGGAGTCCTTTGAGGCAGCCAGGCTATGTAAGAAACTTGTCCTTCCATTCCAAGTTATCTACAATGACCAGATGATATCTGGACTCTTACTGGAAACCCATTTCCCAGGATGTTCCGAATCTCCGACTGTTCTGCCTAAAACAAATAGCGCCACGGGTCTCACTGGGAAAATTGTCAACAGACGGAACATATTGTTGTCAGTATACAGTTTTAAACCCTTTAGGTCAGCAGGTCCGAATACCATTATTCCTCCCGACATCTTAATGGTGACTTAATGGTTCCCTGGCTTGAGGTGATTTTTAAAAGTAGCTTGGAACTATATCATGTTCCAAACAAATGGACTGAAGTAAAAGTCATTTTTATACCTAAGGCAGGAAAACGCTCTCATGGCGATTCAAAAGAGCCGGTAAAGTTAGCAACATCGCATCATGCATACTGCAAGTGGAAATTAATGGAAACTGCAATGCAGCACCTCTTAGGCCC
The DNA here is from genome assembly GCA_963556175.1 of Tipula confusa. Taxonomy (NCBI): domain Eukaryota; kingdom Metazoa; phylum Arthropoda; class Insecta; order Diptera; family Tipulidae; genus Tipula; species Tipula confusa. The sequence continues at coordinate 17,531,612 of OY744477.1, read as the reverse complement.
TATTGAAAAATCGCTCGAATATAATGAATTCTCTTTGGTAACCTTCTGTGATATAGAAGGAGTCTTTTACAATGTCAAACCAGAGGCAATCACGCAGGCACTTTCAGAATTGGGGCTGGATGTGTCACTCGGATGCTGGTTTGATGAAATGCTCAGGGTTGTGTATTAACTCCCTTTCTTTGGAAATTGGTTACAAATAACCTATTACTAAACCTAGAGGGTTCTGACTTTAAAGAAGTCGCTCATGCAGTTGATGTTGCCATCGGAGTTTTCGGCAAATATCCTAGCATCTGCACAGATCTTATGCAAAATCTCTTGGTATCCTTACCAAATGAACCAATAGGTGCGATCTAAGTGTTAATCCACTTTAAACTGAATTGGCACTCTTTTCCAGGAAGTACAAGCTTTCATTTTAAACTCACTCACTCTTAACGGTATTGGCTTGATTATCACAGATTAAATGAAAATCTTGGGTCTTATTATGGACAGCAAACTAATATGGGTTCCTAATATATTGGAAAGGGTAAAATAAGCTGCAGTAGCACTATACTCCTATAAGAATGCCATTGGAAAAGGATGGGGTCTCAACCCTCGCATCGCACATTGGATGTATAACTCTGTAGTTGGACCTATTCTCCTATACGGAGTTATAGTTTGGTGGCCAGCTCTAAATATAGTGGCAAACCAAAAGCTGCTGATTCAAAGAACTGCCTGCCTGTGTATTAGTAGTGCACTCAGAACCACTTCTACTCAGGGATTATAGATTCTCCTGCATCTAGTCCCTCTTGATATTTCAGCTAAAAAAATAGCTGCGTGTACAGCTTTTAGGCTTAAATTAATTTCTCTGTGGACCTATAGTAATAAGATTCAACTATTCTAATGAATAATAGGTTATCCCCAAAGGTATTAACTATACCACCTTGACGTTTAATTTCTGACTGGTATTTCCTCCAGTTAGGGCTATGTGGACGAAGCAGTTCTAAATCCCGGTAAGATTAATTTCTTTACGGAACGATCGAGAATTGACAGCAGGGTCGGACAGCAGGTGTTCTGCAAGGGACAAACTTACAACCTCTCTTTTTGCCTCCCTGATCACAGTAGTGTTTTTCAGGCGAAATCATTGCAATTCAACCTGCCATTTAAATTACACAGTCAGGTTTTATCACGTCGAAAGTAGTCCGGAATTGCATCTCGTCTCTTAACGAGATGGCAGAACAGTTGAACATTCAACTTACATGAGTGCCAGGGCATTTCAATATAACGGGGAATTTAAAAACTGAGGAACTCGCGCGACAGGGTACCTCCTTTCGCAACTTACCATGGACAAATTGTGCCTCATGTGTAATTAGTTGGCAAATTAGGCCTACACTAGACTTAAACAGGTCTAACCAAGTTATATCCATGCAACGGTGCAATTTTAGTATAATTGTGGGTGTCATTCCTGGACACTGTCTCATTGGTAAGCATGCAAGTAGACTGTGTTTTCTGGCATGATTAATGTAGAAGTTGTAGAAATGAAGAGGAAAATATACTTCATATGCTCTGCACCTTTCCTCGCCTGGCTCGATACAGGCTACAGTTTTTGGGAGCTCGCTACCTGTGTGATCTGTCAGACCTCAGTAGGATGAGTGTCTGTTATATCAACTGCTTCATTAGAAGCTCGAATATATTTGTTGTGGTAAGGCTACGTACCAATTTTCTCTATGCCACGTCATTTAGAATGGCCACCTTGACCTAAACTAACCTAACCTTCTATTTACTGACATCCTCTGGTAAAGTGACCAGGTTTTGAACAAGATGCGTTTTCTTTTAAAGGCAAAGAGATACGACTGAAGCGTATTTCTCAAGCGGGTATGGCTTATTGCATATCTACTACATTAACCGCCTGGTTTAAGATTAAGGCATTAAAAAGAGCCATAGCAGTCCTTCCATTATGTTGTATTGCGGTCTGAAACTGTACTTTAAAGTACTGTAGTTTCAGTATTCATTTAGGAAGGAATCGTCTTTGTACTCCATAGTTGGGTAGCTCCGTCGGTGTGCGTTTCGTTTGAATGATTTTATAGCATCAATTTTTTTAGCATCCGTCCTGTCACATCAGTTATGGTAGATTTCTCCAACTCTTGTACCTTACACGCCAGCTCGTATTGAATTTTTTAGATTTGGCATCTAGTTCATCAAACTAACTTTTATTTTGTTGTGTTTGTTGTGTCATTTGAAGCAATAGGGCATTTAAAATTGCTACCATTTTAATCGTTTCGTCGGTTACAGGTGATACTTTTCCTTTTTGCACGTGCTTCGGTACTACTTTGCCCTCCTCAGTTGAAATTCTTACTTCCTTTAATGCTGCTTCTCCTGGGGATGACATTTGACACCCAAACGCATGTTACGGTCAAGAGGTGAAAAAAATAAAAAACATATTTTGTCTCTTTCCATCATTTAACATCCTTAAAAATTCAACCAAAATCAATCCAACGAACGGCCAAATCGCGCCAGATCTTCTGCATGGAAACAATTGTATCTGACATAATCGAATAACCATCAGACTAAATGGGAAATGAAAGCGCACAATGAACGAAAAATGACTGTACATAAAATTGGGTGGTGGCATTTTCTTATATTTTCATACAACACGCAATTTTCCAACATTTGCAATTTTTTTTTTAGAAATCAACACACAAGTACACACATATTTCATGTACAAACCAACACCGTGCACAGTTTATGTGATATTTACGAATGGAAGGAAAATTATGAAATCCAGGTAATTTCGTTTTAGTGGTATTGTTGTTGTTGTTGTATTTTCCTTTTTAAATCATAACAAATTAGTGTTACTTGAAGTAATAAGCACAAAAAAGTAATATTTATAAGACGGTATATAAGTTTTAACGGACAAGTTATGTAATTTGGTTACGATTTGATGTAATACCATGAAAACCGTGGTAAACACACGCTGTGACAGATGGTCATGGAAAATGTTTCGTTAGAAATTTTTTTGATGTAAAACAATTTTATAGTAGCTATCTCCTTGTGATGGCAAACAACAAAAACGAAAAATCTGTGCATAATATTTCACTGCGCCATTATACGAACCAGGTCACCAATGAATCGATAGTGTCCTTGAAGGATTCGAGCAAATAAAACATAATAATAAAAAATCAAAATTCTTAAAAAAAAAATCCATAATTTGTTCTGAACTTAACGATTGGAACGATAAAATTTATTAGAATATAAAATTTGATTTCGATTTTTTTTTTTTTTTTTGTTATACGTCTCTAGTTTTGTAGCGGATTCGTATTTTCCGGGAGAACATAAAATCATTTTTATTGTTACGATACGGAACAGGGAAATTGATGGAAAGAGGGTGTGACGGATTTTTTTCCGTTCTCAATTTTTTTTTATTTTTTTGTATATTATTTTGAATTGACATTTCAGCATCCCACTAAATCTTATGTTCGTTATGCTGAGGCACATACATATTTTTTATTTCTATTTCTTGGAAACAAAATATGTAAAGGACCTTAGATGTGTATATATAAAAAAACAGGTGATTTAAGATTTTGTTGTTGTTTTTATTTAATATTCTTTTCACATTTTATCAAATTACGATTGTATATCTTCTATGGTATTATCACACATATTTATATTGTGATTTGATGATAACATGACAACATTTTTTTCTTCTATTTTTATGTCCTGAACACAATAATTTCCGAATATATAAACACGCAGCATTTCACGAGATTTTGAATGACGATCAAATAAAATAAAATCATGCGAACGACTCGTAATAATACATTTTAAAGACACGATATCGGAATATTAAAATTTGGAAATGTACTGTGCTTTTCAAAGTATTTTGGAACAACTTCCGTCAGTTAAAATTTGGTGGGCGTTATAGGAACTATAATTATATAAGTTCGTTTATTACTGGAATTAAGGCACAAATATTCAAACGACAAACGAAAGCATTTTAACATTTCTGCAAAAAATTCTTTAGACTGTGATAATTTTCCAAGATTTACTACGGTAAATGTTACTTTAAACTTTAAATTAGAGGGCCTAAGATCTCCGAATTTACGGGTTTCCTAATTTCTATGCTGAAGAATGATTTGTGGATATGTGTAGATATTTTATAATATATTAAAACTGATTTCAAGAGCTTTAAATTAAGGAACCAGTCATCAAAATCGGACCACTATTACGTGTGGTATTGACTTTTTATTCTTTTTTGTAAATTTGTAAAAGCTTACCCCTTTTCGAGCTTGTATGCTTACAAATGATTGTTGAAAAAGTTTGAATATTTTGTAGCAATATTGATACTGATGTCGACAGCTTTTAATTGGGGTATCATTCATCAAAATCGGACCACTATTACGTATGGTATTGACCTTTCATTCTTTTTCTTAAATTTATAAAAGCTTACTCATTTCCGAACGTTTATGCTTAAAAATGGTTCGCGAAAATGGATAAATATTTTATAACAATATTATTACTGCTGTAGATAGCTTTCAATTGAAGTTACATTCATTAAAATCTGACCAGTATTATGTGTGGTATTGACCTTTATTCTTTTTCGTAAATTTATAAAAGCTTACCCCTTTCCAAATTGTTGAGCTTAAATTTGATGTGTGAAAATATTTGAATATTTTATAGCAATATTAATATTGATGTTATAGCAATATTAATATTGACTTTCAGTTAAGGTATCATTCATCAAAATCAGACCATTAGTTTATGTGGTATTGATTTTCCATTCATTTTTGTAAATTTTTAAAAGCTCACTCCTTTCCGAACTTTTTTAAAAATAATTTATGAAAATGTATAAATATTTTATAGCAATATTAATATTGCCATGTCATGAGCTTACAATAAGGTATCATTCATAAAAATCGGCCCGCTTGCACTATTGCATGTGATATTGAGTTTTCATGCATTTTCGTTAATTTATAAAAGCTTACCTCTTTCCGAACTTTTATGTTTAAAAATGTTTTGCGAAAATGTATGGATATTTTATAGCAATATTAATACTGATCTCGGGAATGTTCAGTTGAGGGAGTATTCATCAAAATCCGACCACTATTACGTTTGGCATTGAATTTCTTCTTTTTCGAAAATTTGTAAAAGCTTACCCCTTTCCAAATTTTTGAACTTAAAAATGATTTTCAAAAATGTTTGAATATTTTATAGCAATGTTATTACTGTAAAACCATCTTAATATTTAACCATCATGAGCTTAAAATTTTGGTATCATTCATCAAAATCGAACCACTCTTACGTGTGATATTGAATTTTAATTAATTTTCGTAAATTTATAAAAGCTTACTCCTTTTCGAATTTTTGATCTTCAAATTGATTGGCAAAAATGTTTGAATATTTTATAGCAATATTAATATTGTTATCAAAAGCCTAACATTTTGGTATCATTCATCAAAATTGGGCCACTATAACGTGTAGTACTAACTTTTCATTAATTTTCGTAAACTTATAAAAGCTTACCTCTTTCCAAATTGTTGAGCTTAAATTTGATGTGTGAAAATGTTTGAATATTTTATAGCAATATTAATATTGATATCGAGAGCTTTCAGTTGAGGTATAATTCATCAAAATCAGACCACTACTTCATGTGGAATTGACTTTCCATTCATTTTTGTAAATTTTTAAAAGCTTACTCCTTTCCGAACTTTTTTAAAAATAATTTATGAAAAAGTATAAATATTTTATAGCAATATTAATGTCAAGAGCTTCCAATTAAGGTATCATTTATAAAAATCGGACTGCTTGCACTATTGCATGTGATATTGAGTTTTCATGCATTTTCGTTAATTTATAAAAGCTTACCCTTTTCTGAACTTTTATGTTTAAAAATGATTGAAAAATGTAGGAATATTTTATAGCAATATTAATACTATTGTCGAGAGTTTTTATTTAAGGTATCATTCATGAAAATCGGGACACTAATGCGTGTGTCATTGTTTGTTTGAAGCTATTTAGCGATCTTGTAATGGAGATGCATGGTGTAGGTAATAAAAATCATCGTCGACATAAAAATTTTCAATATCCTTTCGCGCCATTGGAAAGACTTCATTAGTATCCACAGTTGCTGATTTAGTATTGTTATTGTTATAAATTTCATCAAGTAAAGGGACACATCTTTTTTGTTGCTCAAGAGTTGGACTTCTAGATAAGCTTAAGTTCTGAACAGCCAATGTTTAATTCAGCTACCAACAAACAGCGGAAATATATTACAATTCCTTTTTTTGATTTTCAATCATCACTTTTGCAGTGAATTTGATTACGACTGTACTCATCATGCTTTGATTAATAAATTAATACATCAACGGCATGGCCACTTATAGGCATTGCAAGTTTGTTGGCAAAATATCAGTGGCACCATAATTTTTAAATATTTGTTTAAAACATTAAAATTGATTTATGCAGGATCAGTTTTGAATTGAATTTTTATAATATTTTGTAATCCACCATTTGGTACATTCTAATGCTAATAAATTGTATCGTGCTTTAAATAATGGGACCTACCCCATCGCACAACCACTATAAAAAATCTTGAAAAATATAATGATTGCAAGAGGCAATTCGATAATGAAACTGCCCATACTGTCCGCAATTCATGACAAATAAAAAATTTAGATGGTCTTAGTTTTGGGTTACATGACACTATAACAATAAAAAAAACTGTCATTGTGAAATAAGCAAATATCTTTATTGGGGAGCGATGTATGGAACGAAACAGTTAACACTTGGATGTACCGAAAATGATAGCTTCTCCACAAATCTTCCTTTTGCTCAGCGTCAGACCACTTTGGTTTATCTGGCACGGACTCAACATCCCAAAAGGCTCACAATGATGCGTCAAAGTCTAACAATATGTTGAAGCATGTAGTCGAATTTTTTATTTGCCCATCGAATCTGTCGGTCACCATCCACCCAAATGCGGCTTCCTCTGCAATTAAACGATTAATTAATTGTAGTATCTTGCCTCTAGTTACGGCATAATATATTTCGGTGCCAAACAGAATTTCAACTGTACCTCTCCGATTGAACTTCGGATCTTCGGTACGATATATTCAACTTCAACTTCAACTTCCACTTGCGGATACTGCTTGCCAATTGGTCACCGATATGACGCTTCATAAACATTCGTCCATTTGTTCGCTTTATTCCTAAATTCTGAACGCATTCTTCAGTAATGAATGATTCCGTGATGACGAATCTAATAACGCTCTACAGTTTATTTCATTGCCGTCGTTACATCTAAGATTTACCCTTGCACGATTTGCGATGCTGTTGTAACTTTTAAAACTACTGTAGTACCTAGCTTTGGATCAATCGTTCAGCTTCGAGATGCTGGGCTATTTATTGCTCGCTTGTTCATGTAAATGCAATAATGTGTGATGTTTGCGGTGACACTAGAGCAACACCTACCTCTCGACGTGCATGCATACATGCTGTGCTTATAGTTGAAGTAGTTAAAGCGCCGTTTTTCTGCTGCAATAATATCCTTTCTCTTAGGTACTGGCATTGCTTTAAAATTTTCGCATTCGAATAACTCTTGGTCGTTATTCTTGCACAACGGACATGATAATGGTACTGTATTGCTGTAGCGAGTGAATTGATTTTAACATATGCTTTTAATGACTCCAGCTGATCTGTACGCCTGTCCAGAAATTCAAAAAACTCCGATAAGGTAGGGACATTTTTATCCTCTATATTTTCTTGAGACCATATTAGCTGCGTTTCCGTATCTAATTTGTTCAGCAAAATATAAATGAGCCAAGGATCGCGCCATTTTACCTTCGTCCCTAGACATTTAAGTCCCCGAATCGCTTCATCTGAATTGTCAATGAGCGCTCGAATGTTTGCTGCGGTCGGATTATTGATCGATGATTGTTTCAAAAACGTGTGACGTTTTTTGTCGTAACGATTTATTAGCTTTTGCAGGGCCTCGTTGTAATTTGCATCAGTCACATTTGTGTTACGCTGAAATCATTCTGCAACGCCTCTAAGGACACTTTTTAAATATTGAAATTCTTGTGATGATGTCATATAATCTTTTTCATGTATGGTGGACGAAAAAAGATCCAAAAACGTTTGCCACTCTTTATATTCCCCACAAAAAATCGGAATATTTATTTTGGGCAACTTAACGTCCACGCCACCATTGTGAGACAAATTAATTGTGACATTGCCTGCAGGGTGTGTTATTTTCTCTGCTACGCTTTCTTTCTTATCCACGCGTTGAGTACGGAAATGACAGTGTAATAACTGTCCTCAAACGCCAAAATAGACAGAAGCTATTTTTTTTAGTTCTACACCTTCTTCAAGAACATTATTTCAGAGTGGAGATGTACCTAAATCTAAAGGATTATGTGAACAATCAAGCGAAACAACAAAAACTTAAAGCAGGCAAACGTCCGTCTTTATTTGAAAGGAAAGGAAATTACTGATCAACTAAAGCATGGGGAAACATCCGCGGACCTGCCAGACATTTGTGCTTCAGTTTTTCATTTGAAATTAAAAGAATTTATGAACAATACTTTTAAGGTGCAAGTTCGTTAGAAAAAGTGAAAGCATTCTGTCTTTGATCGAACTCTCGAACTCTAGGAGCAAGGTTATTGAACATTAGAAAATACAAAATCCAGAACAAATCGCACTGTGTAAATCGACTAGCAGTACAACTTCCAGCAACGCAAAAAGTTGTTTTAAAAAAAAGTTCTGAACAACAAGCATTAGAATCTGCTGCAAAAAGGGGGACTTTACACTTACAGCTTGGTTTAAATAAATGTCAAAATACTAGACGTTCGACAGTATATCTTTACACGGAATTTTTTATCATTTCATTAATTTTAGTCAGAGAGACTATAGGTGTCCAGAAAACCTTGACATAAAAAAATTCTCTGCCGCATGTATCCCGTAGGTCCTTTAGGTATAGAAAGCTTTGAGCTGCGTCTATTACTTCTTCATGTTATCACTAGTCGTGATATCTGAGCTTAAAAAAGTTATTTCTGTATTGTTGGGGAGTAACGAGAACTGGATTACAACATTGGTAAAAGCCATTTCACAGTTAGGCAGTTATGCTTCAGTCTGCCATCTTAATATTTTGGAGAGCCATCAGACCCCAAAAATGTAAATGGAAAATATAAAAATTTCCTAATGGAAGACTATATACTGTTCCAAGATGAGCAGTTACATGTTTTAGATTGCCATTTCCGAGATTTATTACCATCCACAACAACAATAGTGATGACATTACGTCTTCAATAAAAAGAAAAAGAAGGCGTTCGAAGCTGATTATCTGGAATGAGACTTCAATGTTTATCGCTTAGATTTTTGAGGATGTTGAAAGAAGTTTGAAAGACTTACCCAACTGCTAGAACCATAAAAAATAATAACCATTGTTGTTGGAAGCGATTTTAGACAACGGGTTCCAGCAACGAGGTGAGCAGCAAGTTATGACAATATTTCCAAGGACTGAAAATGGTTATGAATGTGGAAAAAGTTGAATTCGTAGAGTGACTCTGAAAAAATAGGTCTGGACTTGACAACGATTGTTAAAAATCAAAGTATCTCGAATTACCCGAAGATGTATTATCATCAAATATCGTTTCTTCAGTGTTTGGTAAATAATCTAGCATCTCAAACTCTCTTTTGTCCTAAAATTGATAATATAATTAAGAATATAACGAGTACATCTTGGTAAAACTGTATGAAGAAGAGCAATTCTAGTACAGGTTCAACCCCCACATAAGGTGGACTCTGCAACAGTACTAGATCAATTGTGGAGGAGCTGCCAAGCAACATAATATTTTTGCAGCAATTTTACCGATGAACATAATGGTTCGAATATCTTTATCCCTAGAATGATTCGGGATATAATATAAAAATATTTAAAATTAATAAAGCTCAAGGACAGACTTTAGACTAAATTAAAGTGAATTAGCCTCAGCTAGATTCTACACATGGACATACTTATACACATCTTTGTCAAGAGTCAGAAATAAAAATAAGTTATCACTACAAGCATAATATAAATACATATAGTACTACCATTATCAAAAAACAAACAGTTTACCCATTGATGTTCCAGATGTCGGGTCGATAGAATATCGTCAAAATTAAGAACAAATATATGACATTTAGGCGATTATACATATTAAAATATTTTGATTATTTTAAAACGATACAGTAGCGACATCTAGCGCGTCAATGGGCTTACATACCATGGCAGTACTATGTGTATTTATATTATGCTACAAGTTTTTCAAGGAAATAGTTGGTGAAGATTTATGAAAATCGCAATTGTTTGCTCTTTTCTAGATATTTAGCCTAGTCTGTATTTTTAATATTCTTTACCTAGGTCTGTAAAAAAAACCTCATAATGTGATTGCATCAGAAACGCTGTTTTTAAAGCTCTAATAAAACTACAAAAGTTTTTCAAACCATATTATGGAGCTTTAAACCGTTATTGATTTTGACTTTGGAATTTAAATTTGAAGTTAAATCTAATTATCTAGAAATCAGGAACTTTAAATATTACTTTATCTTAATTTAGTTTTCAAAGTATCCAGGCAACTGTCACTGATTCAGGATTCCAAAATTGTTTTTTCCATTGAGCAATATTGGCAATTCCTGGTACCAATTAATTAAAAACAAAGACGCCAAAAGCTGGATCATCCAGCGAACTCCTTAAACTTTAACTTTAAGTAATGAACAAAGAAGTGAATTTTTTGTTATCCACTAACTGAAAATGTAATCCAGCAATTTAAAGAGTCACACTGTGCTGCCCCGTTGACAGAACCTACGAAAAACGAAGATTGAATATGCAGTTATGTTTCTTTTATTTAAAAGGTAACTTGATGGTTAATTTTGATTGCGTCTTTTTATTATTGTAACTGGTTCATAATATTGCTATAGTATGGCTACAGTAGGCTCCAATTATAATATAAATAGTGTCTAGTGTCTAGTGTAATTTCAGTAGTAGTGAAAAGTCGTATCTGAAGCATAATTATGATACAAACATAAAAATTATTTACTATTTGAGAAGAAGTTAGCTAGCTTTGTGTTAGGCCACTCGGAAATCATAACATCGTAATGGCGTTACGGGAAGTAAGGGAGTATTTTTGAAATGAATTAGTAAGGAGAACAAAAATTATGCCTGATAAATACTACAAAGGTTAATTCTTAGATGAAAGGTTTGAGGTGAGATTATCAAACAAAGTTTACGACTATATTTTCCCTCCGTATTTTTCTTTCAACGTCAGTGTTTTTCGTCATTTGTTAAGACTGTTAAAAAACCTTTCAATTTAAATTTCATCGTTGGTACTAATGTTGACCCAAACCAAATGTTTTTTTCAATCTTGACTATTTATGTACAATATGTTATTGTCATTAAAAAGTCGTTGAAACAAATTTTTTAATTAAAATTAGTAAACATTTTTTTATGATTTTAATTAAATATTGAGATAATACGTGCAATTTGTGTTCCTAGTTTTATTATACTTTTATATATATATATATATATTTTTTTAGATGAAATCACTTTGCGGTTAATTTATTAAAATCGTGACTGCTCGTTAAATGAAATATTATGAGTTTGAACTATATTAAAAAAACAGAGAGTGGTTACAGCTCCTTAGCAAATTTACGTTTACATCTTTACCAACTCATGTCACTATTGCATCATACAAAATTATGTCAAAGTGAAACGTTTATTATTATTATTTTCATGTTTATATTATGTTATGCAGTTAACAACTTCTTAAATTGAATACATAGAGCTCTGCATAAATTTCAATATGACGTGAAGACATAAATATACGTATGAAAACTTTTTAAATTGTGTACACATGAAACCCAGTATTGCGCCAAGCTTTTGTTTGTATATTTTCTTTATATTGTTAAAGTTTTTCCCGCTCTTTTGTATGTTTTATTGGTTAAACAAATTGTTTCGTTCCTAAATGGCAACAAATAAAAATTTCTACTTTAAAATTTATATAAATTGTTTTTTAATAGTGAAATATCTAGGTAGTAGTGAACAAAGTATTTCAGTTTTCTTTTGAAACCGTTTTATTAATTTTTTTTTTCTTTTCCAAATATCCTAAAATGTATTATTAAATTTATTTAATTTATATGGAAGAAGTAGGTATACATGTTATGAACATGTTACAAAAGAATTTACGAAATTGCTCACAACCGTTGCCGAGGAGGACACATTTGAGTAGATTGACTTTTTTTGGAAATTGTTATATAAGTAGTTAATATGTTTATAATTTAACAGTGTGATATTTCCAAAATCTCAAGCTTTATTTAAATCGCAGTTTAACGATTCGGTTTCAAAAACCGTCCATAATCTCGGCAATAAACTATAACTATGTAACGAAAATCCACCCATTTTTGAAAAAAAGATGAACAAATCAAAACCAAAATAATGTGGTACGAGATTGATTTGGATAATCAAACAGACGCAACAACATCAAAATTACTTCAGTAAATCATAAATTTGCCGGAAATATAAAATTATTATTTTTTTAAGGGAGGATATAGACTATTTACATATTTGGTACAGGGTGTAATATAGAAACTTTAATAGTTTTTATTGTTGGCCTAATAAATAATAATAGTAATTATAATGTACATAGTATATAGGAAGTGTATACTCTTGTATATGTATGTTGAATTTCAGATTGATTTATTCTTGTTTATTTTGGCATTTTAAGTGTATATATGTGTGTGTGTGTGTAAAACATAAAACAAAAATTTTAGTAAAAAAATTAAATTTATATCGTTGGAGATTTATTAGACTCAATTTGTGGTTTTGACTCAAGAGCTTATATATCATAATATTTAGTTTATTTCATATAGTTTATATCGTACTATTAATAAGTACTACAACAATTTTCAAAATGACAGTTTACATTTAATGTCTTGATAATACAAGGCAAAATAGTTACGAACAGTGGCACTATTGGTTTGTGAATAACTGACTCTCCACATATCTGACCATACAATCCCCAATGTGTACCCATTCTCGTCTCGTTTAATAATTACCTTTATTTTTTGTGCAGTTTGCAGTAAACGAGTATTTGAAATATCATTCCGAAAGGTCAGTCAGTTTAGTAGCCAATTTATATTTTACCACAGATAACTGTACCAGATAAACATCTTGTATGGTTAAAATTTACACATGTGAAATCATATTACGTAAAATAATGTAAACGATGGTTGACACACAGGTACAAGATGTAATATTTAATTTATATTGTGACAAGCAAATACAATCAAATAGTCGTGCACAAAAAAAGGATGGAAATAGGCATTTGTATATGTACATCTCTTTTTCGTTTCCTTAGAGTTCGGTTGTACTAATTTCGTCGTATGAATTTATTTGTGTATATTTGAGCCATACAAAATGTTCATCTGGTATAATTATCTGTGATTTTACTTTAAATAAATTTGTGATTTAGTGGATTCGTGATTGCAGTAAATAATTGAAATATATTTCGACCTGAAATCAAATTCATTTAACCTGAAAAGTTTTGGAATTAAATGTTACTTTTTTTATTGATAAAATCGGCCGAAAGCATATTTTCTGCCACTATTTTCTTTGCCATTTTTTAAAATAATTGAACTCGCAAGCTTGGAGAAACAAGGAGCCAGTAATAAAGATAGACCAACATTAATAAATCCGCACAAGAAGCTAAGGTGAATACGCCTTTAGAGCAAATTCAATATTCCAAACATCCTATTCTTAAATGCCCATCTCTACGACGGTACCATAAATGCGGTATGAATCATCATTCCTTATTACATCAAGATTTGGAAAAGTGCCAATGACGTCAATACTTCCTATACCTTTAGAAAAAGTAGTGGATGCCCTAGGAGAACTAATTGCCGTGTACTTTTGGATTCCAGATCGCAAGCCAGTTTCATTGGAGAGTCTTGTGCACAACGTTTGCATATAAAGAAGCGTAATGCTCCAATATGAGTGAGTGAATTAAAGCAAGCCGGTACCTTAACGTCTGGAAGAGTAGTGACTTTAACCATTAAGCCAGATAGTAGTCCATAAATCCAAATAGATGTACCTGTAGTGCATTTAGGACATTTGGTATTAAACACCGACACTTATGACTTAGCCTAATTCTCTTTCCTAGATACTCGGGCTATAAAACAGAGAGAAGAAGACAATAAAACTCACTCATCCATAGCTATCTAGAAAATCTCTAAGAATATGTATGTTGATGACCTAATGACTAAAATTGACACAGCAAATCATTTACTGCAGTTAAAACAGAAATACAATCTTCTAATAGGCAATTATACGGATTTTAATGGAAGTTCAACTACAGTAAAATATTACATAGACCTGCAAATAAAATTTAAAGCACTCTCCACAAAGAGTTTCAAGATCAAGGTCAAGAGTATGCCAAAACTGATTGTTATATAATTACTGCCTAATAACATGACATTCACGAAGTGAACCGTCTTATCTAAAACCAGTTGTACTTTTGTTCGTCTAGGTTGGTTGTAGCTCCTAAAGTTATTAGGACATAAATGTTTATGCAAATGCTTTATGCAAATGGCATAGACAACACATACGAATGGTTCTCAAATATAGTACGGGAGTGGTTAAGAAGTCAACCAACCATACCGCAAAAATGTCAACACAGCTGATTGGTAATGGATGAGGTCATAAATGCATACGCAGAGTGAATCACGTTTGTTGTGCATAGCAGATAATGTAAACAAACAAACTATGTTATTGATAAAGCTTTCAAGCCATTTAAATCGGGTGGCCCAGATCGGATTATACCAGCAAATATCCAAGATAACTTGGCGATTATCCTCTCATGGCTATAGAAGTGATATTTTAAGGAAATTTAAAGCAGGTTTATACTCATAGGAAATACACGAATAGCAGTTACCCCGCAAGAGGGAAAGGCTTGCTTTGCTTCCCGAAAAAATCTAAGAAAAAGTACCGTTTTGAGTGTACTAACGTCGTAAGTGTAGACAATTTAGGAATACGACCAAGTAATTAAAATGATGGTAACTTTACAGCTGATGATCTCAAAAAGCTATCTCTGAAATATACTAAAATTTATTGGAAAGCATAAATCAATTAAATTTGTATTGCTTATATTATTTGATTTTGAACCTAGAAAACCATTTAAGCATTCCAGAGATATGGCTATCAGACGGTTGTTTGCCATGGAAACAAAATTCACCAAACTTCCACATCTCAAACACAAATATGAGACATTAGAATGCATATTACCCACCACACCAATCACCGATCCAACCAGATGCTATAAATTATCGATTATTATGTTAAAGCTTTTGTTTTAGTCCTTGTGACTCCTAAATTTACAATGGAATGATCCACTACCCACCAAAATTTTAATAAGATGGCACGAACCATAGTATAAAAACACATTGTACTACTATGGTATGTTTGGCCATTGACGTGTTAGATGCCGCTACTGGTAACGTTTCAAAATAATTAAAATATTTTTATAATAATAACCGCTTAAATGTCATATATTTATCCTAAATTTTGACGATATTCTATCGACCCGACCTCTGGACTGTTTTTTTCTAATGATGATACTACTATATGTATTTATACTATGCATGAACTCAGACAAAAATTGTGCCAGATAGACCAAATGTCCAGCAGCCACAAGCTTGGCACCGTCAAAAAATATAAAACGAAATACTCTTGAGATCGACTAAGAGAGAACTGCGAAAATACACAACCTGGAAGTGGAAATAACGAAACTTTTTTGAAGAATTATCACTGCGGTATTTCATATTTTTGAAGCTTATCCGAATTACTGTATTATTGCACAATTTTCCCTTTAACATTAAGAAGTCTAGTAAAAAGGAACCAAAACCATGAATCATATCAACTATGAAAAATATCAACAAGCAACCAACACCTTCTTAAACTCATTCTAAAAGATTCTTTTAAAACTTAAATCACTTGCCTCAGTAGTAAAAGAGTCATTTCAAACAAGAACAAATTAGCACATTCATACTTGATCATAAAATCCTAGGAGTGGATAGCAGGATTAAGTATGTCCATATTGAATATCGTAAGAAATTTTTTATCATACAGGGAGGTCGTTAATGTTATTCAAGTTGCAATACAAACCTACTGGATACTTAACTGCAAAAATCTGGCTCAAAAAACAATCCATCACGAGTAATCGATACAACCGTCAGAAACCTAATCAAATACAAAACGACATAAGGGTTATATCGTCATATTATATCGCCCTAGGAATACGAAAAGTATAATCGGACATAGTCAGGGACAACGTCACCGTTATCATTGCATCAAAATTAGTCCGTTATCATTGCATGGTTTCGCTTAGTATTGCAATGGTATTAACATTTTTGTAGCTCTTGAATAACTTTAACACGGTCTACAATCGAATAAGACTCCATCGCGATAATGATATTTTTGAAAATTTGTCGGAAAAACCAGTAAATATACATGGCGATGAAGCGATAACAATTCAATCCTGCTTAAAAAAAACTTCCTCTTTCCCTATTTATACATTAACTACCATGTTCAGTATTTCATAATTTTTGGTTAGCCCAATTGAACCTTGGATATTCAGTGTTAACCAATCTGGTTCCCTATCAATGTTTTTAATACAATGATGAAAATTATTGATAACGTCATCCAACTCGTCAACTTTAATTAATATTTGACCAATATTTGGCCCAGTTTAACGAGAGTTAAAGCAAACGCAATCAATCATCCATTTGATTTTGATTTCTATAAGACAAAATGGAAAAGTAACAAGTGGTCACTGTGCCATAATGTAAAAATAGAGCTTCAACCTTTATGTTCTCTCGTATCTTTAATTTAACGACCAATATCTCAATTTGTGCTATCATCATCCTTTTTCGATTCGACGTTTGATTATATACTGACCCAGATAACCCATGTGCCTAATCGAAAAAATTGGTTCCAATTTGCTTATACAAAAAACCACCACACATACAGATGATTAAAAATAATGTATGCATTATACAATAACAAATAAAAATCTTCGTTAGGTCCGCATTTATTCCAACCCTGCTATTTTGTTTTCCCTATTTCGGTATTTATATATTTACAGTGACAGCGCACAACTCCCAACATTATTTCCCCATGTTAAAAATATAAAATTTCGGAATTTCGGATTTGCATTTTCATATACACGACGTCTTGGAATGCGCATGTCCCTCGCATTGTAATTTTCAAGGCAAAATGTATAAAAGAAAACTATCATTGTCAGTTTATTTTAATAATGTTATCGGAAATAAAGCCAACACAACATAATAAATAATCAGACCTAGACAATATTTTATACATTGGAGGGCAAAATGTAAATAAAATCGGAAGTGGGACACCGATACCAGTTTGAATGATTTTTCATTGATAATGGCAGCTTACAAATATTCGATACATATTGCCGACAATTAGACAACCTTCCCTTCCCTTCAATCTTGACATCTTAACAATATTTGTATGAAATTTATAAATATTTTCTTTAGGTACCAATGATGTTGTCGCGATGTTTATACAAAATGCTGTGAGTGTGTGAGTGTGTGTTTAAATATTATACAAAATCTTAAAATTTATTAAAATGTCACGTTTTTTAAACTAAAATCATATAAATATTTTCCAGCGAAATATTATTTTTAATATCTTTGTCTTGCATATTTTAAAATCAACATAAAATTATGCTTTAAAATAATATGTAGACAGACAAATATACAGTGATGGAAGTAGTAATCGAAAGAAGTATTCCTTGGCTTTAAGCTGGAATATATTTTGAATGTCAGATGAATGTGTGCACGTTCAGTATTTTAAGTAGGATTTTGGTCAAAGTTTATGATTTAATAATTCAGAGAAATAGGCTTGGAATTAGCAATAGCCCCAAAAACCACATAAAAATATATAACACTAACATCGCATACCAGCAAACCTTCAAGCATTACATTTGGGGGTAAAGTATATTTAGGCGTAAAATTATAATTATAACACACTAAACAGCATTCATTCAGGGGTAAACCATCGTCTACACACATTTATAGTATATATTCAGTCCATTTAGATTTTTGATATAGAGAAGTCAGATATTCTATGTACCACCTTTCCCAGAAGTGCTGAGAAATTTGCTGTACCATTTGCCAACGTGAGAGATATGACACTTTCAGATGAGTTATATCAATTTCCGAGCAAGGTTGTCATTTCTTCAAAAGTCAAGATGTTCTTTCCTATTAATCTCTTGATTAATAGAAAAGAACATATTGTTATATTTTGTAGAGTTTATTGCCGCTTTCCATAAGCCAGCAAAATGTGGAAAGCTTGGTGAAATAAAAATTCATTTGATGCGGTTTCTTGAAAAATAACTTGATAAGTTATTTGAGACTTTTATAAGTTTGTTGAAGTTTTCATGTAGTTTATGATTGGCACCAACAAAATTGTTAGCATAGTTGCTATGCAATTCGAGACAGATGGCTCACCGTGCCGTGACCTTGGTAAGTGCTGCCAAAAATAGCAAATAGCGAACTTGGCTCAAGTAAAATTTTTTGAGTCTGGCAGTTGAGAGCGAATATACTACTTTTTGATATTTTGTTATTTGCCTGTACTCAGACCTGGCGGAACATCTTTTCTACGTCTATGGAAAAATTGATCTGATGTTCTTTGAATCGCAGAATTACTGCATATAAACTCGATTGGACAATTGGTCCCACCGCGCAGTAATTATTTAGTGAAATACCGGAAATGGGTTTTGCAGATCCATCGAATACGACTCTCACCTTACAGTTGCGCTAAGATTTTCAACACTCCGTGGCGTGGTAAGTAAAACCTGATTTCCCTTGCTTTTGGTGAAGAGACCTCATGGTTTAGCTTTGCAAACATAGAATCACGAATGAAGCGGCGTTCCATTCCCCGGAACTTAATTGATTGGGTGATTTCTTCCAGTGATAACATTGTTGTTTTATGATCATTTGTTTTCATGACTCTATCTCTCAGAATCTTCTTAAACTTTGATAAATATTTACGGTATCATTTTCTGTATTTTGATGAGCTGTCAATTAAACTAGGTGAACTGGCCTGCCCTATTACCACCCAGCCAAACACGGTTTCTTCTAAAATAGGTGCGTCTGAACTGGTTTTGATAATAGTGAAAAATGATCAGCTTCGATTAGAATATAAATGCTGTTCCTCATATTGAATTGAGGATCAGCCAATTTGATTCCTGTGAAAGATTTCATATTAACTTTTAAATTCTACGTTTTCAATAGAGACTTCAGGGTTAAGAAGAGTTCTAATGTTTAATGTTACTGACCTCTTGGATATTCCTCAGCCAGTCTGACCTAAGCCTATTGACCTATTGATGTTCCCGCATTCTTCTTTGTCAAATAAAGTCTCTTAGCACAAGATACCGTTACAAAACTGACTTGGGATCTGGAAACTAACAGAGCTCTGCAGGGCCTTATTATTCCTGAGTTGTCGATAGCATTTACTATTGCAGTTGGAAGAACTGTAATGACACATGAGCTTTGAGTGTGAAGAGTATTTACTACGTTAGCAGACCCACATTTTTGTAATTGAAGAAAATCGTTGCAATAGAATGTGGAATGCTCTTTGTTCTGGCACATTGCACAATTAGAGTATGTACTCTTCTTTACAATATGGTTTGATAAGGTTTCTCTAGAACTGGACCATTTGAGGAATCATGAGAGATTCTAATGTGTCGATCCGCCTGGTTAGGATTTTGAGAAATTCGGTAAATGTCGGATTGTCAGAATCGGTTGTCATTTCTGCCCATTGTACTGCTGATTTGTCATCCAGTTTATTCAGTATCAGAAAGACTAACTGTCACCAAGAGCTTTAAAGCTTCATATGACTTCATCTGAGGTGTTCACTCTATATTCATCATGGAAATGTGAACCCACAATATTCTAAACCGCAATGAGATCATCGCACCAGAGGCAAATAGTAACAAACTATTACAGTACTTGCAAAGAATCAGCAATTAATGAGCCAGCTTCCTCATTAACAAAGTAACAAGTTCTTTAATCAAAAAGTAACAAGATCCAACTAATAATTGAGAAATTTTTTGCGATACCCTTCAGGAAGGTTTAATGTGAAAGGTTTCAGTATGACAATTATAATGGCAGTTCACTAAATGATGTAATTAATCATGGTCGGACTATTCAACCCACTTTATGGACGACGTTGCTGAATTTTCGATACAACAAATTTTCGATCACAGCTGATATGGAAAAAATTTATAGACAATTTATGGTAGCCGAGAAAGATCAAGAATACGAACTAATATTATGGCGAGGAAATGTAAGTAACTTCTTATTTCATTATAAACTAATTACCGTTACGTTTAGGATGTCTAGTTCCACGTTTGGCAAGCAGCATTCAGCATTCGCAGCAAACAGCATTCGCTTTTTAAAGAAGATTATCCACTATAATTGCTAATAAATTTTACATAGACGACTACCTATCCGGTGCTTCAAAGAAGCGGAATTTTTAAAAGACGAGTTGCCTTATTTGCTGCATCTCCAAGGATTCAATATGCGAAAATGAAGATCTAATGCTACTGGATTGCGTGATCAACTTGTATGAGGGGTAAATCATTAGGTTCCATCAAAGAAACGATTTCCAACACAAAAATATTGGGCCTTCAATGGGATTCCCAAGACGATAAACTATGTTTTGCCGTAAACCTGCCTGAAGAAAAGGTATCTACGAAGCGAATATTAATTTCAAACACAACCAAGGTTTCTGATCCGCTTGATCTCTTATCCCCATCGACTATAATTGCCAGGATATACTGTACCTAAAACTGTGGATGAGAAATTTGGATTGGAACGATAAGTTGACAAATGATGTTGCTTTAGTATGGAATCTACTGAGAGCAGAACTTCCGCATTTTGAACAACTACGAAAAAATGTACGACACATAAACCAACATAATATGCAAAAAAATTATGAAGTTCGAATGAAGCTCAACACCTCAAAAAAAGAAAGCTGCAATCAAACAGGTACCTCTTCCCAGATTAGAGTTATGTGGGGCTTATCTTTTGGCCAAACTAATAAGTGATGTAAGGAAAATACTCCCAAAAGATATGCCTTTGTATAGCTGGAACGACTCTACGATCGTTTTAGCATGGTTGTCAGACTACACTACTAAATGGAAAAAGTTCGTGGCCAACCGAGTATCGAATATACTCGAAATCATTGGCATCATAGCAGGTTCAAGAATAATCCTGACGATTATGCGTCTAGAGGGATTCTACTGTCTAAATTATTCCAACTCCATCAATGATGGTATGAACCTTCATGGTTTATTGAACCTGAAGAATATTGGCTACAATTTGTGAGATGAGAATTAAATCATCATCCATTCCATTGTATCACGTAAATTGTCAAAAGGTGAAAGCACCACATTTTGGCGGTTTGTAAGAAGCGGCTGTTAAGTCCGTTAAGACTCAACTAACCCGAGTAACTACATTACTATGCCAAATAGAAGGTGTTTTTAACGCCAGACTATTACGTCGGATGTCGGAAGGTGATGATTCTTTCGAAGCTTTAATTCCAGCCTACTTTTTAATGGGATTATCCGTAGCAGAGGTACCTTATCCTGATTTGGGTGAAATGGCAACATCTCGATTATTTCGATGGCTGTAAGTCAACCAATGAGTTCAAAGTTTTTGGAAGCGATTCCATAAAGATTATTATAACATGTTGCAAAATAATGGCCCCGTTTATTTCAGATTGTGATAGCAATAGCTATATCTGTCAGTGAAATAAGCTTCATGTCACATGCCTTAGGATCTTTGCAAATGCTAATAAATCTTGCCGCAAACAATTTTCACTACCTCAAATTCGCCTCGCTCGATTGTCTTTTGCTATGGAAAAAATTTAATCAAGAACAAATTTACCAAATTAAAATATTTCACACCCGAACCATGGGATACTAATGTGTTTAGATAAATTACAGTCTTCTTAGACGCATCTCTATATTTATGACACTAAAAAAATACCTCATGCCTTGGCCAACAATATTGTATCTAATTAATTTACAAAAAAAATTTAAAATTAAATTATAACAAATGAATTATGACAACAATGCATAATATAATTAAATAAATGAAAATTAAGAAAAATTTAAATTAATTATTTTATCTAAATTAATTAAAAATGAAACAATATAAGTGAATGTATACATGTATATGTGTTACGCTACTGTGGGTTCTGTCCACCAACAGCGTTTTTAATTAAAAGAAAGCCATTAACAACAGAAATTATTTTTAATTATTCTCATAATTTTCGTTTAGTATGCAGCTGTTTTCGTGTACCATTTTTCCAAACATCAAATGAAAATCGTAAATTTGAATGCGGATAAAGAAATGTTTTGATTTGTAAGCACAAACCACAAACAAATGCTGTTTTCTTTATTGTGAATTGTACTCCTTTAGGTTAAATTTTATAGCACCGATTTGTTTTGCAATGCGCAAATGAAAGATGTACAGGATGATGGATGATTAGGTCATATTTCTTAGTTGTAGAAAATATAAAAAGAATTGCTCTTGATATTCGGTAGAACTATTTTTGTTAATGCTGTATTTTCGGTAGTCTTAGCCGCTACATCACTCTTCACCTGGATTGAAAACCATTGTTTCCAAAGTTAAAATGTTCGATCCGTAAACAAAGATTTTTGACGGTCGATGCCAATTGTAGCATCTGAACATTTTTTATCATTACATGGCTTCGTCGACAAAGGATGTATTTGTCATTAAACGGTAAATTCAATTGATTTGTAAAGTTTATTCAATTGTTTTAAAATCTAATGTATATTAATTTTAAAGTTTTGTGTCAAATAAAGTGTATATAAATTAGATTTTCATGCGATTATATGATGACTAAAACTTCGCTGGACTCTGGGTTAAATATTTATACTGATGTCGAGAACTTTAAGTGTTATTTGAATTCGTCGGAGTTTGGAAGCCAACCTACACTCCTTTCTACTCAAACTCCTCAGCTTTAACAACAATAATGATAGGTTATTTTTATAACAATATCTAAGTATCCACTAAGCCCATTTGATATAAAAAACACATAATGTTAGGAAAGATATTCTCATCCTTATACGAAAAGATTTCCTTATTGACATTTTATAACCGAATGATTACCGTAATCAATTTATTATACGATGACATTTTACTTTAATCTTAATCATAAAATTATAATAGATTTTGTCTACAGGTATTCAGCCACACACGCTACACCAGGTAATAATAATATTATCCACATAAAACTGTATTAACTTTTAGTTTGGGATTAACCTTTTTTATGTGTGCACATATATTCTCATAAAAAAATTCGATTTTTTTTTTGTAGCTGGGATAGGTTCGATGTATTACGGGTATCTAAAACAAGAAAATGAGAATTTGGAAAAATATTCACATTATTCTTAATTTTGATGGATAGGTAAGACTGAATCTCTTTTTAATTTTTACCTTGTAAAATCATTCATCGCTCATTGCACTATAAGAACAATATATGACTTATCTTCAAAAGTTTAACTGTATGAGTGTTCTGTTCTTAACTGCTGTACTTTTGAACGGATTTTCAATGCGGTTCACAAACTGGGGCCAAAAAATTAAAACTTGAGATACCGCATAATATAAATACATATAGTACTACCATGGTATGTGAGCCCATTGGTGTGCTAGATGTCGCTACTGGTATCGTTTTAAAATAATCATAATATGTATAATCGCCTAAATGTCATACATTTATACTAAATTATAACGATATTCTATCGACCCGACATCTGGAACATCAATGAGTAAACACTTTTTTTTCATATGATGGTAGTACTATGTCTATTTATATTATGGACACCGAAATCTAGAATGTATGATGTAAGATGTAAGATGTAAGATGTAAGATGTAAGATGTAAGATGTAAGATGTAAGATGTAAGATGTAAGATGTAAGATGTAAGATGTAAGATGTAAGATGTAAGATGTAAGATGTAAGATGTAAGATGTAAGATGTAAGATGTAAGATGTAAGATGTAAGATGTACGATGTAAGATGTAAGATGTAAGATGTAAGATGTAAGATGTAAGATGTAAGATGTAAGATGTAAGATGTAAGATGTAAGATGTAAGATGTAAGATGTAAGATGTAAGATGTAAGATGTAAGATGTAAGATGTAAGATGTAAGATGTAAGATGTAAGATGTAAGATGTAAGATGTAAGATGTAAGATGTAGGATGTAAGATGTAAGATGTAAGATGTAAGATGTAAGATGTAAGATGTAAGATGTAAGATGTACGATGTAGATGTAAGATGTAAGATGTAAGATGTAAGATGTAAGATGTAAGATGTAAGATGTAAGATGTAAGATGTAAGATGTAAGATGTAAGATGTAAGATGTAAGATGTAAGATGTAAGATGTAAGATGTAAGATGTAAGATGTAAGATGTAAGATGTAAGATGTAAGATGTAAGATGTAAGATGTAAGATGTAAGATGTAAGATGTAAGATGTAAGATGTAAGATGTAAGATGTAAGATGTAAGATGTAAGATGTAAGATGTAAGATGTAAGATGTAAGATGTAAGATGTAAGATGTAAGATGTAAGATGTAAGATGTAAGATGTAAGATGTAAGATGTAAGATGTAAGATGTAAGATGTAAGATGTAAGATGTAAGATGTAAGATGTAAGATGTAAGATGTAAGATGTAAGATGTAAGATGTAAGATGTAAGATGTAAGATGTAAGATGTAAGATGTAAGATGTAAGATGTAAGATGTAAGATGTAAGATGTAAGATGTAAGATGTAAGATGTAAGATGTAAGATGTAAGATGTAAGATGTAAGATGTAAGATGTAAGATGTAAGATGTAAGATGTAAGATGTAAGATGTAAGATGTAAGATGTAAGATGTAAGATGTAAGATGTAAGATGTAAGATGTAAGATGTAAGATGTAAGATGTAAGATGTAAGATGTAAGATGTAAGATGTAAGATGTAAGATGTAAGATGTAAGATGTAAGATGTAAGATGTAAGATGTAAGATGTAAGATGTAAGATGTAAGATGTAGATGTAAGATGTAAGATGTAAGATGTAAGATGTAAGATGTAAGATGTAAGATGTAAGATGTAAGATGTAAGATGTAAGATGTAAGATGTAAGATGTAAGATGTAAGATGTAAGATGTAAGATGTAAGATGTAAGATGTAAGATGTAAGATGTAAGATGTAAGATGTAAGATGTAAGATGTAAGATGTAAGATGTAAGATGTAAGATGTAAGATGTAAGATGTAAGATGTAAGATGTAAGATGTAAGATGTAAGATGTAAGATGTAAGATGTAAGATGTAAGATGTAAGATGTAAGATGTAAGATGTAAGATGTAAGATGTAAGATGTAAGATGTAAGATGTAAGATGTAAGATGTAAGATGTAAGATGTAAGATGTAAGATGTAAGATGTAAGATGTAAGATGTAAGATGTAAGATGTGAGATGTAAGATGTAAGATGTAAGATGTAAGATGTAAGATGTAAGATGTAAGATGTAAGATGTAAGATGTAAGATGTAAGATGTAAGATGTAAGATGTAAGATGTAAGATGTAAGATGTAAGATGTAAGATGTAAGATGTAAGATGTAAGATGTAAGATGTAAGATGTAAGATGTAAGATGTAAGATCTAAGATGTAAGATGTAAGATGTAAGATGTAAGATGTAAGATGTAAGATGTAAGATGTAAGATGTAAGATGTAAGATGTAAGATGTAAGATGTAAGATGTAAGATGTAAGATGTAAGATGTAAGATGTAAGATGTAAGATGTAAGATGTAAGATGTAAGATGTAAGATGTAAGATGTAAGATGTAAGATGTAAGATGTAAGATGTAAGATGTAAGATGTAAGATGTAAGATGTAAGGTGTAAGATGTAAGATGTAAGATGTAAGATGTAAGATGTAAAATATAAGATATCACATTTCTCAGTATGAGTAGTAGATGAATACAGAAAGGACTTCATTGAAGTCGGCTAGTAACTGGTTAAACTTTTACGCAACGGATAATTAAAAGATATCACTAAAGAGAAGATACTTGTCCAAAATCGCGTGTCAAATATTGACATTAAATCTCATAAAATAAATACAAATGATGATAAATCAAATACTAGATGAAAATTAAATTAAATTTTCCTTACAAAAAATAAAAACAAAAAAATACAAAAAAGTTAAAAATATTTAACCTACTTAAAATCATTTGCATGAATGATCTTTAATTTGATAAGGTTTGTTGTCGATTTTTAGTTTTGGGAAAAATGAAAAACTTTCGACTTTTTCGATGGTATATCATAAAACACAGTACAACTATATACTATATACACCCACATTTTATGTAGTTTTGAAAATATGAGAAATCTACATAACTTAAAAAAATATTTAATTACAATTTAAAAGTTTGTTAAAGGATTGAATATTAAATATTAATTCATGTGGAATTTTATTATTAAATTAATGCTGTACTCTTGTTTATTGATCAATTTAATCGGTATGCTTTATGCTGTTTTGTTTATATTAAATCGAAAACCACTTAACATTAATTGCGTTTGAATGATTACGTAAATACATACATATATGATTTGTTGTTGCTTTTAGACTTTAATTGAATTAATTAAAGATCTAGAGAATATAATTAATGATTATATTATTTATCGTCTGTTCGTTATATAAAAATTATGATCATGCGGGCTGTGAACCATACTCGGGTAGAAATCACTATTAACCTCAAATTAAACTGTGTACTGAATAAATTAATTTTAATTATTTACTGAAAAGCTGTGTGAAACAAGATCGGAAAGTTAAGGGGTAATTTGGTTTGGTTTAACTTTTCGTAATATATTTATAAATATATATATATATATATATATATATATATATATATATATATATATATATATATATATATATATATATATATATATATATATAAATATGTATAACTTTTGTTGTTAATAAGTTAAATTTTCAAAATATAGGTTTCCTTATACCTAAAAATCTCTTTCCAAATTCAAAGAATTTGCTTCAGACTAACAATGGTAAAATAATTCGCCTGCAACACATTTTAATTTTTAAAATATTAATATTAGTTGTCCTTTCCTGATTTGGATTGAATGAAAGTTTGTTCTACCTGGCACTTTTCCTGATACGCTTTAAACTATGTTCAAACATGATTGATAAAGCAAAACTTTAAAGACTGTTGTCAATACCAAAATAAACTACACCAAATTTTTATTAGAATGTCATATCCCAAATGTTTTAAAAAAATGTCCAAAACAGCAAAATAATAGGAATAAAAATTGATAGTAAATTTAAATTATAAATTGACAACAACAATTGCATACGAATTGACAACAACAAATTCATACGTATTGACAACAACAACAATTAATATGTATTTTTATCACCAATCAACATTTGCGGGTTATTTTTAATTTTCCATAATTAATTGGCTTATTTTGTGTGCGGCCAAATAGTCGGGTAAATCTTTATTTTTTATTATTTAACAGTGTATACAGAGTAAAGTAAACACAGACACTAGTTTAATAATGAATTATGTTAATTTTAATATTATACGGGCTACCAATTAGACAGAACTCATTGTGCATGCGGGGGTTGAATTATTTATGTTAGATATTATTTTACAAGATTAGTGGATTTTTCAATCTATTCCGATTTGGAGGTTATATTAGTGCAATTGAGTTTTAGACAACGGAAATTACTCTTGGGTCTTTTCTATAGACCGTCCAATTTTAAGTGGTGTGAATTATTATAATACATTTTTTATAATAAACTTGCTCTTTTTAGTTCCAACACGCATAATAATTTGTTTCCAACCAATTTGTCCAGCTCGTTTCAGGCTCCCACAAAGTTAGTACCGTTATCTATATGAATATTTAAAGGCAATCCTCTTTTTTAAATGAAACGTTAACATGCTTGCAGGATAGCTGTAGTTATTAAATCACTGACCACCTCCATATTCCTGCATATTTATTGTCTATATTGGTGAATGGTGGAAGAGTGACTCTTGTTTCTGGTAGTCTATTCATTAAATGTTCTAATGCCTCTTTCCTGAATCAAAAACAACTTACACCTTTGTAAAATGGTTGGTTGACTAGACGTTTACCATCCAGGATTAAATATTGTGTTGTACGCAGTTGTGCTAACGTGACAGCATGCACTCCGGTAAGGTTAATATGAAGCGCTTCTTTGACAATGAGTTTTAAATAAATGTCATTTCTAGATAAAATCAGTGATTTTTTTGTAATCTACCATCAGCCATTTAACTATTTTCGTCAATAAACAGACTGAATGATGACAATTTACTGGTGCTTCTAGTTTTGTTTGCGACTTTTAAAATTTGTATACCTGGAGTGGATTACTATCGCAATTAAATTTAGCATAAAAATTAATATTAGTTTACAAACATTAATGATTTTTTCAATTCAAGCCAAAATTTTATTGAAAATTTAATTTTTTTTTTAAATAAATTTTTTCTAAAAATTGTCGGTAAAATGAAGATTTCCAGTGCAATCTTAAAAAAGTATTAACAACTCCATGACAAAAATTTTGTTAATCCCGCTCAAACACAATTATATCCAAGCTTTCCTATATAGGTACACCCAAGGAAATTTAACTCAAGTGATCAAAATGATTATAACCTGGGCATGCTGGAAAATTCGGAGTTTCAAAGGAAAGAATTTTTTATTACTAGATCTTCACTATAAATTTTGTAATATTTAAGCAAATTTTATTCGAAAGGAAACGAATTGATCGGTGGCTACTATTGTAAAACCTACTTGTTGCAAAACATGATTTGCTCGCAATATTTTGATAGTTTTTATTTATTAAGCGAAATTTTAAAGGCCGTTGTCAAATAATTCGAAACCAAATATCAAACATACGAGTAAGTTTAACATATAAAATGACAATAATATGCATCTCATTTTTATACATTAATTCCTGTATTAAACTAAACCAAACTTTAAGTAAAACAAACCTTAAACTTATAAAAATAGTCTAAAACAGCAAAATAATAATGGAAATCTAAATTCCCATTACATTTAAATTAAAAATTGACAACAACAACATTGCATACGAATTGACAACAACAACAACCAAAGTGTGATTATTTATCGATGATCAACATTTAGGGGTCACATTTTATACTTCAAAAATGTTTCGATTATATTGTGATAAATTTATTTCGTATTATTTACTGTGCGGTTTCACCGGTCGGTTAGCGGTTAAGGCGATAGCCGAAATACATGCTTTCTAATACTTAAATCATTACATTCTTCATTGGTGACCGAATTGTGCGAAAACAAGCTTTCGTTTGGGTGACAAATTATATACAACGTTCACAGAAAATCCATATCAAGTGGTCCAAAATGTCTATTTATAGACGCAGTGAACGATGTTAATGGTTCTGTGTCTTGAGTTCTTCGTAACTAGAACACAGCATATGATTTAATCACAATTATTTGCCACGGATTGTGATTTTACATCGTTACAACGATTCACTGGTTACTCGTTGGCTGTATATTCTTGTCGATCAAACGCGCATTTACCATGTATGTGGAACTGATTCGTAACCTTTTGTATAATCTATAAACATGGTAGTTATTTTTTATTATTCAAAGCAGGTTGCTTCATTTCTTAGATTCAAAACACCAGACACATTAATAAACCACCAAAAATAATTTCGCCTAGAAATCTACCTAGTTGCCTACGTAGCATAGTTAAAAAAAAATCATAATCATAATATGTACCATTAAAATTTGTTATCTTATCACTAGACACATTCGTAAGTATAGATAAATATTCACATTCATATGCGCATAAAATAAAAAAAAATTCATAATTATTCACAAAGGTATAACACCCAAATTATACATATACCATCACCAAGCAAACAATATATTATTATGGCAACAACAATCTTGAAGATTTTTTTTTACACAAAGTACGAAACATACGAATAATGATAACAATAATGATATTAAAAAGTAACAAAATTTTCACCTATATTTCATCATAATTTCCACTTTCCATCATACAATTTTTTTTTGTACGTACACAACTTGATCGTTATAAAAGTAAAGTACTCGTACGCTGGAACGAAACAATTTTCAAGGAGAATGATACAAACACGGAAAACTGTTACACTGACAGTAACATGTATGTATAAAACAAAAACAATGACACTAAGAAAACTCATGTACTTTTTTTATTTGTCATTATATGTACATCGAATGCAGACTATAACATTTACGTTTGTGTTGAGTTTGCGAGACATTTTTCACGAAACAAACTTTGGATAAATTCAAAATCACATCAAAATTAAATTAAATTTAAAAAAAAAAATGTTAATTAAATGTTTTTGTGTCTCACTTTTTTTAATTTTAGTACCTTGCCTCATTCGCCATAGTATCACAATAATATAAGAGTCTTGTGAGAAGTACCTATCTCTTCTGATAATCAGAAAAAGACAATTAGGAATGATAATAATAAGACTGTTTTTATATGGAGCTTGCTTAAACATAGGTTGATGTCGACAACTATGGGAGCCTTAGTTGTCGACATCAACCTATGCACCTATAACTTAAAAAGACTAAGTTTTTGTAAAGAAAAAATTACAAATTGAAAAGAACATATTTAAAAATATTGGACTAACTAAGAAAAGGACATGACAACGAAAAGGAATTTTGACTAGGTACTTATCATTCCACCTTCGAATAATTCCACAACATTATATTTTCATACACGTGTCTCCGAAAAGCTCACAAAACTTCAACTCGATCTCTTTCGCTATCATTTCAAATTTAAATCGTGTCAGCTAGAGAGATAGAAATTGCATATGACAAATGTGAATAAATTGAAAAAAAAAAATATGTGGGGTGTTGTATGATGGGGAAAAAACTATTTTTCCCGGAAATTAGTAAAAATAAAATTAATTTCCTGTTGTAAAGCAGCAAAATACGAGTACAACATTTTTATTTTTATGTTGTACTCATTTTCTATATGCGGTGTTTTTTTTTATGTATTTTGGTTTATTTGTTTGCAATTTTATTTTGTTGGAAGTGTCGGGTGTTTTTTTTTTCAATAATATGTATGTTTGAGCATTTTGAATGCGTGCTAGAATACTTGTTGCCTTAGTCAACACAATATGTGTTAATCAAAATAAAAGTTAAATTTGTTATCGTGGTTAGAGCTGTTGTGGTGGAATTGGGAGGTGTCGGTTCCAACCCCGGATGGCGGGGGGGATTATTCATCATTTGATTTTGGTTGGTGATGGCAAAGAACATAAAGTACCTTTGTATTGGAATGCATAATCCATTAGAGAAATGATCAACAAATGACCGTCAACAAAGAAATAACGCACAATAACGAGCATATGTAGATATCCAAAATGCTCATTATTCATAGGACAACCACTTCACCAGAAACATATTCATCATGCCTGTAAATGCTAATCCACAAGAATAACTTATTCAGCACTGTCTCGGTTTCTGTTAATAAAATCATCACAAATCGAGTTAAACAAAACCCATCAAATTCGCTTAACAGGTTATTTTTGCCAACATTTGCCAACTATTTTAGTCATAGTATAAATTCATATAGTACTACCAACATAAGAAAAAAATAGTTTACCCATTTATGTTCCAGGTGTCGGGTCGATAGAATATGACCAAATGTAGAATAAATATATGACATTTAGGCGATTATACTTATAAAAATATTAGTAATGACGAAAATATATCAGTAAAGATAACCATAAAAAGGCACACCGTAATTTTAAGGAGAATAAGAGAAACATCTTTGAAAAATATTACTTTCCACATGACAAGTTTAATAAAGTCAACATTTGGGAAAAATGGATTCTAACTTACCCGCCAAATTCTGCTTACCAACTTAATGGAAATAAAAAAGGAAAAACTTATCGCATTTATTGATAAATATTCCTAATTTTTGACGCAAAGGCAATTGATTTTCTGAACCTTGTCTTGAAGCTGTGATCAACTGTGGATAAATGCGTCCGGGGTCAGTATAAATTGCTGGTCGGTTGTTAAAATCTTCTTCAGGGTCTCGAACGATTTTATATATTCAGGGTTTTTTTATATTCAATGTTTTGTCTTCTTTTAGGTATTTTATCATAGGCTCTGTAATTTTTGGATAGCCTTTCATGAAACGTCTATAATACCCTGAAAGGCCACGGAATTGTTTTTTCTTTCTGTGTTTCAGTTTAAGTTCCGTTAGTATATTACAACCCTGATTCGTTTTCCTGAAGCGTTAAATTTTCTAGGGACCACTCTAATGGGCGGAAGGTATGTGATTGCTTGTCCTACTATGCCGTTTTCTAACATCTCCTGGAGCTTTTATAGCTTTTTTAAAAATATGTGGATATCTTTACTTAGAGTCTTAGTGTAGACTGAATTTTCATAATTCGTGACGATGCGATGCTCAAAAGCGTATGCCTCTTCAAGGTTTCTAGGTTTGGCCGCCAGGACATAACCGAAAAAAAGTTTTCTCATCTGTACTATGAATGATGCTATCAGGTCTTCTTCGATAAAAGCGCTTGTAGTTGGATTTGCATTCTGGTAAATGGCGTGATAAACTTTATTGATTACACATTGTAAGAACAATGAGAATTGAGCTTCTGTCACTAAAAGCACAAAAACTCTTATAGTGTGTTCTGCTGTCTGCAACCTAGTAGTGAGCTGTTTTCTATTTCTTCGTACTTGGGAGTATATTTAATGGGAGCAGCGATTCGAAGAAGTTTTATTTTAACAATATTCCCTTTCACTTATTTTTAAATGTTAATACACCCAGCAATACTACGTCTTCTGTCCGAGCTTTTCGATTAAATCTTATATTCGAGTAAAAATCATTCCCCGTCCAACATCTTTCGACCATTTATCATTGCAACTCTTTAGTATTCACCTTCGGTGCAATTTTATAATATGCATCCCGCGGACAAAGCAAATCATGAAACACTAAAAAAAGCTCAAACAAATAACATTAAATAAATAAATTTACAATACTTATAAAAAAAAGTAAAGCAACAACCACAGTACAAACAATAAAAAAAGTTTTGCATTAAGTTGAACATTAAAAATGTGGTTTACAGTGGCAACAAACAAGGCGAAGAAAAAAAAATATTCTGTCTACCAAAATATATTATATTATGTACATCTGAAGCTAGCACTCGTATATTGCAGCTTTTTCCCTATCTTTTACGGTATATACATATTTTAGTGCTGCTTTATTTTCTAAGAGCAATAACAATAATAATAATACAAGCACAATAGAGTCTCTATACTCGACAACCACACACACACACACA
Source organism: Tipula confusa (assembly GCA_963556175.1). Lineage (NCBI taxonomy): Eukaryota > Metazoa > Arthropoda > Insecta > Diptera > Tipulidae > Tipula > Tipula confusa. Next base: position 17,498,141 of record OY744477.1, on the reverse strand, counting down.
CACACACAAACATACCCAATATTTCCCTCCTGTGAGTTTTACTATTCTATACGTGAGTAAGCTTTTTTGTGCTTTTTTTTTGTTTATAGCACAAAAAATCGTCGAATTGTTTAATTTTTTTGTTTTTTTTTTTTTTAGATGTGTTGACATAAAATACGAATATAAAAAGTTTGTCCATTTCAAAAAAAAAATTATTCTGTTTATTCCAAATTTCAAAATACGACACAAAAAAAGCTTAGCCTTTTGGCATTGAGCAACAACAACAATCGCACTAGAAAAGTATATAATAAAATTAGAAATAAAATTTAAAAATAAAATAAATTCGCAAAATTTATATTTATGTTCCGGTTAGCTGGACATTGCTTTGTGAAAGCATGGAATGGTAAAAAAGAAAAACATGAGCTTTTTTTCCTTTTTTGCATTTAACTTTTTCTATTTAAAGTGGTTTTATTTGAGACTGAGCTTTTCACTTTGTTTTTTTTTTTTTTTTTTTTTTTTTATTATTGTTGGTGTATTTGACTTTGAATTAATTAAATTTATTTTGGTTTGATTTTTATTTTGTATTCTGCTGTTTTGTGTGGTTGGTGTTGTTTTTAATTAAAATTAGTTTTTTATGACGGTTTTAAGAATATGTATACAAACTGTGTTTGGCGAATCAGTTGGACTGTTCATCTTAAATGGTTTTGCGGTTTTGGTTTTAATTTGAGTTTTATGGCAGTTTTCGGTATAAAACATAATTGTTCAATAATGTATATATATATATATATATATATATATATATATATATATATATATATATATATATATATATCAAAAACGTTGGAATCAACGTGATCTTTGAAAACTTTCGCATCTTTACTCAATTCACTCAAACCTCAACGTCAACTACATTATGATAGAGGCAATTATCTAAAGAGCCATACAACAGAAAGGTCTTTAGCAATTGCTTCTTGCTTCTTACTTACCATCTCCAAAGTAAAGCAACCACTTTTTATGTTTTAACTTTCCTTAAAATGATGCCACAACGATCTTTTTTACCCAGTGAGTTCAAAAACTTCGTTTCTTGACTCATTTGGTACAATTGATAATGTTTCTAGACAGTTGCAACAACGATAACTTTATTTTCAAATAGAGCTTATCTTATCTTTTAACAGAAGATCAGCCTGGAAATTCCTGTTATGTCAAAACAGCTGATATCTTCATCAACGATAATGAGTTTTGCAATTCTCAACTGTTGGGCACCACAAGAATTGGGACGCATTGATGACTTTATTGTAAGGGTAATTTTAAGCCGATTTTTACTGTTTTTCCTCTGATACTGGTAGTTGCAAATGGGTACGAAATATATCCTAGTGATACATCTGCTCAAGCTCGCGAAAACATAAATGATTTCCTGAACCAGCTCCATCGATAAAAAAAAAACAATGATCTGACAATGATGTTTAGGTGGGATTTTAATAATATTCCTTTAGCTATAAATGCAGGACCAATTTTGCTTGAAAAGTATCTCCATATGGAACATGTAAACCGGAAGAGCGTCAGGAAGTTCCTTGTTGCTGAAAAATAAATAAATTCCATAAATCTTTCTCTTATCTCTCATGGTCCCTTTAAGTCGTACATCCCATTAACGTTCACTTTCCCTTCATGTGTTATGAAAAAGAATCTCAGAGAATTTGCAACTTCATCTGTTTTGTTCAGCTTGAAACACTCGAAAAGTTTCAGGGTTTACTACACCATTTGTCTCGTCATCTTTTCATTGCATCACTATAGTTCCGACACAAACTGCGTTGATATAGAACTCTGCATTTGGAACAGAATTTTTAGCTGCATCTGGATTTGGAATTCTTGAATTGACTTGAACATTTCGATAATGTAAAGCAAGATCATAGTTTTCTATTACAGTAACTTCGACATTTTGAGTATGCTGAGCAATGTGCAATTGAACATAATTTTCGCGTTCACGTTTTCTATTTTCAATCATTTCTGAATAACGTCGATTTAGACGATGCCATTTTTCAGTAGAAAGTCATTTGATCACGCTGTTCTGGATTTTTTTGAAAGATTTTTGATATTGGAGACATGTTCTTACAACACTAAGCTATTTTTTAGATTGCTCTGTAGTTCCTTCAGATAGACAACTTTCAACAGCACCGAAGTACCAGATTTAAGTCGTTAATCGACATAATTGAAAAAAATAATTAGAAAGGGACAACCTCGGATAACCAATCGGCTAGAACTTCCACAATACGCCCGAACTGGCTGTGGAGGATAAATGCTCTAACGAGGCAGTACGGCTATGGAAGTCACGATGGAGGAGGCCGGCCGCTTCTTTAATACTTTGTTCCTTCAGACTTACTAAATCAAACGAGAATGAAGTTCTAAACCATGAACCTTGTAAAAAAAACAGTGTCTACGGTATTCGAAAACAAAGGATCCAATATTTTATACTCAAGTATGCTATGGAGAATCACATCCTGCATGCTCGGGGAAGGAACCTAATTTTTTTTTCTTTTTTCTTTTTTCTCAATACAGCAATGGTAATATAATTGAGGTCAGCCTAGAGGACGTCAACAACAAAACCTGGTTGGTTGCATCCTATTTAAACCAGGAGAAAGAAGTTCCGTTTCCTGGTAGAAGGAGAAGAAAGATGAATGTACTTCACACAATCTGAGAGAGCACCAACATTAACGAAAAAGGTATTGTTTATTTCCTTGCTAACAACGAACCACTAAAATTTTATCTTTGAGTGAGGATATTTTAGTAAGAGAGTGGGGGGTCGTGAAAACGCAATCGACGACCATTAAATAACCTACATCCTTGATATTTGCCCTGCTACCCACAAACTCTTCCAGAAACTTATAACAAACTGGATCAAATATAGGGAATTGTTAGTTAAACTATCACAAGTATATGCAATCGATCCAACATTCGCCCTACACTAGAGTAAAGAAGGAAACGGAAACCAGCTTAGTGGTTAAGAGTTTAAAAACCATTTCAGGGCGTGTAAAACTACCTTTAAAAAAATTTAAAGAACATGGAAGTCTCAAGAATGGGGCTAGTATAAAAACGACCTGAGATTGCGCAAGGGAGTTGAAGAGAGCCCAAAGGAATGTTGAGAGACTTTTTTGTACGAAAACTAAAATCCAAACTATGTGGGTGATAAAAGAGTTCAGGCCATCCAAATTGACTAATGCCTAAATATGATGTTTCTGGGATGTTTAATGCTAGTTTTTATTCCTCGGAAACTAATGAAGGTGCGAAAGTCTTTATTCCAAAAGTGGGGAAAAATAGCGTGGCTTTCCAAAGGACCTAACACATAAAACATTTTTATTCTTTATATTGAAGACCTTGGAAAGACTGGTAGATGTATATATTCGAATGAATATACAACCCAGTAATTGCACAGTATCTCAAAATCATTCCCTTTAAGGAGTTAGGTGGTACCACGCAAAGATTCGTCATTTCGGTGGAACATGGTGACCAATATTACTTCTGAAATTGGAGAAGAAAAGGGCCAGCAAGTGTTGATTGGGAATCAATTCATTTAAAACGGAGCTGGTACCTACCGTAAATAACATAACACTGTCTTTACTGAGAGAGCGAAATTTATGGACAAATGATTTTAGACAATTGACTAAGCTTAAAGCTTATAGAGATGCAGTAACAACCTCAAATGTGAAAAAACAAGACAAGTGGATGGTCAAAGCTGGACTTGGAACACTCCAGAATACTAATATCTCTCTCCAAAAGGTGTTTAAGATCAGTAGATATACTTACACAGGACACTTCCTTTAATGGCTTGAAATGCCTTCTACAGTAAAATGTAGAGCAAAAGGAGGAAGAAACATCGATTCATGTCATACACTCACGTCCGGCTTTGGCACAAAGAAGATACATAGACAAAACAGTAAATATGTAATTGACAACCTTCCGGATCTTCTGGACTTCAAGGTGCGAGAAACTTTATTCAGATCATGATGGTGCTAATAAGAGCATTTGGGAAGCAAGATCCAGTGAAATCATAAATCGTTACTATCCATAAACTATTAAAACACATAGCAGTTATTATAATCGGTTTTTACGGATACTGAGGATTAATAAACGATTCTAGAATAGTAGGACGCACAATTATATTTAGGTAAAAGTTTGCAGGAAAAACCATAAAGCATTAAACATAATTAAACATAAACAGTAAAATCAAACAAAAATACATACCATAGACGATTGCAAATTTTTTTTTTATGTACAAACACAGCTCTATGTACTTTCTGAACATAAACGTAAAAATGTTTTTTTCTTAATTCTAACAAATTTAAAAAAAAAATCGTAAGTCTTAAAGAATGCATATAATACTACTGTTTGCGGAAGTTTTAATATCGGAGTGATAATAGGAACGAGCTGATGAGAAGATAATAAAAATTTATTTTATTTTTTGGTAAATCCGTAAACATATGCTCAATATGTGGATTATGTACCGGGTAAATAATTATGTTGTAATGGATATAGTACCGCGGAACCGTACGATGTCTTTACTTGTATCCTAAAATAAGTTTAAATTCTATACAAGAGATAAAAATAAAAACAAATTGAATTGCATGTTTTCGGAATATGTATAGTAAATTTCCGGTAATCCTTTAGCTGATACTATTATTTTCAACTTAATTTTTGATATCCTTTGAGATATCCTTTGTTTTGTTATGTGTGTGTTAAAATAAAATAATCAACAGCTTTATAGGCCAAAGTTGATCCTTTACTGAGATTTGATGCTAGATCTTTCATAACGCGTATTTTTAACTTAATTTTAAACATAAACTTAAACTTAAACTTAAACTTAAACTTAAACTTAAACTTAAACTTAAACTTAAACTTAAACTTAAACTTAAACTTAAACTTAAACTTAAACTTAAACTTAAACTTAAACTTAAACTTAAACTTAAACTGTTTTGGTGCTCGTTGTAGGTGATCTGCCCAAAGAACGATTTTACACACAATTGGTTACGGCGTTGTGGTCAGTGGTTGTGATCGAACACAGAACTTCAGCGTGTACAAATAAGTTAACCATCACTAAATGCACGAGGGTTTTGAAATTGTTTTTCAGATTTGTTTCTCCCGTTGAACCAGGCTATTTTCCGTTGACCAAGTATGACCAGCTACATGCTTGCTGCATATAAATATTTTTAATGCAGATGCTGAATAAGGCAATATTTTCCGATGTGTGCTTTTCCGGCTATTATTTGAAACCGTCGAAAATAATCAATAGTGTGTCATCATATGGTGGAGGTGTTGTATTAGTTCGCTTGTTATTTAGCATAATTATTCCCCAACCAGACAGATATGTTTCGCGACCAAGGATCGACGTGCTGCAATAGCATCCCTAAATGGCGGATTGGATATTTCGCACGGGCGAAATGATGCTTTAAAGTAAAAAATAGAAATTTCCAGTTTTTCTGAAAACCAAGCCATAACATTTCTTTTTTCTTAATTTTGATACCGTTTAAAATCAATTAAAACAAAGTTTGGGTCTAGACTTTCGATTTATTGCGGTATAAAGTAATAAAAAAATTAACATTCTATTTTTAAATAATTTATTGGGTTAATAAATTATCAAAATGTCCTCCTTGTGATTAAAAACAGGTTAATATTCGTTTAATTAAGTATGCCTTGGATTATTTTGATGGAACAAGCAATTTAATATTTCCCTAGACATGATGTAACTAGCAAAATAAAATAGGCACATTCCTAAAAGTTCAAAAGTTCCACATTTCATATCTAGCGCAGTGACTTTGGGGGAACTTTAATCTTCCAAACATTTAATGGTGTTTCGCCACCGAATCCAATTTAAATATGTTTCAAATTAACAAAACCACTTGCATGCAGGGTAGAGATCTTAACCTAATATTCTCCAATGATTTGATATTCTCCAATTTAGAAAAGTCGGCAATTTAGACGTAATTTTAGTAATGAGGCACACAGCATCCGACTTAAACTTCAAAAAAATTTAAAACTTTTATTAAGTTTAAAAGCTGCACTTAAATTGTGGTTCAAACAACACAAACTTAAACTAAGGATACGATTAATTTTTAATCAATGGCTCAAAATATTTTTCATATCTATAGGCTCAGGCTAAGACTATAACATTTATTATTTTATCTAGAATAGGTCCACTATAAAGTTTTAACAAAAATTAACATATCTTAGACTGTAACTCTACATTAGACTCAGATTAAAGTGAAAAGCACGACAAGCCTAGATTTAAACCTTTAGTTTTGATTTAAGACTTAGATTTAAATTCAAAGCTTAACTCAGTAAAAAGCTAAGTTTTAAAATAAAACTGAGACGTTTTTCAGACTTAAGTTAAACTTACATTTATACCCAGTATTAAACTTATCTTCAGATAAATACTCAAACCTTGATTATGATTTAAAATTTACTAACGCCCAATCATTGATTTAACAAATATGACTCACGAACTAAAAATTTGAATAATGCTTAAGCTAAGACTTAAACTTATATTTCAACATAGATTTAAATTTTAAAGCCTAAATATAACATTTTGCAGATATAAATTCAGCATACTCCAGAATCCAAGTAATATCAGGAGATTATAAGAAATAAAAAACGTTTCATCCGAAACAGTCAACCGAAATTTAAAAGTAACTAAAGTGTATCAATGTAGGAGGCCAGATTATGCCAAAAACCCATAAAAAACTTTCTCCAATTACAACAAACCATCCATCGCACTTGGTATATTGTTATATGGTTAACAACACTTAATACCAAACACAAATCATCATTCTTGGGTATACAACAAAAAAAATCAAAACCAACTTACGTAACACCGTGTACGTACATATGTATTTTTGTATGTAAATAAGAAAATTATAAAACAAAAGATTCGCAATAAAATGTGAAAAACATTTTCCATTTCTTTTGTTTTGCAATTTATACTGAGCTTTTATTTTTATTGTTATGTACATTTGTTTTACAAAAGCTTTTTATTTTTATATATTACGCGCTTGAATGTTAACTGTTTTTCATTATGTTCTGCGGTGCTGGTTTTTCGTTTAACATATTTTCTTCTCGCACTTAACCAAAAGTACCGGTGAACTGAAATTCTCTGGGATGGTCAAATATTTTTGGTGAGTGTTGATGGAACTTAAATTCTTATAAGTTCATATGATTTAAGTAAATTAGGGTTTCTATTTATATTACATTGGACAGTGACCGACATTATTGATGCATGAATTTAAAATTAGTAATTTGAAGTTCAGTTAGTTAAATGACCACTTTGACTGAGTTTAACTGTCCTAAACTTTCCGTTTCTCTGAAAATAAAAACCAATAGTCACATCCAAACTACCATCTGTCAACATCGACAATAAACTAACTGCTGAAGCGATAATTTGCTGATTTCTTAATTTTTTGCATACAAATTTTTTGTTGAAATATTTATATATTTTGTAGTAGTATTTATTGTGAGGACCAGAGCTTTTAATTAAGGTATCGTTCATCCCAATCGGGCCACTATTTTGTGTTTTATTGAATAAACACTCAAATTCGTAAAATTTGCAAAGGCTAACCCCTTTGCTGATTTGCTAATTTTTTGCATACAAATTTTTGGTTGAAATATTTATATATTTTGTGTTTTATTGAATAAACACTCAAATTCGTAAAATTTGCAAAGGCTAACCCCTATGCTCATTTGCTAATTTTTTGCATACAAATTTTTTGTTGAAATATTTATATATTTTGTAGTAGTTTTTATTGTGAGGACCAGAGCTTTTCATTAAGGTATCATTCATCCCAATCAGGCCACTATTTTGTGTTTTATTGAATAAACACTCAAATTTGTAAATTTGCAAAGGCTAACCCCTTTGCTGATTGCTAATTTTTTGCATACAAATTTTTTGTTGAAATATTTATATATTTTGTAGAAGTATTTATTGTGAGGACCAGAGCTTTTGATTAAGGTATCATTCATCCCAATTGGGCCACTTTTTTTTAGTTTTATTGAATAAACACTCAAATTCGTAAATTTGCATAGGCTAAACCCTTTGCTGATTTGCTAATTTTTTGCATACAAATTTTTGGTTGAAATATTTATATATTTTGTAGTATTATTTATTGAGAGGACCAGAGCTTTTGATTAAGGTATCATTCATCCCAATTGGGCCACTTTTTTGAGTTTTATTGAATAAACACTCAAATTCGTAAATTTGCATAGGCTTACCCCTTTGCTGATTTGCTAATTTTTTGCATACAAATTTTTTGTTGAAATATTTATATATTTTGTAGTAGTATTTATTGTGAGGACAAGAGCTTTTGATTAAGGTATCATTCATCCCAATTGGGCCACTTTTTTTTAGTTTTATTGAATAAACACTCAAATTCGTAAATTTGCATAGGCTAAACCCTTTGCTGATTTGCTAATTTTTTGCATACAAATTTTTTGTTGAAATATTTATATATTTTGTAGTAGTATTTATTGTGAGGACCAGAGCTTTTGATTAAGGTATCATTTATCCCAATCGGGTCACTATTTTGTGTTTTATTGAATAAACACTTAAATTCGCCAATTTGCAAAGGCTAACCCCTTTGCTGATTTGCTAATTTTTTGCATACAAATTTTTTGTTGAAATATTTATATATTTTGTAGTAGTATTTATTGTGAGGACCAGAGCTTTTGATTAAGGTATCACTCATCCCAATCGGGCCACTATTTTGTGTTTTATTGAATAAACACTCAAATTCGTAAATTTGCAAAGGCTTACAACCCCTTTGCTGATTTGCTAATTTTTGCATACAAATTTTTTGTTAAAATATTTATACATTTTATAGTAGTATTTATTGTGAGAACCAGAGCTTTTGATTAAGGTATCATTCATCCCAATCGGGCCACTATTTTGTGTTTTATTGAATAAACACTCAAATTCGTAATTTTGCTAAGGCTAACCCCTTTGCTGATTTGCTAATTTTTTTGCATACAAATTTTTTGTTGAAATATTTATATATTTTGTAGTATTATCTATTGTGGGGACCAGAGCTTTTGATAAAGGTATCATTCATCCCAATCGGGCCACTATTTTGTGTTTTATTGAATAAACACTCAAATTCGTAAACTTGCAAAGGCTTACCCCTTTGTGATTTGCTAATTTTTTGCATACAAATTTTTGGTTGAAATATTTATGAATTTTGTAGTAGTATTTATTGTGAGGACCAGAGCTTTTGAATAAGGTATCATTCATCCCAATCGGGCCATTATTTTGTGTTTTATTGAATAAACACTTAAATTCGTAATTTTGCTAAGGCTAACCCCTTTGCTGATTTGCTAATTGTTTGCATACAAATTTTTTGTTGAAATATTTATATATTTTGTAGTATTATCTATTGTGGGGACCAGAGCTTTTGATTAAGGTATCATTCATCCCAATCGGGTCACTATTTTGTGTTTTATTGAATAAACACTTAAATTCGTAATTTTGCTAAGGCTAACCCCTTTGCTGATTTGCTAATTGTTTGCATACAAATTTTTTGTTGAAATATTTATATATTTTGTAGTATTATCTATTGTGGGGACCAGAGCTTTTGATTAAGGTATCATTCATCCCAATCGGGTCACTATTTTGTGTTTTATTGAATAAACACTCAAATTCGTAATTTTGCTAAGGCTAACCCCTTTGCTGATTTGCTAATTTTTTTGCATACAAATTTTTTGTTGAAATATTTATATATTTTGTAGTATTATCTATTGTGGGGACCAGAGCTTTTGATAAAGGTATCATTCATCCCAATCGGGCCACTATTTTGTGTTTTATTGAATAAACACTCAAATTCGTAAACTTGCAAAGGCTTACCCCTTTATGATTTGCTAATTTTTTACATACAAATTTTTGGTTGAAATATTTATGAATTTTGTAGTAGTATTTATTGTGAGGACCAGAGCTTTTGAATAAGGTATCATTCATCCCAATCGGGCCATTATTTTGTGTTTTATTGAATAAACACTTAAATTCGTAATTTTGCTAAGGCTAACCCCTTTGCTGATTTGCTAATTGTTTGCATACAAATTTTTTGTTGAAATATTTATATATTTTGTAGTATTATCTATTGTGGGGACCAGAGCTTTTGATTAAGGTATCATTCATCCCAATCGGGTCACTATTTTGTGTTTTATTGAATAAACACTTAAATTCGTAATTTTGCTAAGGCTAACCCCTTTGCTGATTTGCTAATTGTTTGCATACAAATTTTTTGTTGAAATATTTATATATTTTGTAGTATTATCTATTGTGGGGACCAGAGCTTTTGATTAAGGTATCATTCATCCCAATCGGGTCACTATTTTGTGTTTTATTGAATAAACACTCAAATTCGTAATTTTGCTAAGGCTAACCCCTTTGCTGATTTGCTAATTTTTTTGCATACAAATTTTTTGTTGAAATATTTATATATTTTGTAGTATTATCTATTGTGGGGACCAGAGCTTTTGATAAAGGTATCATTCATCCCAATCGGGCCACTATTTTGTGTTTTATTGAATAAACACTCAAATTCGTAAACTTGCAAAGGCTAACCCCTTTGTGATTTGCTAATTTTTTGCATACAAATTTTTGGTTGAAATATTTATGAATTTTGTAGTAGTATTTATTGTGAGGACCAAAGCTTTTGATTAAGGTATCATTCATCCCAATCGGGCCACTATTTTGTGTTTTATTGAATAAACACTCAAATTCGTAAATTTGCAAAGGCTAACCCCTTTGCTGATTTGCTAATTTTTTGCATACAAATTTTTTGTGGAAATATTTATATATTTTGTAGTAGTATTTATTGTGAGGACCAGAGCTTTTGATTAAGGTATCATTAATCCCAATCGGGCCAATTTTTGGTGTTTTATTGAATAAACTCTCAAATTCGTAAATTTGCAAAGGCTAACCTCTTTGCTGATTTGCTTAACGGTTAATTCAATTGATTTATAATGTTAAGTCAATTTTTAAAAATAAATTAATATTAATTTTAAAGTTTTGTGTTAAATAAAGTGTATATAAAGTAAATTTTTGACGATACAATACCAAATCCGCAACCAGGATGTGTAAAATGAATATATGTTCTAACATAATAACGAACACAGTATTAAAGCCCAAAATATTAAAGAAAAATGGAATAAATATCACCGCAATTGCCTTAAAACGTTCCCGAATATTGCAAGTCATAAATGGTTGTTCATTAAAGATTAAAAAGTTTTTGTTATCTACTCTGTTTAAAACATTTTTCAAAATGATTTCGGCTTTCATTCCACGTCATCCTTAATGCAAACGTCTATGGAACAACAATTGTGTATAAAATACGCATGTTAGTGATATATATTCTGCGCTAGGCGATGTGAGCATTTTAAACAAAATATATAATCGTTCCAAAACTTTTTTGACACGCTTTACTGCCATCGTTGAGTGACAGAGAAAAATTTGTATTAAAATTTATGACTGCGTACAAAAATTACAAGAGTGTTTAGCGATGAAGTTTTGTTAAATTATATTTGTTACATAAACAAAATAATGTGAACATCCGGTTATCAAGTGGCGATGATGATGACGGTGGAAAATTAGTTTTATCATGGCTTACTGTATTCAATAGAAAAATTTTGTATCATCTTTAAACTATAGACACTATAAATAATAGACAACACCAAACTCGTATATAAAACAAAATGAAACAAGAGAAAATCGTTAGGTATATAACAAGTAAAAAAAACGAGCTTTTCTATTATTTTTATAAATTTTTAAAAGGAAAAGCATATATTATGTCAAATTTAGTTTTAAAGTTTACTATAAACATAAAAAAACTATAGAATTATAATTTTTTTTTTGTTTGACAATTTTAGGAAAGTTTATTACAAAGCTCTAGTATATATTATTGGTATCTATATGCAAATAGGTACGGAAAAAAAATAAGCAAAAGGATACAAAAAGCTCAATTTTTTGTACCTGTGTAATTTTTCGTCGGTATGAAATTACCAACATGGTGGTGATATAGTATCGAAATGCAAATTGAGTGTTTGAAAATGGTTAGTTTTTATAAAACTTTATGTGCACTTGATCGTTGTAGACGACTTTTTTATAAATGAGATGGAAGGAAATTGTTATGTTTGTGTCTTGTTATCAAAATATTATTTTTAATAATATATGGCCAACGTAATTTAATTGGCTTCAATAAAGTTAATACTCGTATGATTAAAGGCTATGACTACGAATTTGTAAGCTTAAAATTAATACATGATAAAATATATGAATATATATTATGATATCGAGAGCTATTGATGAAGGTATCAGCATAGTATAAATACTTATAGTATAGTACCATTATAAGCTTACCCATTGAGATTCCAGATGTCAAATCGACAGAATATCGTCAAAATTTAGGATGAATATATGTCATTTAGGCGATTATATGCGTATAGAAATATTTCGATTATTTTAAAACGATACCAGTAGCGACATCTAACACATCAATGGCTAACATACTATGGTAGTACTCAAAATCGGGCCACTTTTACGTGTGTGTTTTGACTCATATATTTTCGTAAATTTTTTGTAAGGCTTACCCCTTTCCGAATTTGTATGCTTTAAAATGGAAAATGTATCAATATTTTATAGCAGTAATAATACTGATGCCGAGAGCTTTCGATTAAAGTATCAGTCATTATAATCGGTATCAAAATTTGGTAAATGTGTTTCCTGAACTTGCTGGAACATGTGATAAATTTTAAAATACCGAAGTAAACACTCGACAGTTTTTAAAAATTAGATCTTCTCGGTTTTCATTGTGCTAATAGATCTCCAACCAATTCTTAAAAGTACAAAAGAAAATGGTTAAAAATACTTTGGTAGATAGTTCTAACAAACAAAAGAGGTTTACTAATTACTAGAAGTTGCAATTCAGTCAAGATAAGATATGAAAATATTGAACATATTTTTTACATCGTCAAATCCAACCTTAAACAGCATCACAGCATAAAGCTACAGCATAAGAAACAAATTCCATGTAATCCAATTCAATTTTATTCATAAACATACATATTTTTGTATAATTTTATGACATTTAAAAATATTTTATTGTCGTTAAATATTTTTTGACTTTTTATAAATTCCTTCGAGACTCACAAGTACGTAAGCAGTATGTACAGGTATTCTACTAAGGATTATATGCTACACCATGTACACACATAATATAATAAACTGATTGACTTTGTAAGAATATGCATACATATTATGAAAATTATGAATATACATTTTTTATAGTATAACGTGGGATTGGTATCGTCTTTCATTTTGAAATTGAAATATGTCACGTGAAATAAGTAAATGTATATATGTATTTACCTGGAAAATATATCTGCACAAGAATTTTTCCTTAATATATCACTTTTTTTAGAATTTTATTGTCTAGTACCTGTACATGGTAAAGCTTTTGGCTGACAATTATTAATGATCGCGGTTTACTAAAAACTAAAAACAATAGTTACAAAATAAAATATAAAATGACTTCATGGAGCAGTCACTAGATCCTAGACCAAAATCTGCGCAACAGAGCATTCTTTGTAATAGCAACATATAAAACGTTCAAATGCTTGATATGTTGCTTACACTCGTAATTTATAATTGCATCTCTTTTGCTAATTGCATCCCTTTTTTATATATTGGACACAGTGAAAAGTCTGTTTCTTCCAATGGTTTTATCACTACAAAGCTTGAACCAATCTTTCAAACTCCTACATTATTGAGCTTGGTGACCATATTCGAGGCATTTTAAACACTTTAAAGATTATTCGTTAATTTCTCGAAATCTGCAAATCACCCAACCAATCCTTATTTTCCCTTTATGACATTCTCTGCTGTTTAGCTTGGGAGGCTAAACACTTCCATTTGAAGCTCTTGCTAAGAAGCATTCATCATTTTTATATAGGCTATAGATTCATTCCCCCCCCCCTGCGATTCAAAATCCTGAAGTATCTTGTCCTGTTTAATAACTACATTAATGCTACAAGGGCTTCCTGTGTCAAGGCTTTAACATCATCTTCCTGACTGATAATTTTCTCAAATTTGGATTGGAAAACAACTGTTTGCGGTTGATTCCCAGGCTTTTTAATTCTAACAAAAGATCCCCCTTCGTAATTAGGCCAATATTAATAACTATTTCTCCCAGACGAGTAACTTCTGAGTCCGCCTTCACTTTCCTTAGCAGTTTAACATACGATACAGCTCCTTTTTTTAATCAAATGAGCATCCGGAAGAGTTGATCGTTTCCGATTTCTTTTTTGTTTTTCTTGTGCAAATTTTCACCATTCTAGGTTATCTCCTACAAATTTCTCCCATTTTATTCTGGTTTGAAGCTGGCTCTAGATTTTTTAGAGTAAGTGCATTTGTTTTCATGTGTTTTGCCTAACTGAAGCCCAATTTGAAGCGGTGAATCCCTCTACCTTTTAGCAGTGTCTGCATAAGCAAAATTGTGAATACTTCTATTACAATTTTGCTTATCCTTTTATCTTGATTAGTCGAAGTGCATGCTAGTTTCGCAGTAACAAGAGAATCGCTGTAGTGTACAATTTCTGCTATTAAATGTAGATCCTCCTTGGGTTGCCGACCAGTTTCTTTACGATCCTTTTTCCGAACCACCTATAATTTTTTCAAATTTTCTTTAAACAGGAGTTCTTTAAACTCCTTTTCCACCTCATTTAAGGAAACTTTTATCAACCAAACTATCATTTTTATTTCGTCAAGAAAATCAGTAAGTCATTAAGTCAGTAAGTCAGTAAGTCAGTAAGTCAGTAAGTCAGTAAGTCAGTAAGTCAGTAAGTCAGTAAGTCAGTAAGTCAGTAAGTCAGTAAGTCAGTAAGTCAGTAAGTCAGTAAGTCAGTAAATCATTAATTCAGTAAGTCAGTAAGTCAGTAAGTCAGTAAGTCAGTAAGTCAGTAAGTCAGTAAGTCAGTAAGTCAGTAAGTCAGTAAGTCAGTAAGTCAGTAAGTCAGTAAGTCAGTAAGTCAGTAAGTCAGTAAGTCAGTAAGTCAGTAAGTCAGTAAGTCAGTAAGTCAGTAAGTCAGTAAGTCAGTAAGTCAGTAAGTCAGTAAGTCAGTAAGTCAGTAAGTCAGTAAGTCAGTAAGTCAGTAAGTCAGTAAGTCAGTAAGTCAGTAAGTCAGTAAGTCAGTAAGTCAGTAAGTCAGTAAGTCAGTAAGTCATAAAGTCAGTAAGTCAGTAAGTCAGTAAATCAGTAAGTCAAAAAATCAGTTGGTCAATAAATCAGTAAGCCGGTAACTTAGCAAGTCAGTAACCCAATTTTTTACCGAAAAATGGGAACTCAGCAGCTTCAAGACAAGTTGAACAACGACAAATCCACTTAGAATGATGCAAGTGCAGATGCACCTTCTCGAGTATCAGTCTGAGGCTGAAACAAAGTTCTGATTAAAGTCTGATTTATATTGCAATGTTTAAAAGTCATACACAAAAAGAGCCCGAATTGTCACCAGTTTCTGAATATATTTAAATGGATGACCTAATCGGTCAATCTTTATAGTAAGAGAGATGGTTGTCTTTTGTATAACAGCTACATCATAATTCCAGTCACAATAAATTTTAATATTTTAAATCTTTTTCATGAAAATGAGTTCAAACAATTTGCGCAGTGGTTCAAACTGTCGTGATTGCAGGTCTGGATTATTCGCATCCCAATGACATGGGAAGTAATATAGATATTTCACTATGTTGGAGTGCTGTCGTTTACACCAGTACAGATTGAATGGAATAATACAATGTGCAGATGATTATTTAAAATATACCTGAAATCATGCTATTTCGATTTAACATTAATTGAAGCATTCTAGTAAAGATGGTATAGTGTCAGCTTATATCTGGTGGAAAAATTGATGTCAATATTAACTAAAGCTTTAGTACAATGGTCCCAATCGAACTCAAGTGAAGAATAACCCTTTTTACATTTCTCAATATATCCAACTTTGTCTCTCATCACTATTTATATGTTCCCATCACTTCCAAAGTGGTTTTCTTCGAATTTATTCTTAAACATAAGTAAATGATTTTATAAAGTAATTAAATAACGAAAATTATTTTTAATTTTTCTAATTGTACGTGATTTGTAAAATTAAATAAAAGAAAATCTTTAGTATTTTTCCATTCATTTTACCGTAACGTTTTGATTATTTTTTATGTATTTGTACTTTGGTAAGATATTTTCTACTTTGTTTGTTCTTCGTACCGTTATTATTTTCCATTTTTCATTTTTTTTTTTTATAAATTTTCCTTATCAGTCTGAATTTACGTGAAAAATAAGGTTGAATGTTTATTCATAGCATCGTTATTGTTGTTGTTGTATGTATGTATACTACCGGTAACACCACTGTGTACTGTACTCGTCTTTTCATTTTTCGAAAATTATTTATTTTAATGTAATTGTTTATTAGCTATGTTCGGTTAAGTTTATATATTTGTAACAAATTACCACAATTTTATAAACATTATCCGTCAGTGTTAAAGTTATTACCGTAATTGCGTAATAAGTTGTAATTAAGAAATACATTTTAAAGGTATAAAACTTATTAAGTTCTATGATAATATTAGGGTTTCGATTTTTATCGGTGTTATCTGTTGGAATTTTAATCACTTTTCCAGTTTAAAATAATTTGGACATGTCTTCTTTCGCATATTTTTCTGGAGATATGTCGAAATTACGTCGTGATAAAATGCATAGCCACTATGAATGAATTTGATGACGAATACCGAAGTCTGACAGTTCTAGGAAACTATTCATTATTTCAACATATCCTATATCATTCAACAACTGTGCCATGAATAACGTAGTTCAACTCATTTACTATACGAAAATCATTTGGCTTGCTCACAAGGATCATATTTCCTTTGCGTGTTACATTATTTTGTTGGTTTTGTTAAGCATGTCCTTTGTAGCTGCAACCAGAGAAATTTTAAAACTAATACCTTAAAATCTAACCAAATTTACTGATGAAAATTTAAAAATGCGCAAAACGTTTTAATGACACCTGCTAGAAGTTTCTGTTGGAATTGCCCCATCATTTCTTGCCCGACTATCTTCATCCTATATACACGCTCAATTTTATTTTGAATGTAGTATAAAATGTATAAAAACCGGCCGTTTGCAACACGGAACCGAAATTATATCCAATGCACGATTGTCCCAACAAACCAGTAGATTCATCACCTGAGGCAAAAACTTCCAAAACTGTAACATCTCCTTCAACCAACAGTTTGGCGACCAAAGCACAAACACAAATATTTCATGAAACATTCAGGGGCACATTGAACAATGGCGCCAAAGGTAGTGGAACTAACCTCACGGTTTCTGGCTATAAAATAGCATACTTTTCTATCGTATATTTAAATTGCCAGAGGCCAAGTTAAAATAAAATAATGATTATGTCAAAGTTATGCTTATTTGCAGAAAGTTATCCTTATTGCATATACGGACCCAAATAAAATTCCTGTACCTTTTGGATTTCTATATATCAAGGGGCATATCCAAAAATTATTTAGCAGTCAAAAATTCAAAAAGTCTATCATCAGACCACTCTTCAGTTGTAACGACAATACGTGGCATGGTAATAAAAAGTCAAGCCCTCCAAGACTAATAGTTAACAAAATAAACAGGAAATATTTTCAGAATATAGTCTAAGAAAAAATAATTCTACAGGTGCAGATATCGAATGCTTACATGACAGAAGAAGAGGTAGTAAGCCTCATTGAAACTATACAAATTCGGGCTGGGAAAGTTCCCGTATTCAGCAAGAAATATCACACAAATATACTATCCAGTTGAATTTAGAGAGTTGGTTAACGAAAAACAAGAGGTCGAAAAGATAAAATGCAACTACAAAAATAGTTGATCCAACCTGGGCTCGCAAAGAAATGAACAAGTGGTTTAACGCGTATTAGCTATAAATAAAATGGACGAAATATCAATTATACCAGTTACTCTGCAAAAAACAAAACACGCTGTAAAAAACCCAACACATGAAAATCTCTAGATACAACTCAATAAATGAGCAAATAGTCAAAGCTCTACCAAAAAAGGCATTAAGTAACTAAAGCACAAAATCAATCAAAATTAGGCTATCCTTAGCCTCTATCCATCGGTTTGTTTTTACTAACAATAATATCAAAGACTATATCTCAAGAGGCAAAATTATCGATGGTAGAAAGCTTTTATACCAGTACATTAATTTGTGCTCCGAAAAAACTCACTTAACCTTAGAACAAGTATAAATGACCATACTGATACAATTTAGGAGGCGCTGGAAAAAAAGAAAGTATGTTCTGCAGTATACTTAGGAGCAGCCCAAATATTTGCAAAGGTTTGGCACTGTGGCCAATATATTTTCTAAACCAATTTTTTTGAATTGCTTAAGTTTTATATCAATAATTGTCACTTCCGGGTCGTTATTTCAGTAATGATAGTTACTTATCGTTTTACTCAGAGGCTTCCAAGATAGTATTATGGGCCCTGTAATAAACTATTTTTAACTTATGGCATAAATTTCACAGTTTTGATCTACTAGTCTTCAAATATTTTCTGGATTTTGGAAATGTTTAGCTTGTTGCATAAGTTCCATAATTTTTTCAGGTTAACTACCATATATTTTAAAGCAGTCAAGAAGGAGTTAATATGCGATGGCTGTTACTTACTGATTTCAAAATTGCAACAACCGTGGATATTTTCCATTATAACAAGGGAAGTAGAAAATGTACTAGAGAACTGTAACATGAATCCGGAAGCTGTTTAAACAGAATGTTAGGAAGCTTGTCTGGTCCAGTGGCTTTGAAAGGGCAACTGCAATAAATTATATGTCCTAAACCTATTGAACTGAAACTCGATATATTGAATCATCATCATCAATAAAATCACTAATAAATTATTAACTTTTGCAGGTATCATCTTTCACTGTAACAGTATATGATATTTCAAAAGCTTTCGGGACATTTTCCGCTAGAACCTGATTGTAAAACTATTGTTTGCAAATAGGATTTGGTACCATTTGTTCCTGATCCATTGTATCCGCCTAATATTAAGCAATTCAATCAAGACTATAACCTCATCAGAAACTAACAGCTGATAATTCAATGTATTCGGTACAGAAACATCTTCCGGTCTTTGAATTTTTTATCAATTTTCTCTTCATTCAGCTGGATATCTGTAAAATCAGCTGAAACATGATTGGATATGACTTTTGTACATAATGTTTAAAAGTTGCTGTATGACTTAGATTTCGAGCTTCTGTGAGCAACTAAAGTGTTGATTAAGCACAAAACAGGCAGACAATACGAGTTCAACGCTTTTTTGCTAGTAATATAAGAGGTAAGAGGTAAAAATCGAATGTAATATTTGATCTAGTAGAATAATGCTACGTAGGAGTGTCTGGAAAATATAATATGTAATTAGACCCGAAAATATAAATAACACGCCCACCTTTATTTGGTCTACTACAGCTCCAGTAGCTGTGATGGCAATTAAAGTAGATCTGCTAACATTTTTTCATAAAGCTAGATTCATTAGAAAAAGGGGTAAGCATAAATAATGTTTAACATTAAATTCTCGGAAGGGACTAAAGAAAAAATAAATTTTCGAATAAAAAAATTACCGTTATAAGCATAACGTCCATTTCAAATTTTCCGAGAAAATGTGTTACCGTCTGTTTCTTTTTTTAACGCTATGAACATTCCAAATATTTTTCTACTTTTAGATTACTATAACGACAGACATACTTAATGGCAATCTCTAGAATTAATTATACTTATTTGGGTACAGTTTGATATCTCCAAATTCCTTTCATAACAATTCCTAAAATTAACCAAAAATTCATTAGCACAATATAGTTGGTCACCATTCACAATATCGAGAATCAGAGCACTGGATGATGATGAATTATGATGATGAATTATGATGAATTTGATCGCAGAAATTGGTTACGTTCCATTACAGTTGAAACTTCCAAAAAAAAAATGCTTTAATTTATTATTACGACACGCAATATACCCGTATTAATGGGTCATGTATGTAATAAATTCCCGATGGAAATTTATGAAAATAATAGATAACCCCTAAATGTTGATTATATTTCATATTACCACTTGAAATATTTTCATTTTAATTTTCAGTTTTTTGGATGATCTCACAACATAGAAAATCATTTTAGACATTTAAATTGGCTACTAGCATATAAAAATGCTACAGACTGTAATTAAGATGCATCATCGGAAAAATATTTTCATACAAGAAAATTTAAAATTACTTAATGCATTTTACTAAACATATTTTTAATTTTTAGCATATTTGCAAAATATTGCAAAAATATTTGACTCGTGAGGAATTTTAATTTTTTATATTTTCCAAGATATTTTCTTACAATATGTAGACAAACTCAAGTTTTTCGTTTGGTTTATTAAGATTAAATTTTGATTATAGTAAAATTATATTAAATTTTTTGCAAGCTTTTCATATAAACAAATTGAAAATATTCTTAAAACTCGTATTGTAAGTCTAAGATTTAAAAAAAAAAAGATGCAAGTTTGTTTTAATTTTCGCTGGCACGCACAACTCGTTAAATTCTATTTTATATTATTCCTTAGATTTATTTTCTAAGACAAGATGGATGAGTTGTTTGTTGTCGGAACAAATTGCAAAATTGCTGTGATCGAACGATTTTTATTAAATTGTTACACAGCTAGAATTAGATTTAATGTGGTAATGTCTTATTCTTGTTAACAATAAACAATCAAGCATGACAGACATATTCTATATGTTTGTTGTCATGTTACTCGAAGTATTTTCAAAAATTGATGTTAACAATGACATTTTGATTGATCATTAGTCTTAATCCTGTATTAGTCTTAACAGTAAATTGACCAAAACTGTTTGTAAATATGCATGATGAGGTTGAGGATATCGTAAAGCAGTATGAAGGTATTGTTATTTTTAGTGTTAATTCGCAAATTTAATGCTCGAGATCTCGAATAGAATCGGCCATAAAAATAACAGGGACAGTAGCACAAAAGACAGTACCACCGTTCTCAATTGGCTAGAATCCTAAAATAACAATAAGCTTGAGATAACGTGTTTCATGGCCTTTAAAAAGGTAATTTTTGTAAGTTAATTTTTAAAGCTTGTTCCTTATTTGTAGGCACCAAGTTAAAACTTTGGTATAACGCAATATTATATTTTGCAATATTACTGTGTGACAAGAAAGAAACTTTCAGAAAGCCCACTTGTCATTCTCAGCATTTCCTTCCCATTTTGCTTACAATATGTCATGAAGTTTGATTGTATCGTTGAAATCAGCAAAAACATTGAACGTCTTGCAGCAGCATTTGAAATATTCCTTAAAGTCCACGACAACATTCAAGATACAGACATTGGACAAAAACATGTCGCTAACATTCAATGCCGAACGAATTGGCAATGATGTTTGTTTACGAGGATGGCAACCGATCGGTTGAACGCGAAATTCACATTTATCCAAAAAACCACGGGATCCAACTGACCAGTTCATCAATTTGCATATTTCAGGCCCTTATATGAGCTCGGTTGGCCACCAAATTAGCAACGTAAGACATATGTAGGGGCTCAATTAAACCGAATACAGTTTAACGTTGCCCTAACAGCAATCTAAAATGTATTCAATCCAATCAGCAATGCAAGCAAATTAAATCAGCGATTAGTTGATACCTTCTATCTTCAAGTTGAGGCGAACAATCCAAACGTCAATTGACAGAACCAAAACAGAGCTGATCATTACCAATGCCTTACTGATCGAGTTACAAATATGGCAAATAATCAAAGCATTGCAGCAAGTGTAGCCGTTATTCTGCCGTTAATCGCAGACCTTTCGCCAAGAAATATGCGAGTGCTTTATTGTGAATGCTATATCAATGTTATGGGAGTATGAACTCCATATCTCTTTATCGCAAAGGCAACCATTCAGCGAATTGACGCTCAAATGTTGCTGTTATATCAAACGATCAACCTGAGCTGTGCGCTACAATAAAATTTCCAATTTCATTGAATGTTGTTACTTTAGTGCTCCGGAAGCAATGTGGCGGTTGAGAAATTCGCATATTTACAATCGCTTGCATTCAATATTGATAGTACATCTTACGAACCAACAGACTGTTATATTTGAGGAAGTTAAGTTCGAGTTAAGATAGCTGCTCCTATATAAGTTCGTGATGATACAAATTTCTATAGTTATGTGAAACATGAAAAGGTACTACATAAGCACATAAGCTACTTGAATCAAAACAGATATGGAATATATGCCTAACAGATGGTGCCAGTTACATCATGCGAAAACTATTGCTTGATGTTCGCGCATATTTATGTTGCTTTTGTAAATCCTTCATGATATCAACGATATTCTGAAGCAGGGCGGATTGACTGCCACAATGATTGATTTGCCTACCACTACATGAAATGCACCAGAAGAAGTGACATACGATCAGAATGCGTACAGAATGCGGCCTGGTAGTCCAGAAAATATTTTCTTTATATTAGACACCATGTTTTTGGTTCAATTGCCAGACAATTGACAATCACCCATTGAAAGGTAAGGCTTTCAAAGTAAAAGGTGATTTCAGGCTGATGCTGCCATTTCTACTTTGCAAAACACGCATGCAAATATCAAGGAACGCTGCATAAACAATAATCCACTTCGGAGGCATTTTTCGAAACTAATACTTTCTGCAAATATGCGCACAGAATGCCACCACGAATACAACGAATGGTTCTGGATGCAGACCTGGATGAAAGCTATCTTATGCTTTCGGTTCCAGGAATTTATGAATACAATATTATTCAGATTTTAGATCCGGAAACAAAAAGGAGCAAATCAAGATAACGGCGATCTTATACAAATTTTCAACAATGTGCAACATTTGCCTTATATGTGGGACAAGGCTAAAAATCAAAAAATTAAAATTGACATATGTTGAAGCCGCAGTATATTCGTTAAATTAAATGAATTTCATAAACCTTTTGAATTTGAATATTATTTAAAAGGGCAGCGCTGTTGTGTCCTTTAGGTTAAGTTTAGTTTATTTTGGTATGCCTGTTTCAGAACAGGCATACCGAATATGATACAGAGGATCCCGCACGATAGAAATCTATTCTACTTGTGATCTTACCAACGTGCTTTAAATGGTCTTGAAGGTATCCAAATCTTTAAAATCTTTACCAATACGAAACATAAATCTCATCATAACATTAGCTTCGTTTATTTTTTTTTTAACAGCAAAGGTTAGGTTTGAACAGCAAAGGTTAGGTTTTCATCAAGAACATCACTAAGGTCAACTACTTCTTTCATGCGACTTATTTTAACATTATTAAATTTATAGTCATACTAAAAGGGATATTTCTTTCTATGAAAACTAACCACTTTGCATTTATTTACATTGAGTTCCAATTTATTACAATGACATCAATGGAAGAATCTGTCCAAATTCTGTTGGAGAAGCGAAATACTTCACGTATATTTTCATATCACCAGCATAAAGTAAAACTTTAGAATTGGATAAGCTTAGATTAACATCGTTGATAATTATGTTGAATAACATAATTATTTGCAGGAACAACATCAGGACCAGGACAATGATTCAGTTTTCAACATATAATTGTGTACAGCATTGGTTTCAAAAATAACCAATCCCAGATTGCCATCACCAAAACAAAAATTAGAGGATTGATTTAAGTTAAATGATGGCGGTGAGGTTAAAAAATTAGATGAGAATTGTGATGAGAATATTTTGCAAATATCGTGTACGTACTCAGACTCAGTGTTATCCAGTTTCAAGCTGCATGGATAACCGAAAGTACCCTGTTTTGTATTGATGAAGGATCCTACATTTTTGGGATCATTTTTTATCGCAACTCTATGCATTTTTTTAAATTGGGCTCGTGCAACTTTAAACAATTCATATCCTGAAGAAAGTAATTTTGGGTTGCATTTTCTACGCAATCGATTCAGTTTGTTTTTGGCCAAGCGTAAGTGTTTGTCAAATATGTAGTTTTGTTCTTCAGGCGAAACCGACGAGACGGAATGAACTTTTCGATACCAATAAATACGGCATCATAAATACAGCATTATCTAAATAGCAATAGTCAAAGAGATGTATCCAATCACTATTCTCAAAAAATAATTTTAATCCTCGAAATTCGCCCAAATTTTGGGATGATGCAGTAACTTTATTTCAAACCGCCTCACGGTCGTTGAATGATTCTAAATTAAACAGTCTACAACTAAAATTGGTTTAACTGCTATTGAAACACCTCCTCCGCGAT
The DNA here is from genome assembly GCA_963556175.1 of Tipula confusa. Lineage (NCBI taxonomy): Eukaryota > Metazoa > Arthropoda > Insecta > Diptera > Tipulidae > Tipula > Tipula confusa. Next base: position 17,473,776 of record OY744477.1, on the reverse strand, counting down.
AAAATACCCGATCATATTTAAAAACAACATAGCTATAGAGTTGAATAACTTAGGGTCGAAGATATTACATTTAAGCCATGTTTCAGTTAAAACGATAACATCAAAACAGAATTCAATAGTAGCCAAGGAAAATTCTTTGGTTTTGGTACGTAGCCCTCTTACATTTTGATAATAAATTTTTAATGAATTAGATTCGCTTTAGCTAGAATTAAATGAAGTTTTAGATGAGATAGGGCCGATGTTAAGCCATCTACACCGGCAACTGGACGTTTTTTGGTCTATCAATAAATTCACGGAATATATATATATATATATATATATATATATATATATATATATATATATATATATATATATATATATATATACAGTATATATACATTGTCATAGCCGGAATTTTTGATGTGCCGGAAACTTCTTTTATACGGAATTTATTGTCCCAAAATGAAGTTTTGTTCTAAACTGAACTTGGATGTGCCGGAAACTTCCCATACCCGGAAGCCGGAACAACTTTTTGGAACGAAAATTAAAATTACTATCTTTTGGAACTTGTGTAAGGCGGAATTCGAGTCGTTTTCGAAATGCAATGTTACCTGTTTATTTTCTTGTTTCATTAGACGTGAAGACACACAAAAAAGAAAGACAAATGGAAAATGATATTTGTATTGGTTTGTATTGCTTTTCATTGTTATGTGCTTATTTTGTTTTGAAGAAAGTATATACTGTGCAATAAATCGTTAATAAATTAACGTTAATTATTTTATTTGGGAAATCACCAAATTGTGTAATTAATTGATTTAAATTGAGTCTGATTTGTTAATTTGTGTTTAAAGTGTTGTGTAAGTTCAACGACATTTTACGTTAATTAAATTAAAGTATGGATTGATCTACAATTTTAAAATGTTTATGTTTTATAACAGTTTAACAATAAAGATAATTCAAATTAATAATTTATCGCTTTTAGAAAAATATAAAATTATTAAAATGAAAGATTCTGGAGCTAAAGTAGCTGATATAGCGCTTCATTTTAAATGCAGGAGTATGATATAATTAAAAATAAAGAGGAAATCAAACTACGATACCTGTCATCGCGAGAATCTGAAAAGATAATTTAAAAAAAGCAATACAAATACGAAAAAATAAGTCAATTAATATTTGAATGGTTTAGTGCGGCAAGGGCTAAAAGTGTTCTTATCTCATGTCCAATTTTAAAAGAAAAAGCTTTACAGATCGCCTAAAATCAAATTCCCCATGTTAATGATTTTAAAGCATCCACAGGGTGGTTAGACTCTTTCAAACAGAAATATGGCATATCATTTCAACAAATCACCGGTGAATCAAACGATGTCAATCCTGAAACTGTGGCGTCATGAAAATTTCAAACTTAAAGATATTATAAGCGATTATACAGTTGACAACATTGCTAACTTAGATGAAACAGTATTATTTTATAGGGTGCTACCCAATAAAACATTAGCATTTAAAGGTGAGAAATTCTACGGCGGAAAAAATGCAAAAGATAGAGTGATCATTTCATTGAAATATGTACGTACTAGCTACGTTGAAAACTAAAATTTTACTTTAATTTGGAGAAAATTTTGATTATAACTTCCGAGAGACGGAAACTTCTGAAAGGCGGAAATCTTACCCGGTCCCGCACGATTCCGGCTTTGACAAGTTTTACTGTATAAATATATATATATATATATATATATATATATATATATATATATATATATATATATATATATATATAAATCTATATATATATGGGTCATTCCATTATAAAACAGACGATTGTTAGCATTTTTCGAAATTCACCTCTTAGATTTCGATTTTTTTATTTTTTTCACTTTCCTTATTAAAAATAAGTAGACCCCTAATTTTTTTTTTTTTGTACCTATGGTTGTCCCGTTATTCGAGTTTTTAGTTTTGACAGTTTTCAAATTTTGATTTTTGACTCCTACATTAAATATTGTATCTTCGGTTCTAAAATGAGTATTTTCATAAACAGTAGCATTTTAGAAAGGTATTAAGCTGTTCTATATTATTTCATAATTTATTTTTATAAAATACCGTTATCTTTAGAGTTATGGTTAGATATATCTATGTTTATACTTCCACCGCTAGAGGGCTAAAGATACCAAAATTTAAATATACCCGATGCACCATTTGATAGGCAATTTGTTCACCTTTTATAAAAAAGTAAAATTATTTTCGTCCACGGCTATAGTTTAGCCGCCAGAAGACTTCAAAGTTGAAAAAACGTGTTTTTTTAGAAAAAAAAATTCTATTAGTTGCGAAATGAGAATGAAAGTATACACTTAACGGACATTTTTTGTATAATTTTGATACAAAATACAGCAATAAATAGAAAAACGGCCAGTTTTGAAATATTTTGGTTAGAACTCGACCCCCAGAGGGAAGATAAATTGAAATTAATTAATTTTTTAAGCTTTTTCCTGCCAAAATTTGCTGTAAATGTTTAGTTATTATGATTAAATGCAAGTTTTTTTTCTGTTTTTGTATAAAATAAATCAGTTATTCAATTAAGTGCATATTCGCAAATGTTTGAGGAACAGATAAACCGCCAGCGGGTTGGGAAATGAAATTAACCATTTTTTTCAGTATTTTTGTGAAACGAATGATTGAATTGAGTACAAATACCTGGTATGTGTACATGCAACCAATTTTTATTTCTTTAAATCTAAGTTGTGTCCTTTTTAATTTACCCGTTTTCTCGCCAAACAACAGGTAGTTATCTAATTTTGAAATCACTGGTATTACAGCGATGAATCATCTTGCATATGTTTGCACCCATTTTTGTTTTATTGCCGTCTTCTTTCAAAACAGCATTTATAAATTCGTCATTTCAGGTATAAAAGCCATGAGGAGCATATATTTTATTATTATTTTATTACCTAGCGCTATTTATTGTCCCTATGTAACAGAAAAAGGAGGTGCTCAGTAATTTTATGACTATACGGCAAATAATAAACTAGGCTCATATAAATAAACGTACAAAATTTTTGGCTCTTCAGTTAATATCTAAAAGTGGACTATAAAGTATCTCTTTCGTAAATTTATTATTGGTGTGAAATATCGAATTTAAAATACAAAATGGTTAATCCGGAATGCTGTAATCCTTTTGATTTGGAAAACCATAAAAAATTGAAAAATAATTCTAATGCTATTAGTGTAAAACTAGCTGAAAAAGCTCAACAATTTTTAAATCGTGAAATAACAAATAAAAGAATTTGTAACAAATGCAGAGCTAAATTGTATAGGTTAACCGAAGTTGTAAGTTTACCAAGTACACCGGCAAGCTGTTCAACATCCTCGTCCAGTATATCACCACCACATGAAATTCTATCGGAAAATTCATCACCACCACATGAAATTCTTCAGTCGGTGTATCATGATATTTTCACCGAATCATGTGAACGATTGGGTGGATCTCCTGTAAACAAATACAGGCTCACAGAATCATTGTATCGCCAAAAGCAGCTGGAAAAAGTGGTCAGGCTCACTTGTGAAAATGTTTTGTTCGTTCCGGTGCCCAAAATATCACCAATAGATGCTGATCAGTCAAATCTTCATGATGATAACGGAAACATTCTTAACAATATTTTGGAAGCATTTAATCGCGAGGAAAACTACGACAATCGTGTATTGCTGCTTACTTTAATACCTGAAAATTGGTCAGTAACCAGAATTATGGATAAGTTCCAGGCAACAAAACACATAGTATTAAAATCAAAGAATTTAATCAAGGAGAGAGGATATGGCAGCTTACCTGGGCCAAGAAAAAGGAGGTCTGGAATTTCTTCAGAAACAATAACCACAGTTACTGAATTCTACAAAAGTATGGATATCAGCCGACAGCTTCCCGGATTAAATGACTGCATAAGTGTTCGTGATGTTAATGGAAATCGGGTTCAAAAGCAGAAACTACTTGTCTTGTGCAGTTTATCTGAGGCTTATAAGGCGTTTTTGGAAAAATATCCATCTGACAACATTGGATTCTCCAAGTTTGCAGAGCTTCGGCCAAAAGAATGTATATTAGCGGGAAAAGCTGGAACGCATAATGAATGTGTTTGTATAATTCATCAGAACAACAATTTGTTATGTCCAGTTATAACAAAAATTTTACAATGCGACCCTGTTATTAATAATGAAAGAGAACTGTTAAAAAGAGTATCCTGTGAAAATTTGACCTGGGATTGCTGTAACGGTGATTGTGAAGACTGCAATGTGTTATTGGATGATTTCCTGAAACAAATAAAAGCCGCAGCAGACGCTGAAGAAATGAACGAAGTAACATACAGTTATTGGAATCCTGTTGAAAATGTGTTTAAATTGCAGAAGATTATATCTTCTGTTGATGAAGTCGTCGAAATTTTATCAGAATCAAAATATGGCCTAGCAGTACTGCGTAAACACGATTTTATCACTAAACAACAATCAAGTTATTTAAAGCTCGTAAAAAATGATCTGCAAGTTGGAGAATATGTTGTTGTTTTGGATTTTGCAGAGAATTATAAATTTTTAACACAAAATGAAATTCAGGCAGCACATTATTACACACAACAAGCAACTTTATTTCCAATTGTGGCGTACTACAAATCAGCAGCAGGTGTAATAAGCATAGTTTCCTATGCAATAATATCAGAAGAGGAGACGCACGATGCAGTAGCTGTATATGGATTTCAAAATAAATTTATAAATTTTCTAAAAGACAATGAGTCAGAATTTCCAGCGCCAAAAAAATTTTATTATTTTTCGGATGGAGCTGTGTCGCAGTTCAAGAACAAAAATAACTTTATCAACATCAATTACCATCATCATGATTTCAATATTGACTGTGAATGGAATTTTTTCGCCACAAGCCACGGTAAGGGACCTTCAGATGGTGTTGGAGGCACCATTAAGAGAGCCGCTAGAACGGCTTCATTGAGGTGTATTAACGAGAGCTTTTTTAATACTGCAAAAGGATTTTATGGATGGTGTAAAGATAAAAGCACCATACAGTCTATTCGTTTCGGTTATGTAACCAAAGAAGAATATGCAAAAACTAAAACAAAACTTAATAAAAGATTTTCTAATATTAAAACAGTGCAAAATACCCGGCAAACTCATCAAATAATGCCGAGCTCTGATAAAACATTTATTAGAACTAAAATGTTCTCAAATTCTCTTACTGTAAATATATGTTCTTTGTAAAAATCGTCATGAAAAAATATAAATATTTTGTAAAAACAATTGTAAAAATTACATTTTTTTTATTTAAATGTATCGTCTTTTTGCCGGTTTACTCTAAAACGCCTAAAAAAATTTGTTAATTACAATTTTGCGGTCTTCTGGTGGTTTACCTGTATCTGGAATAGTTGCAAATAGGCGCTTAATTGAATAACTGATTTATTTTATACAAAAACAGAAAAAAAAACTTGCATTTAATCATAATAACTAAACATTTACAGCAATTTTGGGCAGGAAAAGCTTAAAAAATTAATTAATTTCAATTTATCTTCCCTCTGGGGGTCGAGTTCTAACCAAAATATTTCAAAACTGGCCGTTTTTCTATTTATTGCTGTATTTTGTATCAAAATTATACAAAAAATGTCCGTTAAGTGTATACTTTCATTCTCATTTCGCAACTAATAGAATTTTTTTTTCTAAAAAAACACGTTTTTTCAACTTTGAAGTCTTCTGGCGGCTAAACTATAGCCGTGGACGAAAATAATTTTACTTTTTTATAAAAGGTGAACAAATTGCCTATCAAATGGTGCATCGGGTATATTTAAATTTTGGTATCTTTAGCCCTCTAGCGGTGGAAGTATAAACATAGATATATCTAACCATAACTCCAAAGATAACGGTATTTTATAAAAATAAATTATGAAATAATATAGAACAGCTTAATACCTTTCTAAAATGCTACTGTTTATGAAAATACTCATTTTAGAACCGAAGATACAATATTTAATGTAGGAGTCAAAAATCAAAATTTGAAAACTGTCAAAACTAAAAACTCGAATAACGGGACAACCATAGATACAAAAAAAAAAAAAATAGGGGACTACTTATTTTTAATAAGGAAACTGAAAAAAATAAAAAAACCAAAATCGAAGAGATGAATTTTGGAGGCAGTCCGAAATATAATGGAATGACTCATATATATATATATATATATATATATATATATATATATATATATATATATATATATATATATATATACCGTTCTAAATAAATACAAAAGCTAGAATATGGTTTGTTATAAGATGCTTAAATATTTAAAAGGAAAACCATTATCCACAAGAAACCAACAATACACAACTTTAAATTTGGGAACAAGAAATTTTAAAATTAAATTAAAATCTTAAACTAAAACTAACCAAGCAAATAATTGAGGCTTTTATATGTATTTTAGGTATGTACTTTACACTGTACACACATACATAGTGGTACATAAATGTATACGTAATTGTGATTATTAATTTTTTTCTAATTTTACAATTAAAAATTAAGATAAGACATTTTTTTTTATATATTTATTTACGAACTTAAATTTATATTTAATTAAATAAGAATTTTTAGGGTTACAAATCTTTGTTGTCAACATTCGTTATGTATATCGCAAAGATATAAATATACAACCTATATCCCTCTATATATATATATATATATATATATATATATATATATATATATATATATATATATATATATATATATATATATATATATATATATATATATATATATATATATATATATATATATATATATATATATATATATATATATATTAGATCGCCGGGTTAGTTACACTAACTGTAACTCAAGAACCACTGAACCGATTTTTATGATTTCATTTGTTGGGTTTGCTCTACTCAAAATAGCAGAATAACTATTAAAACTTAAAACATCGGAAAAATTCCCGCAAAAATAAAATTATGAAGAAAATTAATTTTCTCATACAAAATCACAAAAAATTGAAATCCGTATACAAAGCCATCTCTGATACATGATTTTTTAATTGTTTTGTTTTATTTAGACCACGTCCGATTTCTGTAATAATTAACTTTACTGCAATAATTATGACAGTTGTAAAATAATTTTCTCTTCCATATTTGTAATGAGCTCATTTGCTGTTCGAATACTGAAATAATTTTGATAGTCAAATTTATTGACGTTTGGACATGGACAAAAACAATAAACGAAAATCGTGAATTGGGTAGTGAAATAATGAAGAGGAGGTGACTTTTAATATTCATGGGGATAAACAAACTAGGATTGAATTTAAAGAAGAATTTTTTCACTCAGTTTTTAAATAAAAAATAATATACTTATACTTGATAAAAAAGTAATTCAGTCTTATAATTTTGGAAGTAAATAATTCACAGAATAATAATTTATATTTTTTTTTTAATCTGAATCCGATGCTCTAACCAGATTTGTTTATAAAATAAACTACATATATGCCAAAATTATTACACATAGCTGCTGTAAATATTTGCTTGCATACAGAATGCTATAACAATTATTACAGAAATCGAACTAGGCCTTAATAATTTTTAGTTTTCACGAAATTACGCACAACCACTTTTTAAAAAAAATAAAAAAAAATATATTTAAATATATATATATATATATATATATATATATATATATATATATATATATATATATATATATATATATATATATTTATATATATATATATATATATATATATATATATATATATATATATATATATAAATATAAATTTCATAATTAATCTTACAATGTATGAGTTTCATTAAGTCCCCGAACAGGTGTCTTCTCGTCGGGAAAATCAAATATTCGAACCTGCAATAAACAATCACACTAATTCACACCCACACAAAGGTTTCGCTAAGCTGCATGGCAAAGGAAAAGCTTAGTTGATAGTATGAGAACTCCAAGTTAGTCGCCATTTGTTTTAAAAACATAGCTTTTAATATACATTTGGAAAGTTTATTGTCTATTGAGCATGTTGGTAAGTCATTTTACTGTTATTTTTTTGATTAACGCACCAAATTCATATCAATTAGATTTTCTTCTAGTTACAATGACGTATTTTGATTGTTTATCAGTTATTTCATTTATTTTGCGTGCTAAATAATTGATTTTATATTTTTAATCTTTCTGAACTTCATCGAGATTCTGTCGAGGGGAACTTCTTGAAATGTTAACATGGATTAATCGAGAACACTGGATTAGACCAACAAAAGGTTGCTAACCATCTAAATGAACTTTAAGGATGATAAATACGGTTTTCGGTTGCGAAAGTGAAAGTTCGGCGTATCGACCTTAACTTTATCGGTTTCACATTTGACGTTTTAGACCCAAACACAATAAATATAAAAAGATATGGTGTAGTTCCAACCGATCAAAACCAAGTCAACATCCCTTTCTACCACATTAAGCTATATTTTCACAAAACTCGAATTAGATGTGCAGAAAAGTACAAGAGACAATTTTTGACAAGCTGAAATAGGCTAGTGGTTTTCCACAGTGTATTAGTGAAACATATGATTTAAAGCTGTTTTTGTCGATTGTATGTATTACATCGCTGTATGGTATTGTTGGCTTACTCGGTCATCGTTGTAAAGATAAATGGGAAAAACTTATCTCGTTTTATTCGAGGAATCTAACAATGAATGAAATTATTTCCAAATCAAACGTGAAACCGTATAGCAAACGTTCCTAGAACAAAAAAATTGTCCTATCACAAATCATTGCTTGCTATTTAATATGTTCAATCCAACTAATCAAAGATTAAAGTGATATCATTACCCGTCCCTGGCAAAAAATTGCGACGATGATGTATAAAACCCCGTCCTCTCTGCAGTTCAAAGCTGCAAGTTAAGAATTAAATTTTTATTCCTTTAGGGGTATCAGACAATCATTTGGGAAACCAATCTTCAAAGCATATTATTATGAGTCAAAAAAATGTTGATAGAAAATTAGAGTTTTTTGAAGCAGATGACTTCTAATAAAAATTCAATATAGGCAATATAGTATTTATATAGTTATAATACATTCCCAATTTATGATTCCGGTTTATCGACATTGGGCTGGTGTTTTGATTTATATAAATGATTTTGTAGAATTTCTGTTTAGAGTTTTTTGCAAGTATAGGATTTTATAAAACAGACAACAGGGAAAACTAGTGCACGAATAGCACTAATTAATTTACCAATCTGATCCTTTGGCGCAAATTAATAACTATTTTTTATATATATAATTAAATGTATAAATATATATATTTATATATATATATATATATATATATATATATATATATATATAAATATATATATATATATATCTTTATAATATTTTTTCTTTTCATTGTACAGTGTAGTAAATAGCTTTCAAATCGAATTAATAAACTAAGTGTGTATATTAAAGTTCTCTGATTGAGGGTCAAACACTTTTTAACTCAATCTAAAGTAAATCAATTTTTTGTTGTTGCTTAGTCTTGTTGATCCTTTTGCAAATTAAATTGTTGGCCTTTTTTGCTCGAAAAGTTGTGTTAAAAACAGAAAGAAGTAAAATCACAGTGGATGAAATGAAAAGGTAAACCGCATTATTTGAAAAGGGTACACAAGGGTTTTTGTTAAACAGACAGTGCTTGAGGGAGTGTATACAATTTTTTTTTAAATTTAATTAGTTTAATTATTATTTTTCTATATGTACCAATGGGTAGCAAAAAATTGTTTTACTATACACATTTTTATGGTTAAACCAATTTTAAATATTTAAAGGCAAATACATTTTGAATTTACCGATTATACTGGAAATGTTATTTGAAGAAATAGATAATTGTGCTAATATTCAAAACCCAAATTACTTAAAACCCTAAAAATATAAAATCTGTACAGTACCTTAACCTGCTGTTGAAAGTTGTTGTTCCCCAACAAAAACGTTAGATCTTCTATTTATGTTACACTCTTTATATACTTAATGGCATGAAATCTATTGCATTCCAACAGCCTCAATTCATTGAAAACTTTTTTTGCATTCAAATATATTTTTGAAAGTACAATACAAAACTGAGATTTTGCAGCCAGAGGCGAAACATCGTAAATTCCTAGAATTTAAATTTGAGCGAAGCGAATAAAACAAAAACTAACACAAAATACAAACATCCCATGTCATTGAAAATTTAACAAAATACTGTAAATTGCACGATTTACAAATAAATAAATAATAAAATCTAGTAGTCTACTACAAAAAACAATGTCTCAGTCGCCTCTGTCAGTATTTGTTTTAACTTCGTTGTGTCGTGTCGTACAAATTTGAAAAATATATTTTGACGCGATGTAAAGAAAATTTTCAAATATTTGGGACGTTTACAAAATATAATATTGGTGGACGATGGTCTTAACTGTTTGAAGTCTATAATAAAATGTGATAGGTACGAAAATTGAGCTTCCATAGCAATCATTAAATTAATAAAGCCGATAGTGCAAATACGAAACATATATGTTTTGTGTTGCTTCCAATGGTTAGGTAAGCTAACCAGAAAATTATATTATTGATTTTGTTATTTATCCACGAACCACGAACAGACATTTGGAGACTACTTCTGTTTTTAAGTTGGTCATGGTTTCTTAATATGAGCTAATTTTTTTGATTTAATATGGTAACAGATATTCTCGTTTGTAAAAACTAAAGAAAATATTTATGGCAGTTTGGTAAAGAAAATATTGATGACAGTTTGGTTAGAATTGTTTAGTTCGATCACAAAATACCAGTTGGGTTTATTACCCTACGGAGAAATTTATTTTTGTAAATTAGTCTATTCTCTGATTATTCCTCTTGCATTTTTTAACCTAGACTTTCTATATTTAATTACTTCTGGCGGCCGATTGAGTTTTGTTCCAAATTTTCGATCAGCTCGGTTTTGCTCTTACAATTGGCTCACAAAGAATTAAGAATTTAATTTGTTCTTGATTTACGTGCCTCATTTTTTGCGGATTAGAATTCAAAATAAATTTGTACTCTTGGCTACATTAGGTAACCAATTGTCGTATTTGAAAAGTACAGTTCGTATTATTATGTTCAATTACAATACAAGACATAGTTTAGAAGTGTTAAATATGATAACAATTTTTTAAAATCATTCAAAAAGCGCAGTGCCCTTTTCTTGGTATTTTGAGCGCCAATCAATATTCTTACCTTGATGAAAATAGACAAATTCAAAGCACAAGTTTAAAATATTTTAGTGTGACGTAGTACAGTACGGTAAAAAGCTACTTGGTTTGAAGACAAATTCAATATTAAAATGTACATTTATGCACGGTATATTCCTCGTTGTACACCGGAACATAATTTTTTTATACAAGTAACCTTATCGTTTAAACACCACTCATTGCACCTCTTTCCATATAAAGTCCGTGCAGTTGACAAATTTTGTATGATCTTTTTTGTTAAAATTTCTAGCAGCCCAAACTAAATTCTTGAACCTTGCGCAAAAGTTTCAGTGAGTCTTGATGAGCGAGTAACAAAAAATGAATTAAACTAAGCTAATAATGCTGAAAATAATAATAAATCGATTTTTACAGACCATTGCTAGTCCGAACCAAATCATTAGCCTGAGCAAATAGCCTGAGCCCGAAGAAATAGCTCGTTATCTACTCCGAGGAACCATCGTCACCAACAACGACCTCTGCATCTGCCAAATCTATGCCCGAGCCAGCGTATTCACTGTCCTTTTATTTCATTTTGTTCCATCCCTCACGGTTCAACTCTCACTTATATACATGAAACGGGCCTTATCAACACCTTGTAAAAACAATTTCAGTTTGTCGACAGTTGCCAAGTATGACGATTTTAGCAGTGGACGTAAGGCATACAAAACGCGGTTACCAGAAACAAGCCACGCTTCAATATCCCCTCCCACCAAGGAAGCTAAGACTCGTACAAGAGGTTCCAGTCCGATTGATGGTACAAGATATTTTCCTGAGGTATATCACTTTTACGAAAGACGAAATTCTAACATGAGATTAAAGCATCAAACATTCGTATCACTTGACTGGTATCAGTGTAAAATATAGAATGTTAAACATAACTGTAAATTATGCTTCGATGTCACAGCAGATTGTAGAATTACAAAAAAAAAAGTTTACTTAACATCATAATCAGAACGATTAAAAAGTGCACGATAAACATTTTACTTCTGGTATTTAATCGATTAACCATTTAAAAGCTTTACCCTCGCTTATATATATCCACACAAAAATCATGTTTTTGAAAAAATAGTAAAACCAATTTTTTGCCATTTTATATACTAACAAATCATGTCATCAGAAGGCAACCTATTTTTATATGAAACCTTGTACCAACAGCAAAAAAAAAATTCCTTGCTTCATATGTACAAGAACAACAACAAAAACCAAAAACTATAAAAATTATAAATAAATAACGATAGCATTTTTAACATCTAAAACACAAACATTGCATGTAGATTTGTATATAGTGCTGGTTGTTTCAAGTTGCAATGTATATACTCTACTGAAATCTAGATGTATGAAGTACCGATATATTATAGCTCCTGTGTTCGTAGGGTAGTCATATAACTTAAAAAATTTAATGGTAGATCATTTCGTATAAAGTAAGAGGATACTGACTTTTGCAAATAGGCCAGCAATGACCTTTAAAACCATTGCATTATTATTACGAAGTTCCTCCATTTGGTAGCATAATAATGTTACGAATTACTGTTGTTGCATTATAACGAAAGTTAATGGCTGTTACATGATTTACGATTACATATTGTAAAATTTCATGTTTCAATACATTTTTCGAGTGCCGAAAATTGATTAATTCTGTGCATTGCCGTTCATGTACGTTTTGTGTATATATATAGATGATTAGAAATTTTTATAATAAATTTGATTCCATTTTTTGTAATAGAAAGGTAGTTTTTAAAGTATTCCAAGGAAAATAACAGGTTCAAAGCATCGAAATTTGTTGAAACAGTTTGGAGTGGTCATTTTTGGTGTATATGTTTGGACAATAGGAAGTAAAAGTAACGTAAATAACTGTCTTTTATTGGTTAAGCCTTATTATAACTTCAATTATAAAAAGGCATAATTGTCTAATAGTGTTATGATTTAGAGGTACATAATTGAGTTCCTTTTCTTGTAATTTTCACTTCCCGCAATAAGACAAAGTTAAATAAAACTTTCAATAAAGAAGCTTTAATTGAAAACATAGTATCACCTTTCATTGTTTCACTTCATTTGAAGAGCTACTTTTCTAGCTTCTATCAAAATTAGTGAGAAATTTTAAAAACATTTCTGTTGCATTTCTGTATCATTTAGCAAAATACATTTGTTCTCTAGGTTAATCATTGAAAAACACTTATAGTCACGGAAACTAAAGAGGAAGTACCTTTAGTTCTTTAGAAATAGGGTAAGAAACAAACTAAGCCATATACCTAACCAGTTTGATTCAATTATAGCACCGATATTATGTTATCACATACAAAATCCAAGACTAATAAAACCAGTAAACTCTTTAAAGTAATCTAGTTATCAGCATTTTGTTATGTCTGTTGATTCATACGATCAGACCATTGGAGAGTCACAGTAAGCTTAGTGTGTCAGCTTGGTCATGTTGCATTCCAAAACCATTGGCCTCTCTGCTGTCTCGCTAGCAGTTTTGTATTGCACAATTTCTAGACATGAGACTTTCGATATTCCAACCCATAATCGTTAAAGATTACAGCAGCGTGAAACCTGTATGTTACTAGCGAATCATGCAGTGGTTCACATTAAGAGGATAATGCATTGCTCATCATAAATTTTTTTTTGCAGTATTATAACAATAAAAATAATTGAAGAATTCTGTTCATGCCATTAATTGAGACAGAAACGCAGTTCTTCAAATTGTTTTAGATAACTAGAACCACCAAGGTATTTTTTCCTTCATACCAAAATTTTAACGGTAAAATGTCCGCTATGAAATCCAAAATATACTATGAATCAAGAAAAATTCAACTCAAAGATTTTTACCAATCGTTTATAGAAATGCAAGTAGTATAGCAGCATTCCATACAAAAAAAAAAATATTATGTTCAAAATAAAAGAGTCAAGAATAAAAAAATCTCTATTTGTAAGAATGGTACTTCCGATTTTTTTGTTTTAACTGCAATGTTAATTGCAGCGTGGTCGAGCCCAGGTGACTCAATGCCGAAATTGCCTGGGATTTGGCCACACAGCGTTAAATTGCGGCAGAGGTTTCCGTTGCATAAGATCCAGCAAATTACAGCCAGTTTCAGGTGAGTAAAAGATTATTATCCAATATTTATCCGCCAAAACCAGGTTTTGGCACTCGAAAAATAGGGGTTTCATACGCTAATGCAACGGCTAGCAACTTTCGCTAATGCAACGGCTAGCTCTATACTAGCCACTTCTTTGAATAAAAACAGCTTTTCTCGGATACCTCAAGACTGCGAACAGTTATTTGGTATAAACCTCGCTGACCTCAAAGAAAGATGTGAAAAATTCTACGTTGAATACGATCGGGTTCCATCAACTAATATCGTTGAAAAACGGTTTGCCTTTATAAAATTCGTTTCCTCACTCCCAGGCCTTTCATGCTAGAACAACTTCAATGTATTTCTCTAAATGCCAATAGTCTAGTTTCACTAGAACAGCGACAACAACTTGAAGAAATAAATTTCTTCAACGATATAAATTTTAAGTCACTGGGTATACCACTTTCAAGCTAGGTGCAATAAGTACCAAATCTGGAGGCACTGCTATCTTAATCCAGAATGACATTCCTCACTTCCTAGCCAAAACTTTTGTAACAGCCGAAACTGAAGAAATACTTTTAAATGTTGGTACCCATAGAACAAATGAAACATGTAGTGGAGTTCTATGTACTCATAGAACTCCACTACATGGAGTTTCCCAAATAATAACCAAAATTGTCGTTCACTTCTTAATTTTTGCAATAATTCCAATATCCAATTAAATGCTCCTAATGAACCAACATTCCCAAGAGGAAACTCGATTCTTGATTTGGTTCTATCTAAATATATCTCTCTAGTCACTCCACCACGAATCTTGCATGAATTTTGCTCAGATCATTTATCAATTGTATTCATACTCCCTATCAAAACCCAACCACAAGAAACAAAAGTATTTCGCAAATACTCCCAAGCCGACTGGATGAAATTTAAAATTCTTGTTCATCAAAACCTCTCAGAAGCTCAGAAATCACTACCACTACTCAAATTGAGAAAAAAACGGATAAGTTAACTAACGTAATCAAATTAGCCATCAAGGAAACTATACCTCTCATTCAGAGCAAAAGCACCTTAAAAATTCCTCCCGAGCTCCAAAACCTCATTAAACTGCGCAATCGAATGCGCCAGGCTTCAGCCCCTACTAGAACCCTATATTCCAGAAGAACAAATCGGATTTAGTGCCAGCCACTCTGCTACTCAAGCAGTGCTGAGGCTAAAAAACTATTAAAAACGCTAAGCGATTTGGTCGTTCAACAACCGCTGCCTTTCTGGACATTGAAAAAGCTTTCGACACGGTCTGACATAAAGGCTTAGTCTATAAATTAATTCAATATGATATTCCTTACTACCTCAATTAACTAATCGAATCATACTTATCAAATAGGCAATTTTTCGTATCATTAAACAAACACTGTTCTAGTATCAAATCAATCGCAGCAGGAATTGCACAAGGTTCAATCCTAGGCCCTCATTTTTTTTCATTCTTCTATCATGATATCCCGAAATCCGACAACAAAGAAACCAACATCCAAATTTATGCCGATGACAAGGCTATATTCACATCTTCAATTAGCGCTCGGAAATCTAGTGAAAGATTGTCCAAATATCTAAACCAGTATTCCAAATATGCGAAGAAATGAAAAATCAAGGTAAACTCTTCTAAAACCTAAATTATCCAATTCCACCGCAACCAATATAGTAAAATGCCAAAAGCCAGCCCTATATCATTCGAAGATAGCACCTTAGAATATAAAAATCAAATCAAATAGGGGTGATTATAGATAGTAAACTATCATCTCTCTCTCACATCAAACATGTTCGAAGAAAAGCCTTTGCAGTTCGCAACTTACTTTAGAGATTTTTTAACCGCAATAGCCACCTCTCTGCCAAAAATAAATTAAGATTATATAAGGCATATATGAGGCCCATCGTAACCTACGCTATCCCTGCATGGATGGGAGAATTGACTGAGACACAATGGGTTAGTCTAACAACTTTGCAATCAACCAGCCTTAGATTCGTGTTTGATGATTGGCCTAAACCACCAACCAACAAATGCACAACTAACAAAGATCTCGAAGAACGGGCTAATATAGAAAGCTTTAAAAACTTCCCCTATCGACTTCAATCGAAGTTTATTGATAGGATAACCAATTCAAAAGCACAATTCCTTCGTGCAATTCCTCATTCATGGAACCTGGCACTCGCGGAGGAATACAAGATATAAGTCTCTTACCTGACACATAACCCGATAATAATTCTCTTCTTTTAGAAGTGAATTAAAACAAAGCATTACAAAATAATTGGCGAGCCAGATTTTGGAACTTAAAAACACTGCGACAATTCTCAACACTAATTCTTGAAGAACGATAATGTAGTACCATACCAAGTTTCATATTTTACAAGATGACATTTTATCAGTGGACTTGATTATGGGAAACGAGCTCATACTTTAGACGATTACAATAATTTTACCTGTTGGCATTACAATGAAGAAAGTTATTCCTGAGGAATACTCGTCATTGAGGTTGGTGGACTACATTTAAATTCTAACCACATCAAAAATATGCTGTTAAATGGGTTCACAGTAATTGTGTCGTGCCAAAACCAATGCAACTTGAGATGATCGGAACCATGAACAAGGATATTTTGGCACTTAGGAGACCGAAGATCTGGTGCAGAGAGAAATTTTTGGAATTCTTGGAAAGAAAATAAAACAAAGAAAAATGATTAAGAAAGATAACTTCCTTAACACAATCCCGAAACGTGATGTAGCACTGTCAACCTACCATGTTGATCACTTAGGCGGTTTGGTAGAGACTAGGGAAGATTATAACCATATTTGTACAGTGATTGATGGTTGCTTCAAATATATTTGGATTTACCCTTCGGAAACGACCACAACCGAGGTGATTCAGAATCTGGATAAACAAAAAGCAATATTTCGAAGCCCAGAACACTTTGTGAGTAATAGAAGTCTCAACTATTTGTTAAATAATGCAAGTATGGGAGAGTTGCGCACACAAAAATAACCTCCGATGCGCCGACAGGTAATGGGCATGATGAGAGATTGAATGTTATGACTATACTATCGCTACACGGTTGAAAATTTAGGTATATTTTTTAATAAGTCTATTCGTGTTAAACGTATAAATATAATTTTTCCTATTAATTTTATATTTTATAAATTTATTGATGATATTTATATTAATCTTGTTATTAATATAATAACAAAAAAAATATTCAATGTTGTTTAATATGAAAATGGTTATTAAATCAAATAGACATTTGGTCATTCTTAATTAAATATCGTATTAATTTAATAAGTCAAATATATAATATATATTTATAAATAGTCAATATCCATTTAATATAACTATTCATATTAAATGTTTGATTTTACAGTTAATGTAAAGAATACATATGATAATTTTATTAATTTAATACCTTATATTGTATTAATTTTATACATGAAAAAGTATTAAATATCCTACAAGTCTACAACTGTTCAGGAGCTACAGTAAATAATTTATTAGTGAACGTTCATTCAATCGAGTAAGTCATTAAATAGTTTCAAATAAAAAAGGAATTAGATTGATAGTCAAATTTAATTATAAAAGTTTATAAAAATAATATTAGTGAAAAAGCTACAAAAGAACAAATATTGTGTGTGTTATAAAAATAAGTACTTTCAACCGTTGATCAACGTCATCAAAATCGACGGTGCATTAAAACAAAAACGATCATGTAATAATTGTTCGAGAACATAGAAAATTACGGTAAAAACAATTGTAATAATATATTGTGGGTATTAGTTTTAAACCTTTGAAGTTTGAATTAATACTGTTTATAGTCAAATAGTTTAAATTTATACCCTAAACATATTGATTAAGGAAACATTATTTTACAAGCAACTAGATATTTTGCAATGTGAAAAATAATTTATTTAATTTTGTAATTAATCATTTCTAATATTTCTATACAATTATATTTTCATTTACTTTTTATTTTAAAGTGTGTCACAATAACTATTTATTATGAGTGGATTTTTTTTAAAAAATCAATATGGAAATATTCATAAGATTGTAGAAATTGTGAAATATGGTTCTTCGGCTCATCTAGAATATATGGATTACGTCTATTCAGGTAAGTTAAAACCTTGTGTATATAATATGGTTGTCATTTACCTAACCATAATCTGAGTGTGTTTTAACCGTTTTAGTTAGTTATTTAAAATCACTATATTTAAAACTAATTAATTTTTATATTTTTTTTATTTAAATAGATTGTATATGATTTCGCATTAAGGCATGGTGCTTCAATTAATTTATCAATTGAATGGGATTGTTATCAGCATAATATTTTTCAAATCGTAATAAATTCAGGAAAAAATATACTATATACAGAAATTGATAGAAATATTGGTAATTATAATGCAACTTAATATAAAAAAGAATTGATATCTTATTTATTTTATTTGCAGATTAAATAGTTTATTAATTATTTTTACTAATTACAGGTTGGATTAACAAACAAAGAATACATTTGCTATTCCCGGGCTAATACCAAGGCTAATATTGAACAATATATGGTTGCAATAGATGGCAATTTAATACCACTACGGAAAATCACAATTTTTAGACGCACTTTTTTTGGTGTTTAAATTACACTTCTTGTTTGATATTAAATACGATTATAATTTAATGTTATTTTGGTGTTTTTTACAAAAATATTTGTATAAAATTGATCTTGTAAATACACCAGTTACTGTCCAAGATCTATACGAAAAATTTAAAAAATTGGTGCCAGATAGTGGTAAATAATTTTAAAACAATTTTATAGTTTTATTTAAGATCAATATTTTAATAATTTATCAACAAGATTGAAGAATTACATAAATTTACCTAAAACTCTTGCTCAAAGACATCAAAGAAAATTTGTTACAATTTGGGAGCATTTTAATATAGAACATGAGTTAAAAATAGGTAAGCTGTGTATGCCCTTTAAAGATATTCTTCATGAAATAGTCTCTGAATTAAGTTCTTTTAATTATTTAGAGAACGAAATATTATTTTTAGTATCGTATTTTGAAAATGCTGTTCATTACCGTCTATTATTATTCATTTCATTGATCGATAATTCAGTACCCCATTTTTTCAAATTAAATATATAATTAAATTTAGGAATCGGTATCTACTCTTATGTAAACAATTTATTACAAATGTGCTTGATAAATTTCATAATTCATTTGAGGTAGAAGAAAATTTCGGCACAAACAGTTTACATGTTTTTGATATTTTAAAGTTTAATGAAAATGTAAATTCTTACGGAATGGTAACTTCAAGGCGGACGAATAAGTATTATATTTTAAATAAATTTAAAAATTTCACATAGTTTATAAAAATACTGAATAATGTTAAATGTACATATTATAATTTTTTTAAAATGAAAAATATATAGTGTTAAAAGAATTTAACCGATTTTTTCTTTAAATGTTGTGCTATACCCACATTTTAATAAGTATTCAATATACAATTTATAGACATTTATCTATTAAATGGATAATATTATTTATTGATTTAATAACCTTAAAAAATAAAAAAATAATACAACAAGTAATTAAATTAATAACTAACGTGTATTAAAACATTTAATAAAACTTAATTATTAAACTAATATCTCGTTGGTGTTTATTTTTTAATATGTCAAATGATTGAATTTATAAATACAGCTTATTAAAAATTATCCGTAGTTTATTATTGATCTAATACTTTCATTTTATAAACTATTTAATAAGATAGTACATATTTATTTAATAACCTTAGAAATACATAGTTTAATAAATCGCAAAAATATTAATTTAATAAAGTTTTGTTGATGGATTTATATGAATACCAAAAAATGATCAAATTTATACCTTTTTTTTCAACCGTGTAGGCAAATTTTCATTGACCAGCCTAAACGAGTGGTGTTAGCATGCGAGATGTCTGCATTTTTATCAATGACACTTGTACCAGCGTAATATAGGACGCTCTGAGCTTATGATGAGCGTGAAAATGCTCTGAGTCAAAAACTCGAATTCCGTGAATATTGAACAGGAAGTGTTATGTTCTTTAACAGTAATATATATATATATATATATATATATATATATATATATATATATATATATATATATATATATATATATATATATATATATATATATATATAAATATATATATATATATATATATATATATATATATATATATATATATATATATATATATATAAAGGGTTGGCCATCTATCGGTTTTAATTTGAACCACCGGTTATTTCGAATCTTGCAATACTTATTTCATTCTATTCTGTCACAAAATTCAGTAAATTATCTCCACTGAACCAAATGAATCGATTTACGCTTGAGCAACGTTGGGATTTATTGGAAATATATTTCCAAAACAAAGACAATTGTTCGGAAATTGCACGAAAATGTCGTGCAAAATTTGATCGCAGAGAAAGACCAACAGTGCCCGTTATACGCAAGTTTATTGTTAAAGTTCGTGAAACTTGTTTCATTGTTGATGCGCCCTCCTCGTACAGTGAGTACACCCGAAAATATCGAAGTTGTGGTAAGAATCCATCAACATCAATTCGTCATCGTTCTCAAGAATGGAACATTTCACGCACCATAGTTTACGTCGAATTTTGCGAAAAGATCTCGGTATGACGCCTTACAAAGTTCAATTGGTTCAAGAGTTGAAGCCGCATGACTATCCGCTTCGTTTTCACTTCGCTAGGTGGGCCAACGAGAAACTGCAAGATGATGTCGATTTTGCCAAAAAAAATCATCTTTTCGGATGAAGCTCATTTTCATGTTGGTGGGTACGTTAATAAGCAAAATTACCGTATTTGGGGCTCAGAAAACCCACACGTGGTCTTACAGAAGCCTGGAGCGGCTTCTGGAGCGGAGGCATCATTGGCCCATATTTCTTTGAAAATGATGACCGTGCAATCATTACAGTCAATGGAGACACCTATCGCATCATGATAACCGATTTTTTTGCGCCCGCTCTTCATGGTATTGATGTGAACGATGTTTGGTTTCAACAGGATGGTGCAACTTGCCACACATCTCATACCACAATCGATTTATTGCATCAAATGTTTGATGGCCGTTTAATTAGCCGAAATGGTGATGTCAATTGGGCGGCAAGAAGCTGCGATTTAACAGCATTGGACTATTTTCTGTGGAGCGCCGTTAAAGACAAGCTTTATGCCAACAAACCAGAGACAATTGAGCATTTGAAGGCCAACATTCGTGATGCCATCGCCGAAATACGACATCCATATCAATGCAATAACATTCCATCTCTAACCGGAACAATTGTACTTCACAACAAAATAAAAAATTTGGCAAAATTTCAAACCGTTTTTGTTTTATTGCATTTTTAAATTTAAACTTTTTAATGGCCCACCCGTTACTTTGAAGTAAGTGCATAGATTCACAGATATAGTTCAAAGTACGTTAGACTACAGAAACTATCATCCTGGATAACGCTGTAGTAGTTATAGGATCCAGTGTTATTTAACCGAGCAATACGCGCTACTTATGTTTAAATGGCGAGAATTCCGCAAAATTTAACTTAATTTAAATTCTTCCCGCTAGAAAAACTGCATATTATTATAATACATTGTATAATATACTAAAATAATAATGTAATTGTATAATTAATATTAATAGTGCAACGTTTATTTTAATGATTAGTTTATTATATCCTGGCATAGCGGGTAGCCTAAATACATGCATACATAGTATAAATACTAATTAAAAATTGATTAAGGAAGAAATAAAATTATTTTTATATAAATTTATTTTCACATTTTCCTATATTATCCAGTACATATTCTTAATGACATAACAAATGATTGTGTACAACGAACAAAACAACAAAGTGTTTTTCCTTTTAATTCATGAAAATTTTTTATAAATAAACAAACCAGTAATGGTAATTTTATACCATATACTAGAAATAATCGTAATAGTAATAATGGTCGTAATAAACTTTTAATTAAGTCAGGTAATTGTAGTTCTTGTTTTTTTTTTTTTTTTTGTTGTTGTTGTATATAAAGAATTAAATCATGATGCAAAGCTTGTTAAACGTCGGATTAAGGCGTTTCCAGGTAAACCATTTTCTACATATTGATTTGATTTTGCCATACATGTACAATGTTATAAATTTATGATTTATGCTCTCGACATCAGTATTAGTACTGCTATAAAATATTCATTCATTTTTAAAAATCAATTTAAAGCATACAAATTCGGAAAGGGGTAAGCCTTTACAAATGCACGAAATAAATGAATAGCCAAAAACATTCGTAATAGTGGTCCAACATTGTGCCGCGCGGTTTACAATAGAATAAAACCAGCAATGTGAAAATGTTTCAATCTAATATTTAACAAGATTTCACAGCAAAAAACCTAATTTTTTGCATCAATTTAGTATGAAACAGGGTTCCATCACTTTACACCTGAGATAAAGTAAAAACAAAATAATTATCCGAAATGGGAGAATCGGTTCCAAAGAAGGCAAAGACAGGTCCATCTGCAAAGTCATGGAGTTTATTATTTTAATGCGGGTAGGTACAATTTTTGTGATTATCTTAAGAAAGAAAAAACAATCGACGGCAAGTATTATGCGAACTTATTGCAGCGCTGGAAGAAGAAAGTTTTGGTTTATCAAGTCAATGCACGAGTAAACCTTTAACGATGGCCAAAATCAATGAGTTAAAGTTCGAATTACTTCCTCCATTGTGGATAATTTTAATCTCAAAAAAATGGAATTAAATTATCTAGGCCTTCGTGTCACAGCAAAGCTTTCGCTATATTTTAATGAATTTCGTCCGATGGTAAATTTTTGTGTGACCAAACACCAAATAAATGGTCAAGCGAATTCGCAATTTGGCATTCCAATGTTGTAAAAATGATTGCAATTTCGGCCACCACTTCAAGTTTGATGTTTAGACTACTTCAGTCAATTCACTTTACAAATTATAGGTTACATTGTGGTAAATAAACTCCAATGTTGCAAATTTGCAATTTTTGACAGTTAATCGATTCTGATGGTACGGTCAATTAAAAAGTTTTTTTTATCAAAATAAATCTATCAACGATTGGGTAAAACTTCTGCCAAGTATTTTAATGGACCTACGGGAAGCACAAATATCGTATTAAGGATCAATGGCAAAACTTCAAAGATATCCAGCAACCGAAATTTATTCCTTTTGATCATTTTTAGTAAGTGGCCTCGTTGATAACACCACCAGTTTATTTAGTAACCAATTTCTTAAGCTTTTTACTCGGTGATCTTTTTACTCCGGAAAAAATCAAATGGGCCATTAACTTCTTTCAGCCATTCAAGGCTCCAGGCGGAGATGGAATCATTCCAGCCCTTTTCCAAAGGAGCTTGGATTTGATTACCCCTGCGCTGGTAGCCTTAATTAGAACTAGCTTCAATTTGGGTCACATACCACAGGGTTGGAGCCAAGTCAATGTGGTTTTTATCCCAAAACTTGGCAATCGGCCAAGGGAACTCCCTAAATCCTACCGACCTATCAGTCTTACATCATTTATTCTAAAAACTATGGAACGACTGGTAGATCTTCATATGAGAGACTGGTTAACTGTAACCAAACTCCTTAATCCTAATCAATTTGCCTACAGAAAAGGCAACTCCACAGAGGGGGTGCTGCATCTACTTGTTACCAAGGTTTAAGCGGCTTACCGCTCGAAAGAAATTGCACTGTGCGCTTTTTTGGATATTAGGGAGCTTTCGACAATACTGGATATGACTCAATTGCTAGGGCAATAACGCGTAGGGGTATTGATGATCCAACTAACCACTGGATTAGCGCCATGTGGACTAGGAGGAAGATTACATCGAAATACATTACAGTCACAGTTACGGCAGTAAAGGGATGCCCACAAAGCGGTGTCCTGTCACCTTTGCTGTGGTCATTCGTGATCGACGAGTTATTTGATGAGTTACATCTACTCGGTTATGACGCCATTGGTTATGCGGACGATTTGGTTATCATAATCTTTGGTGGGCATGAATTTACGATGTCTGATAGCATGCAACAGGCCTTGCTTGTTATTTCGAATTTGTACTCTAAAGAGGGCCTTTCGATAAACCCTAACAAGACAGTCCTAGTACCATTTACATAAAGACGTAAATTGAACTTTGATTCAATTAGTCTAAATGATATTACTATCAAATACTCTAATGAAGTCAAATATCTGGATATTGTCCTAGATAAGAAACTGAATTGGAACTCTCATATTAAATCAACTACCGAATGCGCGGTCAGAGCCATGTGGGTCTGTAGACGTATTTTGGGCAGGGCTTGGGGCCTGAGCTCAAAAATGATCTACTGGATGTACATCATGATAGTGAGGCCAATTGTAACCTATGGGTCAAAGTTTAGTGGCCAAAGGTACTTCAAAAAGTTATTATAAACAAGCTTACCTCATTGCAGAGGCTAGCATGACTCGGAATCACAGGTGCTATGAGCACCTGTCCTACGGCGGCAATGGAAGCCCTCATCGGACTCACTCCATTTTATATTTACGTCAAAAAATCAGCTGCTACTTGTGCAGCTAGATTACAGATGGTGAATCAATATAGTCATGATAATCATATGAGTCCTCTGAATATTTTGAATGAACTCTCTGACTTTGATATATTCTTTAGAGTCCCGGACGTGATGCCCAAGGAACTCTGCTTTGGCAGAAATTTCGGGATAATAGTCCTTGATAGAACCGTCTGGGATACAGGTGAACCTCTTATGGAACCCAGCAGCCTAGTCTGGTTCACGTATGGATCAAAAATGGATAGTGCAGTAGGCATTAGTGTCTTTGGGCCCAACAACAAAATATCGAAATTCCTGCGAACTTATCCGAGTGTTTTTTAGCCGAAATCCACGCCATTGAAACCTGCGTTTCAACTATTATGACTAAAGGTCATAAGGGCGTCTCCATCCACATTTTCTCCAACAGCCAAGCAGCATTGAAAGCATTGGGTTCCAACTGCCTGGATTCAAAGTCGGTCAAAAGCGGTTATACACTGCTACAATCTCTCCTGTCATAACAAAGTTAGGTTGTGGTGGATACCTGGTCACAGAGGTATCACTGGAAATGAGATAGCCGACAAACTTGCGAGGGCAGGCTCATCAGCTACACCAATTGGCCCTGAGCCTTTCTGTGGCATCCCGTGGGCCTCAGTAGTCTGCAATATTAGGAAATGGGAAAAAATGCAGTGCTTGACCTATTGGAACTGTATTCCCGGCCTTAGACAGGTCAAATCTTTGATCAGATCATTTCATCACAAGGACTTGGCGGTCAATTCAAGTAAAGGAAATATTAGAAAGCTAGCGAGTTTTCTTTCAGGGTAGTGCAACCTGAGATGTCATTTGAACAAAATGAACCTATTCACAGAGACGGACTGCCCACTCCGTTTAGAAGAGATAGAAACTGCAGAACACATACTATGTGAGTGTGTTGCTCTGTGCACACTGAGGTGGCTTCATTTTGAAGACAGGTATTTGACCCCGGAAAAATGTAGATTGGCCTCTACAGGCAGCATTATCGCCTTTATTAGAAAGGAAGAGAAAAAAACAATTTCTTATAAACCATAACAGCTTCACTTTTTGAGAATAAAAAAGAGCTTTCACATACCCAAAAGCTTTTCTATTCAAAATAACTAGTTTTTTTATTTTAGAAAATCTAAGAGTAGACTTAGTTTCGTCTCAACTAAAACTAAAAAAATATTTAACAATCCGAATTTCCGTCCTAAAATTAGAAATTATTTCATATCCTGAGCTGTTTCCTAAATTTTTTAATCATAGAACCAGTAATAATGGAAACAAAAATGTTGACAATTTCCCATACAATTATCACACCTGCCCACAAAAAGTTTTCTAGAGATAATTATTATAAAATTTCCTGTTCTTTTTCAGGCTACCATGAAAAATGCCGACACTACCTGTAAAACAACAATTGAATTTCTTACAATTTGTCAAAATAATTATGATTTAGTTAATTAAATTTCCTTTTTACCTAAAACACTAAAACAAAAGAAGTTAAAAAAAATGTACTTGTTATAAAAGCTTTTTATAGCTTTTTGGTGCTATATTATAGCATTTAGATTTCCAGACAAAAATAACAATGAATTAGTTAAGTTTGTAAAACTTTTGTTTTATCGAAATCGTAATGTGTAATCTAATTCCAATATAGTTACGATGTTCCAACAAAAAATGTCACAACAATACGATACATATATAACTTAAAGTTTTGTTGTGTATATCTATGTGTGCATAATCCAATAAAACATTAAAATTAATAAAATACGAGAACACTGTGTTTGCTACCGTATCTACCTGGTGAAAACTATATCTTACACACATTAAATATGATAGTTTCAAAAGTTTCCTGCATACGTGAGCTTTCTTTATATATAGTAACGGAAAAAAGATTACGATTTATTTTACTAATATGGTTATTTCCCACACTGTACAATATTTTATTTATTTTTGTAAATATTTAAATTAAAAACCTCTAATCCAATTTTAAACACTTTCTTACGTTATCAAATTGTATAACTTTTAATTTGTGTGGAAAATTTAAGTTAAGCTTTTTTGTATGTAATTTCAGTTTTTCATAACGACGAGTAAAAAGCATATGACAAATACAGAACACAAACATATTTTCGGTTTGAATTAAATTAAGAAAGTTTAGTTCTGAATATGATAGTTTTGTGTACTATCTACTTGTATACCGAGGTAACAATGAAGTTTTGTTTGTGTCACAATTATTTTAAGAATGAGTAGAAAACACGAAACACAAATTTTTATCTTGGGTTTGAAAGAAACTAGATGACGTATCTCTTATAGAGTTTGTACTAAAACCGTTCTGAGCTGACTCAAAAGTCTCCAATAAATAATGAATGCTATTCTGAAACTATAAAATTCTTTAATTTTTAATAAAGTTTTTTCAATGACAACAATATGTGCTTTTTCGTGTGACTCCTTATTTCCTCGCGGGTCTATTTCATCTTAACGGCTTTATGGTGAGTATAATTTCTTACGTACCAGGGTGCCTTTACAATTTTCCTGTTATTAGATGAACAACTCAGTAATATATCCAAAGATACACTTGAAGATAATTGGATATTGTTCGAAGCGTCTGAAGTTTACATTTCACCGTTAGAGATGTAATGGTAGACAAAAAATGACGCATTTACCATCAATAAGTCGCTAAGTTGTCGGCCAAACAGACTTCAACAAAGTTCTTGATTTAATTAATTTTTATAGCTCGAAAGGAATATCCTCGAATTACATTGAAGTTGAAGGGATTGAAAACCTTACTTCTGATCACAGTCCGGTCGTAATGACTCTGAGTCATTAAAAAGAAATTGATACTTAATCTCACAAATAAATTTTCCAATGTTGGGAAAATTGGGAATTATTTAGATAGAATTTGGACAACCTGATTGATTGGCGTAGAAAAGGCGCATATGGCAAACAACCAGAAATATTATCGACAAAAGAGAATTTAACTATTCTCTTTGTACAGCTACTAAAAGATATAAGAGACCAATAATCCAAGTGCCACCTATAAGGAACATGCATGGAGAATGGGCGCGTCGTAATGATGAAAAAGCTGAACTATTTGCACAAAATCTGGCATCAGTATTTCAACCACACGATATTCAATCTAGGATTGATCCCAAACCAGTCTACAGATTTCCATTATATATTAGTAGCGTGACCCCACTAAAAGTCGCACAGTAAAAAAATACGAATCCGAAGCCAAAAAAATCACCTAGCATTAACTCTCCAAGGCTGTTTAATGAGTTATCAAAGAGAACAGTTATTTTATTATGTTAACTTTGGATTAAGGAACAAACACTCCACCATTGATCAAGTTCATCGCGTGACTGTAAAGATAGAACCAGCTTTTGAAGAGAGGAAATATCGTCCTGCCATATTTTTAGACGTATCATAGGTTTTCGATAGAGTGTGGCATGAAGGTTTCATCTATAAGATAAGTAATATAGTGCCACAAAATTACTGTCAACTGCTCGAGTCGTATCTCCCGAAACGGAAATTTAGAGTATCACATGAAGGTACATACTCTAACTTTTACCCAGCCAGAGCAGGAGTGCCCCAGGGTAGCGTATTAGG
This sequence comes from Tipula confusa, assembly GCA_963556175.1. Lineage (NCBI taxonomy): Eukaryota > Metazoa > Arthropoda > Insecta > Diptera > Tipulidae > Tipula > Tipula confusa. The sequence continues at coordinate 17,445,248 of OY744477.1, read as the reverse complement.
GCCTATGTTCTCTAGACTTTTTATATACCAACAACGGAAAAAAAACTTCATCGGAACCTTTGCTGATGATACTGAAGTATTGACATTAAGCGAATCGCAGAAGCAAGCTGTTGAATACTTCCAACAAGCACTCGATAAAATCAGCCTATATGGACCAGCGATTGGAAAATAAAGCTGAACAAGCTGAAATCAGTTCATGTAACATATGCGTTGTGGCACAAAAATAGCAAGCTCCATACATTTTTTTAATGGGGTACAAATTCCCTAAGCTGAATCTGCCAAATATCTCGGATTGCATCTCGATTCAAGATTAAACTGGAAACACCAAGTTCGACAAAAAACTGAACAAATTAAAATAAAGCAACGTGAAATGTAAACTGGCTGATAGGAAAACATTTTAAACTTAGCCTGTACTGTAAACGACTTATCTACGAATCAATAATTGAACCAATTTTACCAATCGAACTTGTAATTTATCCGATCTGGTGAAACGGTCCTAAGTTTTTACAAATAATTATGAGCAAAATCATGAGGATAATATACAGAAGCTTGTCACAATTGAACATGGTGTTAAAGAAATAAACTTCATATTGGTGAATTCTCTGTAGGGTTTAAGCATATTGTATCAGATACAGAGAAGTCTGTCTAAGCGAGAAATCATTAAACATCAAGTATGAGGCTTTCAAAAAAGCTGAACTACTTGTTATCACATAGTCTCAACAAGATTGATTCTAAATCTAGATACGCTAGATTAAGCGAAAAGAGGGGCGATTACATAATTCAAACATCCCGCATTCTATAAAGTATCCGATTATCTTATTAAAGCACTACCAAGTAATAGAAAAAAACCTAAGAAATCGGCACATCAAACATCTCCATTCGAATCCATTGCTTTGATCTCCATAACCAAAGAGACATATTGGATTGTTAGCTTGAAAGATTTCGTAAAGAGGATTAATAGGAAATGTTTGTGCTTAATATGAATTGTTTGTAATGACATTATTAGCTTACCTGCTCGTTTAAATTGATTATGCTAGACCATTTTCCATTTGTTCCGAAAAAGGTAGACTTCAAACGTTTTAAGTTTATGTCTGTTTATTTGTGTACATTGCAACTACAGCCTTTCTTATCAAAGATGCGAAAGATTTATCGATCGATGAATTCATAGCAGCACTAAAAAAAATCACATGAAGACTTCCCAATACCATATATAGTAATAATGTCAGATGCTTTGTGAGCACACGAAACAGGTTTGATGAATTCTATAAATATTCTAACAACACAACGACCAAGTATCATCAATCCGCACCACATTATGGTGGTTTAAAGAAAGCTGGAATTAAATCTACTAAACCACAATTTTGCAAAGTACTGGGTAAGTCAGCACCAACACGCCTAGAATAACAAATCTTGTACAAATCGAAGCAATTGTTAATTCAAGGAATAATTGAGCAACAAATTGCATCATAGGAGCACTCTCTTAAGTCGAGTTCTGTGTTGCCTTCCTTTCTTCCTCCGTTTGCTTTGCAGATTTTTTAACCAATAGTATTCGTTAAAAATGAATGTTTTTCATAAAGATGGTTTATATCCCACTTTTCTACTAAACGAAAATGGCAAGACAGAAAAGTAATGATAGGTGTGAAAGAGATACAAACAAAGCTTTCGATTACAAATATAAAACGAAAGAAGAAATCAAAATCGTTCAGCAGTATCTTCAGCATCCATGAATCATTTAAAAAAAAAACGCGTAAGGAATGAATGAATGAATTAACGATCGAAGGCAACACTAAATTCGCCTTAATAATTGATGAAAAAAATGCGGAATGATTTGGCTTTCTACTTTATTCTCTATTGGTAACGATTGAACGAAAGAATTAACTAAGACAATCTAGGCTCTATAATTTGCTAGCACATGCTTTGACAATATATGTCCTTGAGCTGTGTGTCTGATACATTCTAACTCTCGTCCAAAATATATTAAAGTGTCGTTAAAGCAACTGTGCTATTCTTAACGGTTATTTTCTAAGTCGTCTGTTAAAAATGTCCTTTATGTTGAATATCTTTCTACTTTTGTTTGTTTTATATGTGAGCATAAATACTGGCAACACCCATCAGCTAAAGATAGTGAGATATAGTTTAATTCTAGAGATTTGAATCCTTTCTGGATTTTTTATTTTTTAATATGTTACGGTTTCAATTTATGAATACCTTTAGCCATAACTTTGATTGCGTGGTTATCCTCGTAAGTAAACTATTCATTTTCATCAGGATTTGGATGCGTGGCCAAATCTCTTTAGGCTTCAGAATCAAATGTAAAAAGATTTATTAAGCTGAGTTGTAGGCCATTATACAGTCGTATTTTATTCTTCATTTGATAAACTTATCGTAACTGCACTAAAAAGTGTTCGATAAACGTAATATGTTGCTCGCACTAACCAACAACAACAACAACAACAACAACAACAAAAACTGTTTAACATAAATTTACATCCACTAAATATAAACGTATTGAGATAATCCATTTACCTGTGTTTAACACATAATACCTTTTGCAACATATGGATAAAAAAAATCAATGATTAATTGAAATCTGTCAACTATGATAGTTTATGTATGAATAAACGTTGTAAATTACCGCACCACCGCAAGTCACTTTTTTTTTTTTTTGTTCATATCATATTTATGTTTATATGGATAGATACATGTTATTGCATTAGAGAAACATCATACTACATATATATACATTTTATAGTGGATAGATGCTAGATAGATAGCTACAACAACAGCCATATCTATACCGAAGAGTAAAATATGTAACAACAACAAAAAAATGCTACATTACAACATCTCTAAACGATTTATGTGATACTTGTTTTGTCATCATGTGTGATGTCACACAAAAAACTATAGAACATTTTTCGAGATAATTTTCATTTTTAGAACGTGTCAGTCATTTACCATTGTTGGTATAATTGCACCTTGTTTATTACAATATGTTATGTCAGCAACCAATAGCTTTGTAGACAAATATATTATTCTATGTTAGTAACATATTGGGTATAGCTTGTTTTTATAGCTATTTTCGATGGCCTACGTATTGTGCCTGATGAGTTGAGTTTGGTAATATTTTTTTATATTTATTGAGGCTATTATCAAAATTCATTGGGTCCTGTACTACATATTATGACAGAATTACAGTAATATGTTGTTCAAAAACGAGCTGTTGGTTTCTGCCTATTAAATATTAACAAAAATATTGGAAATGAGATGATGCACAAAAGGGCTCCGCATTTAAGAAGTAAAATTGATACTTACAGAGAATGAAGCCACTAATCGAAAGGTTGCGAATTGGTTGGTCGATCAATATTCAACGAGCATTCCAAGATCTAATGAAGAGGTCCCAAATTTGTGCTGATTTTTGGTCACATTTTACCACAAGATGCAAGTTCATGCATCGCTATCAAATGTTCTGTTCATGTATTTGCGACATGCCTTTTCTTTATGATCCTTCGTTTAGAAAACCCTTAAATAATTCTAAAAACTAATTGCAATTGATGCATTGAGTTGGTGATGGCAAGTTCTAGCTGACTTGATAAAAACCAAGCAAAACCAAGAAGTTCGTTTGGATGATAGAGATGACGGTTTAAAACTAACGAAGTCTAACACATTTAAGAAGTAGAAGAACCAATGAAAGGACATGAAATGTCTGATGTGACGCTCCTGATAATATTTATGAACTGTTAGATGAAGAAGTAAATGATGTTTTGTTACAACCACGTTGTTAAACCCGATAAACCGACGAAAAGTGACAATTTTGTTTATGTTGTGTCGCACGATCAATTAGACGATTTAGATTCAAGAAAAATCCAGAAGTTGCCTATTGGTTGCCAATGAAGCGAATCATGCAATATGTGAACAATACATAATAGATATTAAATTGACTTTTCAAAGAGTGGAAACGAAGTCAAGGTTATGGCGGTTCAAATTAGCCAATCGATTTAGTACATCGACGCACGACAACAGGATATGTTTTCAAACTGACAACAAAAGAGTAATCTAGTTATTTTCCAAACAAAAAAGATTTTTCCACCCAGAACAAAGCACACAGATGTTTGTCATCAGTTTCTACACGAGAAGGTTAATGACAAAGTAGTTTATTTTGTTTACGCCGACACAAGCGAAATTTTAGCAGATACTCTTACCAAATCTATCACAGCAGAGAAACAAAAGTTCTATTGGATGAGAGTTGCAATCTTGTGAATAATGGAGTTTTGGGAATTAAGGCTTTGGTGGAGGTGTTGAATTCTGGAACCCATAACTTATCCATGTTTTGCTAGCCGCTTGGAAGGTGCTTTATATTATGTTCTTTTTTTGCCATTTTATTATAATTTGTCATAATTTCTCAAATAAAGACGTTTGTTTCTTTCAAGCCCCTTATTTTATTTTCAATATTTGAACGGCAAAATAACCAAACTATAGTACAATAAGCTTACTGCAATGCTCAATCATTTTGATTGATATAAAAACTGGCATATATTATAGGGCACTCGATATATTTAATATATCGAGTAATAAAATAGAAGTGCCATGTAGAAAAATGATTTAAGTACCGTTAAAAATCACGATACTAAATAAAATCATTTTACACCCCCACAAAAATGTAAATTAAAAAAAAAATACTCGGAAAAATTACAAAATTAAAAGTTAAATTATGCTGATAATAAACAACACTGTAATGCTTAATGTCTCAATACATAACAAATAGTGAAGTATAAGTTTCCGTCATTGTGTTGTTGTGTTTATGAAACTCTATTAATTTTCCAACTAATTTAAAGTTTTTCCATTTTTAACTTTCATGATTACTAACTACAGTGTTTTTTTGTAGTCGTTTGTTTGTTGTTGCTAAAATAAAATTATATAACCTACTAAAACTATTATATAAATAAATAAAACAAAAGAAATTTATTTGAAACTTTAAGACATTTAAGTACGGAATATATGTATATGAACTATACAAAATAAGACAGAGCAGCGAGCACCAAAAAAAAACTATTTTCTAATAGTGACAACTAAACACCAACAATAAAAGTTTTTTTTTTCATTGTTAAATAAACTTTCCGTTTTTATATTTTGTTTGCCCCGACAAAAATTGCAGCACCGTACCAAAAACTTGAAAAAAGCTCTTCATTCAAGATGAGTATTTTTTTTTTTTAGTTTGTTAATTTATACTTCATGTAAAATTAATTTTCTCGCGATCCTAGTATTTTTTTGTGGTTTTGTCTTTCTAGAACACAACCAAAATGAATTTAAAATTAAATATTTGTGTGGTGAAGTAAGACAAAAGCGGTATATTAAAAAAAAGTCTTGAAGCTTTTTAAAAATACTTCAAAACACTATTAAAAAATGGTGGGAGTAATAAAATTATTACAATTTTTAACAAGGCTATAAATATAAGTTTTGTTTCATTCTAACAAAATGCAGCAATAATCTAATTAGTTAGGCAACAATGGAATGTATTTGTATGGATAACTTCCTCTACAATGTACAATTAGTCACGTTATGTAACAATCAATTTATACTGCTATAAAATATTCATACATTTACACAAACCATTTTTAAGCATAAAAATTCGGAAAACGGTTCGCCCTGTGCAGGATCTAGAACAAGGGAAAGTTCAAATAGGTAATTAAAATGAACATTTAGTCGTGAATCCGTGATATGGCTGGTGATGGTTGTAGGATGCTAAATGTTAAAATGTAACGAACGCATTTTTTTAAGTATGCTGTATTTTTAAATATTTCTGTTAACGTATATGTTACTCCTCTAGAGGAAAAATGAAATGTTTGAAAATATCCATATAAAGTACACTACACTAAAAGTGTAGTATACTAAAAAAAAGAGGCCTAAAAAAGTTAACTATATTCTAGTTTACTGAATGAAGCCAAACTGATTGGAGTTGGTGGAGGAATAAAGGCAATCTTCAAAAGTCCTAATGACAAATTATAATGTTGCAAAATGTTCAATTCTTACCGACTAAACTTTAACCCATGATTTCTAATTTCTCAAGTTATCGTGCCATCATTTCTAATTATTCTGGAACTTTTGTAATCTGTTCATGACTTTAACAGTTTTACCACATACACCATCTACGTTTCTACCCACAGCAATAATTAATGCTTAAAATTGTACGCACAAAATTCGTACATTAAATTTGTAGTACACTTTTTCAGTACTTTACATGTGTTTACTAAAGCTGTAGTATAGCTGTAAACTGTTTGATTACAAAGGGGAAGTCAACATTAAAAGTGAGGTAGACTGAAAATGAAGTACATGAAAATAAAGTGCACTAAATGTGTAGTCTACTAAAAATGTATATCATAATTAGTAGAGAAAAATTAAACTATAGTACACCAATATTGTAAAGTACAATAAAAGTGTAATAAAGTGGGATGCAACAAATTAACAGTACCACAAAAGTGTTGGGAAATAAAAGTGTATTTTACATTAACCGTAGTGCACAATATGGTCGCTTTCAAAAATAATGCACATTATAACAAGATTCTGTCCGTTTGAATTTATTCGTTCAAAAAGTTAATCATAAAAAGTAAAGTGCAAAATATATTACTCTGAAAGTATTATACACATATTGGTCTACACTTTTTAAGATGATGAAAACGTCTTTGACGATATACACTTTTATCGAACTATACTTGTTGACAGCTATTTTGTTGACTACACTTTTATGTATACAATTTTTTTTACACTACACTTTTGTTTACTACACTTTTATGTACTACACTTTAGTGTACTAAACTTTTGTGTATTACACTTCTGCGTACTACACTTGTATACTACACTTCTGTGTAATTCACTTTTATGTACGACATTTAAGTTTTTTGCAATTCTGATTGCTTATGTTTTGATGTATTACGCTTTTGTGTACTACACTTTCGTGTATTTCACTTTTATTGCCAAATACTTTTAATTTAATGTCATTATTTTTGCACTACACTTAAGTTTTTCTACATTTTTGTTGCATTACGAAAGTTCGATATTACATTTTTATTTGTTCTCCTTTTGTGTATTACACTTTTATTACCCTATACTTTTGAAGTACTTTTAAATGGATTGCACTACACTTTACATTTCATCTTTTTTATTGCATTACACACGTCGTGTACTACCCTTTTATTAAAATGCAGTACACGACGTCTGCAATGCAATAAAAAAGTAAAAAACAAAGCGTACTTTAATAATCGAGTAGTACTTTAAAAGTATAAGACAATAAAAAATGTAATACACGAAAGTGTAATACATCTAAATGAAGTACTCAAAAACGTAATACATCAAAACGGTAGCACATATAAGTGAAAATACTTAAGTGGAGTACTTAAAAATAAAGTACAAAAAGTGTAGTATATACAAGTGTAGAACAAAAAACTGTAGTACACAAAAGTGTAGTAAACTAAAGTGTAGTACACTAAAGTGTAGCACATAAAGTGTAGTACACTAAAGTGTAATACACTAAAGTGTAGTCAGCAAATGTGTAGTGCAATAAAAGCGTAATCCATTCAAAATATTCTATAGAATTGATCTAGTGTAAACCAAAATTAATCTACATAATAACAACATAATTATCAGGATGAATTTATTCGTGTAAAATATGTATTATATTTTTAGTATATAATAATCATGCGCGATTATCAAAAATGTAGATACAAATTTGTCAAATTAAATCACTACACACATTTAATGCGACTACATCGATGCTCATGATTTGTATATATAGTAAAAAAAATTGCATTCGGTGTTGATTCAATTTTATGTAAACCACAAATAAATCACGGCATGCACGTAACATAACGTTAAATGTGTTTAAACAAACAAAAAATTCGTAAAAGCTCCAGCTAGTAGTTTTTTTGTTTGTTATATTTGTATTTGTACATAATACTATAATAATCAAATTTTAATGCATCGGTAATAAATGTATACATTTATCACGCAATTTTTAATTTTTTAAGGTAGTTAAAGTACACAAAAAAGTATACAAACAATAAATGAGATTTAAAAGCATGAAACATAATTATAATTAAACCACATGAATATTTAAACGATGTATACTTACATATATGAAATGGGCGTACATATCAAATTATGAAATGTTGTAAGTGGGAGCTTTTCGATTTAAATTGTAATAAATTGTGGTTGTCGAACCGAAGTCACCGATTTCAAATTTAAATATATGACGAATCAAAATTCTGCTATCCATTCTGTCTATCCAATAATTGTTTCTAGTGGATTCTTTTCAAATTATCTAAGAATTTATTAAATAAATTTTGCGTGACAGTTTAATCATCTCTAACATACGTAATATAAACACGATCCATCAGACTTAATAAACTTGCTCATTGAATCATTAGCCCAATTCACCTGTTACACCTCTCAAAATTTAAACCGTGTACCAAAGATTTAATAATTGATGTAGGTCTCGAAATTTGCGTGCAAAATTTTATTCAAATACCAGTACAAATACTTTGTATTCGTGACACATTCGAACTCAAGATGCTCGCAAACCTATCGCATACAATTTAATTTCGTCTATAAATTAATCATCAGTTCGCGTTCAAATACCAAGCGCACACTTTCTGTTTTATCTCAATTCACAAATCATAAAAAAAAAAATTGTTGATTATTATTCGTCGAAATCTAAAATTAGATTTTCTTAAGAATTTTCTTCTCCAAGACACTGAATTCGTTTTTTTGTTTTATGTTTTTTCTGATACATGTCGAAGGAGGTAAATTATGTACATACATATTCACATGTTATCATAATATCATTTTGCTAACACAGAATTCATTATTTTGCGTAAATCAATCGAAAAGATAAAATAACAAACGAACGCAAAATAATTTTCCTAATTTTTTCAGCAGGTGATTTCATAATTTTTTTTTTTTTTTTTGTGAAAATAACAAATTTTCTTTTCTAAAAATAATTAACGAAAAATTCATTTTATTTTCATCTCACACACACACACCTACTAAATAATTTTTACATTTTTCGTTTAAATTATATACAAAGCTATGGATGCCAGATACATTCCATCCCTTCGAGTCCTTTGATCTTTAAAGATTCATAAACGAACAATTCGAAAAGGTGATGTCGTTGCATTAAACGAAATTTTTATCCATTTTTAACTCTCTCGACACTCACGATGAACATAACTGAAAAATCGAATGTGCAAATGAAATCATCAAGTGAATAATTTTCGGTAAAAGTTAATTTTCTGCAAGAGTTGAGAGATTAGAAATTTAGTCTGAGTGATTTTATCGCTTTGAACGGAAATAACCTGATAGTTTGTTTAATCGGTTTTGTCTGAGTATTGAGCAACAATAATATTCTTACATGTAAATAATATAAGCCATATAGTCTTACTTACAGATTAGCTTCTGTAAGTTCGTTAAACCGCATTTTAGCCACTGCTGGCTAATGTTGTATCAGCAGGCAAATTTAAAAAAAAAAATTTTTTTTTGACATATTAAAAAAAAGAAGAAATACTTCTGGAATGACTTCCTCGTTTCCTGATGTAACATCCATCTGTACTTTAAATAGCCGTAGCCATCTGGAATTCACGTGGAAGATAGGTTTGACAATGCGTTTTGGATTGTATAGCGTTGGTTTATTGCTGTGACCCTTTATAACATCTCGAACGATTATTTAAATTTAATTAATACGAGGTATCCTCGTTTTAAGTTTTGTGCTAATTTTTATATATCGGGCGATTTGCCATGTAAAAACTAGTGGATTTACAGGTTTAATTAGTTGCAATATTAATGAGCATAAATACTTAGAGACAAATACTTTACAAATTGTTTAATAGATGATAATCAAACATTAGAAGTTGTTTAGGGTTCTCGATAGTTGGAAAGTAAGTTCAACTAAAATGAATAATGAGGGCGAAATGTTATAACATACCACTTGCAAAATCTGAAAAATCCCAAAAAATTTTGACGTATTAAAAATTTTGAAACGAATCAAAAATAATGGGAAGGTTTCATTGCTGTACGTACATACGGAAAATCTAATTTTCTAGACAAAATAAAAAACTTCAAATTGTTTTATGGATAAAGAGTACCGTAAAAAAATGTTTCCAGGTGAATAACCAGCAACAAAATTGTTTCATCAATTATTTACTTTTTGAGTATATACACAATATTCCTCCGCTTTTGCATTCGTTTCATGGATCTCGATTCTCGTTTTAACTTTTCATTTGCGTAGCACAAGAGGAGGTTTTTTTTATATACACAATTTAAAATCGACTTCCACGTCGTCTTCCATGTTGCCTAAAAATGTATACGTATATAGTCGTTATTCATCAATTTCACCTAGTTTCCGTCATCATTTTTATAGACGGAAAAATGTATAAGCGCGGCAATATAATATATAAGAAGGAAGCGTACCAGATTTTTTTTTTTTTTTAGAAATTGCAATTTTCAAATGAATATTTAATGGTATGTATATTGTTATTGCTTATTAGATGCTGGGATGGAAATATATTTTTTTTTTTTCAAATATTAAATATTAAATTGAAATTGAATGCATGGATGCGGTGTGATGGTAATCTTCGTGATTTTCATGATAAATTTTTAAATATTATAAACATTGGAACTTGGTGGGTACGGTTAGTCAATTGCATAGCGGCCAAAATCGGTACTTACTGAACTTCTTACAAAACAATTAGACTACTTGTTGAGAAAAGAGCTCAAGTTGGGATAAAGCTATCATCTTTAACGGATAATCTGTCAGGAAATGCGATGCTTTCTTGCTTTGCAGGGAGGCAGCTACTTTTTGAATCTTCTCTATCGAGAAAGCTGATATCTCTTCTGGTTTATCAGGGCAAATTGGCCAGCCATCATTTGAGAGGTCCGGAAAAATAGGGCGGGTGCTAGTGTTCTCAGTTGGCCCATTACAATTTTATAGTCTAAACCTTAGGGCATGATTTCAACGGTTTCTCGCCAGTTTTTACTCTACGTGCAACATTTCAGCTATGTTTGCACTTCTATTCTTCTTGCTGTAGTAGCTGTGCATTTCAAGAGCAGACAGTGTTTTCTGAGGTTTGCTATTTCATCAGACCACTATTAAAAATCTGACTTTCTACCCTATGCCCCTTAATTTAGACATTAATGTATCACAAGCTTGCTTTACCAGCCTCATTGTGGCACTTGCAAAATTTTCAGGAGCTCCAGTTATTCTTTTTACTGTTTTTTTTACTGCCGAAAGGTTGTAATTCCTCTGAATAGTGTAGTTAATATTTGTATGGTCACTATCAGTGTAATCTTCACTGATGACCGACCATCCCGGAATTGCTTTACATTTCTTTTTGAAATGGCCTCTCTCTTCATACTGGAGACAAAGTTGACTTCTGTCAGGACCTTTGCTGTTCACTTTATGGAAACGTTATGAATTCTGGAATAGAGCTTACCTATTTTTAAGTGACCTAACCTAAGCAGCTTAGTTCCCATAAGTGACCCCTTCAATTCGTCATTAAATCCTTTGAGGTCTCTTATGATTTCTTTCAGTTCCTCTTCAGATAATCGAAATCCTTGTTTTGCAGTGTGGTCTTAGATTGCAACTTCATGTACATAAAACTGGTCCTCTTTTAATTAGAAGGGCATCCGGATCTTTTCATTCGTCACTTATTTTTAAGCGGTTGTTTTTTTGACTGGACTACAGCCCATGTTTGGGAATATTCACCTTCATTTTTTTTAGCCAGTTACGCTTTAACTAAAGCTAGGAGCAACCATTTAACCGATTTTCCATCAGTAAAATCTGCAGCAGGTTTGTTTTCTCTGTCAATAACAGCAAAGAATCGTTTCTCCTAAGAGGGGAGCCTCGTTTTCTTTGTGGATTTTGATTCAACGTTCAATGTATATGCTCCCTCATCTTTTTTGGAAGGTTTATCGGAAAATTTTATCAATTTTCTGAATATTATGTCTTTTTGACGTTATTTGGATAATATAGTAAATCAAAGAAGTAAGGCCAGATTATTAAAAAGTGACAGTTGCAAAACTACAGCTGCAGTGTAGTTTTATTTGTGCCCAGCCAGGCAGTGTTCTAAGAAAGGATGTAAGGATTTTAAGTCATGGAATGAGAGGTTTACGATTTAATAGAGATGGTTGTTATCCATAATTAAAATTCACGCGATGCAAATTTAATCTACAATAACAAAACAAAAATTTGATTACATAAAACAAACAACCCGCGATGTTAATCACGAATCTGTACACAACGGCTCGCCATCAATTAACGATGACCATATAAACACACAACCAAACAAACATATCAATTTAATAATTTTGATCACGTAACGACTATAAAAATTGACCATCGCAATTATATCATCTGCAATCGACTTTTTGTTTTTCGCGTACCAATATAGTTTTGTTTTGTGTTTTGGGTGGATTTTCCAAATTGAATTTTCTTTCGAGTACATATAACTGTTGGTGATATGTTCAATTGCTCGATACAATTTCAATTCGATGAGTTTCAATAAGTGTTGCATTGTTGAAAATCTAACTATTTATTAGCTACAGTTTGGACGTAAAATATTTCGTTGGTCTTATGTATATAAGAAATGTACACGATACACGATGCCTATAGTCATCCTAATTTTTTTTTTTTTTTTTCATAATCATTATTTTGGTATAAAGTTTCTTCAACCAAAAAATCATTCTTATTACCATAATGTATCCGCAAAATTCATAAAACTTTTCGTTATATGTACTCAAAAAATTAAAAAAAAAAATCAGCCATGTAAAACATACATCCATATAAGTATGTATCCAAGAGCAAATTCAACATAATTTTAATGTTTTTCTTTTCGATTAGGAAAAATAACGTTGAACATTTTTTGATTCTACAGTAGATTTCCTTCCAAGCAAAATTAACGTTGGTATTATGGTGTGAGGATCAAATATCACATGTGCATACATTTTTCTACAGTATTCATACTATATGCGTAGTCGAAATATAATTTGATTGATTGATTGATTAGAATAAACGGCCAAGGATTAGAACTCCCAGCATGCTGGTTGTTGTGCCAGTAAACAGTTAACTGGTGTAACATATAACAAAACAGAAGGATTGGATAGGATTGTTAGTTATGATAGATTCGAGCCGGTTACTGACACCTAAGCGATCGATAGTTTTTTTTTATGGGAGAAGAAAAGGAAAGATATATCAGTAATAACAGATTTGATCCTTTTCCCCATAATTACTGCTAGAAATTATATTAAATAATGTAAGTTGTTATTTGTAATTGTAATATAATAATATAATAATATAATAATATAATAATATAATAATATAATAATATAATAATATAATAATATAATAATATAATAATATAATAATATAATAATATAATAATATAATAATATAATAATATAATAATATAATAATATAATAATATAATAATATAATAATATAATAATATAATAATATAATAATATAATAATATAATAATATAATAATATAATAATATAATAATATAATAATATAATAATATAATAATATAATAATATAATAATATAATAATATAATAATATAATAATATAATAATATAATAATATAATAATATAATAATATAATAATATAATAATATAATAATATAATAATATAATAATATAATAATATAATAATATAATAATATAATAATATAATAATATAATAATATAATAATATAATAATATAATAATATAATAATATAATAATATAATAATATAATAATATAATAATATAATAATATAATAATATAATAATATAATAATATAATAATATAATAATATAATAATATAATAATATAATAATATAATAATATAATAATATAATAATATAATAATATAATAATATAATAATATAATAATATAATAATATAATAATATAATAATATAATAATATAATAATATAATAATATAATAATATAATAATATAATAATATAATAATATAATAATATAATAATATAATAATATAATAATATAATAATATAATAATATAATAATATAATAATATAATAATATAATAATATAATAATATAATAATATAATAATATAATAATATAATAATATAATAATATAATAATATAATAATATAATAATATAATAATATAATAATATAATAATATAATAATATAATAATATAATAATATAATAATATAATAATATAATAATATAATAATATAATAATATAATAATATAATAATATAATAATATAATAATATAATAATATAATAATATAATAATATAATAATATAATAATATAATAATATAATAATATAATAATATAATAATATAATAATATAATAATATAATAATATAATAATATAATAATATAATAATATAATAATATAATAATATAATAATATAATAATATAATAATATAATAATATAATAATATAATAATATAATAATATAATAATATAATAATATAATAATATAATAATATAATAATATAATAATATAATAATATAATAATATAATAATATAATAATATAATAATATAATAATATAATAATATAATAATATAATAATATAATAATATAATAATATAATAATATAATAATATAATAATATAATAATATAATAATATAATAATATAATAATATAATAATATAATAATATAATAATATAATAATATAATAATATAATAATATAATAATATAATAATATAATAATATAATAATATAATAATATAATAATATAATAATATAATAATATAATAATATAATAATATAATAATATAATAATATAATAATATAATAATATAATAATATAATAATATAATAATATAATAATATAATAATATAATAATATAATAATATAATAATATAATAATATAATAATATAATAATATAATAATATAATAATATAATAATATAATAATATAATAATATAATAATATAATAATATAATAATATAATAATATAATAATATAATAATATAATAATATAATAATATAATAATATAATAATATAATAATATAATAATATAATAATATAATAATATAATAATATAATAATATAATAATATAATAATATAATAATATAATAATATAATAATATAATAATATAATAATATAATAATATAATAATATAATAATATAATAATATAATAATATAATAATATAATAATATAATAATATAATAATATAATAATATAATAATATAATAATATAATAATATAATAATATAATAATATAATAATATAATAATATAATAATATAATAATATAATAATATAATAATATAATAATATAATAATATAATAATATAATAATATAATAATATAATAATATAATAATATAATAATATAATAATATAATAATATAATAATATAATAATATAATAATATAATAATATAATAATATAATAATATAATAATATAATAATATAATAATATAATAATATAATAATATAATAATATAATAATATAATAATATAATAATATAATAATATAATAATATAATAATATAATAATATAATAATATAATAATATAATAATATAATAATATAATAATATAATAATATAATAATATAATAATATAATAATATAATAATATAATAATATAATAATATAATAATATAATAATATAATAATATAATAATATAATAATATAATAATATAATAATATAATAATATAATAATATAATAATATAATAATATAATAATATAATAATATAATAATATAATAATATAATAATATAATAATATAATAATATAATAATATAATAATATAATAATATAATAATTTAATAATATAATAATATAATAATATAATAATATAATAATATAATAATATAATAATATAATAATATAATAATATAATAATATAATAATATAATAATATAATAATATAATAATATAATAATATAATAATATAATAATATAATAACATAATAATATAATAATATAATAATATAATAATATAATAATATAATAATATAATAATATAATAATATAATAATATAATAATATAATAATATAATAATATAATAATATAATAATATAATAATATAATAATATAATAATATAATAATTACAGCACAACGAACCACCCATATTACACACAATTGGTTGTGTGTTGTATTCAGCCGCGGAGATCAAATTCAAACCCGTGGTCTGTTAAGCCAACACCTTAACAATCACTATACGACCAGTGACAACAACTAAGGAATTGGTATTTAAATTGACGGAAACGAACGTTAAAACTTCCAGAAAATATCATGAGTGCCTCGCAAAAATAACAACGTGAATAAAAAGCCCCTAATATAGACCCTGATATTAAATGTCATATTGATATAAAATTGCATTATTTGTGTTTTTTTTTCGAAAACGCAGATTGTGGGATAACTGTTTTTGATTTTACAAAACATAAAGCTACTTAGTGAAATATTGCGTGCTGTGTGTGAATCATAGAAATTTGGATGTAAGAAAAAACAAAAATACGCATTGATTTACGTCATTTGAGTCATTTTCTCTGAACCTACCCAAAACATCAGCAATATTGACCTATTTTGACATACTAGAGGCTCTATTTAATCCGGTTATGCTGGAATATTAATGTACACACAAATCAATTCAGGTACATAAATCATTCTTCATATCGCACGGAACCGCCGGATTTTTTTTTTTAACTACGCAAAGAACATTCTCTAATCTAAATTCAAATTCAAATGCACAAACATTTTTATCAAAACATAACTTTTCTTTTCTTTTCGTCGTTTTATTTTACCTAATTAGAATTCGTTTTACTTTTTGTGTATAATAAGTTCCAGAACATAATCTTGCAGAAATTTTTTTTTTTTTTTGGTTTGGTTGAAGATTTTTGGTTATGATAACAAAATATGGTTGGGAAAATTTTTAAGCGAGTGAGAGACGAAAATGATTATCACAGCTGACTTTATTTTGTGTTTTTTTTTTAAGGTGTATTAAGGTTGCCTATTCTAATATTTGATACTTCTAAGTGTATATATACATTAGCGGCAACAAGTTTGTATATAGACGGTTATTATGAATATTTTGTGACTGGTGTCAGTTTGTGTCTATAAATAAATTATTTAGCTAAGCCAAAAAAATTTTAGAATTCAGTTTTCAAAAGTCGACATAAAATTGATTAAGCCCTTGTTTCATCAAAACTACTTGTGGAGACTCCAAAGACTGCTATTTGGTTTAATCTTAAAATTATGATGAAGATTATTAAGCAAATGTTTATGAAATTCGGGTTTTTCATTAGTTTGCCCTAAACATTTTCTCTCCGATCTATCAGTCAATTTTTGAAGTGGTTATTTTCGTTTCTTGTTCTTTATCTTTCAAACAGTCTCGTAATAAATGATTCGTCTTGTCCAACATCTTAGTCTCCTGTTACCGAAAGCTCTTGGCTTAGTTTTTTGGTGAGAACCATTCTGTGTTTCTATGAACTTCTAAAAATGTTGATTTTCATCATTTATCTATTAGTATGGCTTGAGTAATTTCGATAGTCCAAGCATAATCAATGAATCTTTGCAAAAGTTTCCATAGGCCTTGCTCCGTAAATTTTTTTTTCCTTTATCTCCAATTTAGAAGCAATACGCGTCCACTATTCTGAACCATCTTACTCTATTTCGGCCTATTACTTTTATTTCCGCTCATGATTCCCAGGTGTTTTGCCTTTGCTAGCATCGTTCTCTTCCATGTCATTACTGGCCTTCCAACCTTTCTTTTTCCTTGTAGATTCCAGTCTAATGACATTTTCGTTATATCACTTGATGCCTTCCTCAGTGTGTGGCCAATCCATCTCCATTTTCGTCGCTTTATTTCGGTCTCAATGTCTGACTGACATGTTGTTATGTGCAGATTGATGTTACTAATCGTGTTAGGCCAGAAGCACTTAAGTATTCGTCGAAGGCATTTGTTTACGAATACCTGTAGCTTCTGTATGATTTTTCCTGTATGCTTCCATGTCTCACACCCATACAGTAGTACCGATTTCACACATGAGTTGAACATTCGTATCTTAGTCTTGCGCGACAGGACAGAAGTATTCCAGACTTTGTGTAGCATGTTGAATGTATATCTGCCTTTATTTATACGTTTGTGTATGTCTTCTTCTGTTCCACCTGTTTTCGTTACTGTGCAACCAAGGTATACGAATTTATTTACACATTCAATTTGTATATTGTTGATGTGTATCGGTGTGGTTATATTTGTGTTGAGTCTCATCGCCTTGGTTTTCTTGATATTAATTTCGAGACCAACTTCATTAGCTAGATCTGATAGCTGTTGTACTTTCTGCTGCATGTCGGAGTGTTTGTGTGTGAGCAAGCATATGTTGTCTGCATAGTCCAAATCATTGAGTTTACCAGTTAACCCCCATTGAATTCCATTAGGGGACTTGCTATCTAGTTTTCGCATTCACTGTCTAATACGGTTAGGAACAGCATTGGTGAGAGTACGCATCCTTGCCTTACTCCTCGAGTGTTGTAGTATGTTTCACTTTGTTGCCTTTGTATTGAATTTGGTTCCCAGCATCCCGATACATTTCTTGTATGAGTTCAATTAATTTCTTTGGGATGCCTATTTCACAAAGTGTCTGCCATATTGCGTTCCTGTTTATCGTATCAAATGCGCGTTCGAAATCGACGAAGAGCATATACAATGGTGAATTCCATTCATTGGATTGCTCAGTGATGATAGGAATTGTGTTGATGTGATCAGTGCAACTTCTTCCTGGTCTAAATCCAGCTTGTTCGTTTCTTAAATTTGCATTGATCGTAGGTGAGATTCTGTCAAGGTTGATCATTGCTAGTACCTTTGTTGTTGTGTTGAGAAGGGAGATACCTCGCCAGTTCCTACATTCTCTTAGGTCACCTTTCTTGGGTATCGTAATTATCAAGGCTTATCTTTCCATTTTAGTGGGATTCTCCCAGAATTCCAGATTTCTTGGATTATTGGTGTTAATATGCTTGCAGTTGTAGATGAATCTCCTTTGAATATTTCGGTGGTTATATTGTCTGTTCCAGTGGCCTTATTGTTCTTCAGTCTATTAATGACATCTTTAACTTCCCTTTCCGTTGGTGGATGGGTGTTGCTAGTTTCGTTATTGATGTCAATTGATGACTGGAGATTTTTGGGGTCAGCGACGACGTCTTCTTCGAAATATTCCTTCCATCTCTTTAACTGTGCTTCATCTGTTGTTAGTACTTGACCTTTAGCGTCCCTTATAAGTGGTATATTTGTAATTTTACCAGTGACCTTTCTTACACACTGGTGTAGTGCTCGCATATGTTTTTAATTCCTGCTACCTCTTCAGTAGCTTTGAGAATGCTTTATGTATATTTTCTTCGATCATTCCTTGCCATCTTCTTTACTTGACGCGCTGTTTCTTCGTATCTACGTTTCACCTCTTCCGTGTTATGTTGGCACATTTGAAACTTAAATTGACGGCGTTCCTCAACTTTCTGCCATGTATCATCACTGATCCAAGGTTTCCGCTTGTATTTTCTGTAGCCGAGTACGTCTGTGGTAGTCTTGATGTAGGCTCCGTAATGGTCTACCGTATTGCTTAGACCAAACCACTTTAGTACATGTAGGACTAAATGTTGTGCTTAATTTTCCCATTTTTTCTAATTTACTGTAGGCAGTCATTTACGTTATAAAATCAAAAACTACAGATTTTTGGCGGAAAAGAAATCGAAAACGACCAAATCAACTGAATGCGCTTTTGACTAAAAAAAGGAGGTATATCGTATTTTGAACTGTTAAAAAAAGTGAAGACGCAATCAAAAGAAAAAGTTATTTATATTCGTCAAACTATGGAAGAGGATCTTTTGCTAGGATTGGAAAGCACTGGAAACAATCCGCAAAAAGCTGTATTCCAATTCAAATTGGATAATAGTTTCAGTCAGAAAGGATATTAAAGCATTGATAAATAAGTCCTTGTAGAAATAAAGGACATTGATGTAGTGACTACTTCTATGCCAAATAGCAGAGAATGTCATATCTAAAAGGAAAATAATTATTAATTGGATAATTTGCCAAATTCGAGAATGGAACGAGCCTTTAAAATGTTTTAAATTTCACAAATAGCTCAACAATGTAAGAATAGGAAAGATAAGTCTAAGCTGTGTAGGAAGTGTGAAGAAGAGGGTCATATTACAATCATCCAAAACGCATACTTTGTAGTGATAAAGCCATTGGAAAGAAGACATTTTTATTATATGCGAAGAATTCAAGAAGTTTTAAAGTAAGACTTGGTGAGCAGATTTTTTAAATCACGGTGTTATTAGGACTGTGAGAAGTTACCTTTAAAAAATAGCTAGCAGTGTTGAACCTGATTTTGTAATGATATGTATAAGATCAATAATCATATTTTTAGCGGCTTTGCTCATCGAAGTGTCACCATAGAAGAGTCAAAATCTTTCTGGATCGTCTAATTAGTGGTGCAGGCAATCATAGCCCTTTGTTGTTTTTGGGTGATTTCAATTCAAACAATTAATGCAATTTTCGTTACTTCCCGTGCTAATTCTGAATGTTGGTAACACTTCCACTTTTCGTAGTGGCAATGTTAGCTAGATAGTTGATCTCACATGGATTAGTGAGTGCATCCTCATGAACTAAACTATTTATAGGTCTATAGGAATCAATCAAGGACCAGCAAATATTATTGACTAAATGTTGGAATCCGAGGGAAGTCGGAGTTTGTAGTATGTTCTAGGACTATACAAATTATGAAGAAACAATAACACTTAGATATACAATAAGGCAGGATCAGGAATAATTAAAAATGACTCCTCCTTGAGCTGAACCTTAATGAAGTAATACTTATCGGTAGTTCCCAAAGGTCAAATGTCAAAAGAAATTGAGGTTAGAGTTGAGTTGGTGAGAATACGATATGCATGCAAATATTGATAAAAACTGTTCTAATAAAAAGCTTATTGTTGATCGGAGGTGCACACTCTCAACGTGATGTAATGAATGTAGTCAGCTTAGAATCAGCTTATATACACCTTTATGTAGCCAGGAACCGGATGAAAACTGATCTCGTGTTATAGCTCACCAACTTGTCATGCGGTTATCACTAAAATATCATGATGTTGTCAATATTACGATGGACATCTCCTTTACTTCTGTGTCATTGGTTCAATTGAAACAATAAAAGCCAACAAATTTGAATTGCTGATGCCTTTCAAAATGTCATCAAAAAATTACAAAAAAGTCACAAAAATAATCCAAAAAAATCGTTCGCAATTTTAGAAGTTAAAAGTAGCCGTGGAGCAAATCTCGAAAGATGCTCTGAAAATCTCAATTCAATACCATCTATTATGTACTATTAAAAATTATACGTTACTTATTATTTCTTAGAAATTTCCAAATTTTCTCAGAATTCGACAAGAATCGCGAGTATGCGGTTTTCATAAAATCCAACACCGTAAACCCGGTACCGGCAAACGCTAATGGCTTTGCATGCTATACTCTCGATACATGCAAATATTAAGTTATATCAGTAATACTAGAAGAAACGTGCTTTTACTATTAACTACACATCATGATGAAGGGTTTTATCTCAAAAGTAGAAGCAAATCATTTTTACCTGGAAATTAAACAAATTTAAAAAAATGTCATCAGCATTGCAACTGTTATACATTTTCTTATTAAGATATATGGGGGCAGTTACTGGGTATTTCACAAGACTCGCCTATTGATTGGTCCGACTAACTAGTATACGTAAATGAGAAGGCTCGTTTCAGATCGTATTACTTATATAAAATTCATTAATACAAAATTTGTAATGTTCACCTGTCGAATGACTTTCCAAACATTTCCAAGAAAATACTTTTATTACGTTTGTTTATTTACAAAAAAAAATTTGGTACCTTACAGTCATTCCTCTCCTCCGTCACATCGTTTTCATTTTCAATTAATAAGCCAATCCAAGAACAACAACAACAACAAGAATCGAATAATATTCTAAAATTAAATTTTTTATTTTTTATTTAAAAATTTAATTCGTCGGGTTTTAGTTTCATCCAAACATAAAAAAAAATTTAAAAAAAAAAAAAAATAAAAAATTTAAAAATTCAACAAAAAAATTAAAAATTTTGAAATTTTTTGTGCCCTGTCTTCAGTATACCCATACCCGTTTTCAAGTGCTTGTTAAGCGTTTATTGTTTTAATTTGCACGCGGTAAGTTCATAATTAATCAAAATTAATTAATTAATTAAAAAAAAATTATAATTAATATTATGGTGATCTAAATTTTAAATCGATCTCCGCTAATTAGGATTAAAATACGATTATCTCGTTATCACATATGGATTATATAAAAATTTAGTGTGTTCGAAAATTGAAGTTTTATCGAAAATTAATTTTAATGGTGACGACGCTATTAAATTAAATTCGCCCACGATTTGGAATATTTTTACAAAAAAAAATTTTTTTTTATTTTTACGTGTGTGCAGTGGAATTTTCTCGAATAAACAAAGTGATTAATTTACATCGGATTTCGCTTTAATTGGAAAAACTCAAATTCTTCCAAAGTGTATGTGTCTGTGTACATATCAAATTTTTCACAGTTAACCTTGAAATTTGTTAAAAAAATTACATGTCTTGATTTAAAAATTTAAAATTTGAAAATTTTTTGTGCTACTCGTTCATCGAAAATAAGTTATATTTATATTTGTGATTCTGTCTGACTCTTGGTATGTGTGATTCTGTGTGTGATCTTAATATTATTACGGTGGCGACAAAAATTTATTTGAAAAACATATTTTTAACAAAAAAAAAACACAAATTGGAAAACAAAAATAAAATTCTATAATTAACAAAAAAAATAAAAAAATTAAATTAAAAACTGTGTGATACTAGGTGTGTGTGCTCGAATCGAATGTGTCTTTCATATTTAAGTGTGTGTATGTATATACACTTGTTGAACTGGAATAAACATTGTGCGGGGAAAATGTGCGAGAGAAAATGTAACGAAATTTATTTTTGTGCCGACACATCGAGTGTTTCGAGTTTTCGTCGAAACTGTCAAATTTATTGATTTACGAGACGATTCTATTGAAATTCATTGCGTTACCTTAGAATCTATTTTTAAGTGGCTCATATTAGTGTTATATAATGATCTCATTACTGTATAAATGCTGGATTGTATATGCAATTCTTTAAAGTTTCAGCATATACATTTTACCGAAATTGCACGCATTAATTCTAATCGTATCCGATCATCATTTCACGATTTGTTGACTAATTACATATACGTGATCGTAGATCAAATGATCGATTATAACTCATTCAATTTTAGAATTAAAAAAAAAATTAATTATTACTCATGACAATATTCAAATTTCATAATTTTTGGAATAAAACTACGCAAATTTGATGGACGCTTAAAATCTTTATTATAAAACATGTAATTTGTTGATCATAGAAATGATAAATCACAGTAAACCCACTCAATCTATATACAGACCGAAATTGAAAAAAAAATATTTGAAATCTATATATTTTTATCTCAGATTTAAGCAATATTTTGAAAATTTTACAAAACTTTAAAATTTGGATTAAATCAACTAAAGCAATATCACAGTTTTTCGCTTAGATTTCTTTCAAATTTGAAAACTGTTGAACAATTCAGAAAAAGATCGACTTTATTGTCATGACTACATTCGATGATCATTTCATGATCTCGAGATATTATACGATGACTATCAAACAATTTAAGAATTTTGGAAAATGAGATAAAAATGTTAAAAAACCAAACAAAAGAATGCTGGGTGTTTGAATATATGATAGACTGGTATAATGGACCTCATGTATGCCTTGACAGTCTCAATTTACTCTTAGGAGGTAAGTCTCTAATTTGGTTAGGAAGCCGATATAGTAGACTGCAACTCTTTCCAAATATTTAGATAGCCACTGACTCGTTGTTGTCAGGTTTTTGGATATCATAATAGAATAATGAGAAGAAATTGGGGTCCAAAGATTGTATTTTGAACTGTTAATTTGGAACTGGAACTGAATTTGTTCAGAGCAACATTATAGAATATCCTATTAGTTAGGTTTAACTCGCTTAGCTGAACTGGAACTTTTTGGCTTTAGCACTGCTTGTGAAACAGCTTGAGGTAGGCTTTTAATAGGGGCTGCAGCCTATTAAGAAGTATAATAGGTTTATAGAAATTTTTGCTATTAATGTGACGAGACTTTTATTTTTACCGTTAAGCTTCCAAATTTCTTCAAAATTTTCGGAATATCGGGATTCTTTTGTATTTTTTTTGTATTCTAATCCAACTCATTCAATAACACTTGGTCTGAGTGAAAGACATAGTTTCCTTATAGTGCGCTGGACTGCTTGAATTTTAAATTTCAGAGAGTAATTGCGAAATATCTTTGCAGGTTTAATTCGTGTTATACTCGTGGATAAACAAGAAAATTTCTGACAGCATCAAGTCAAGAATTGAGTTTCCTTTAAGGAATGTTGTTGCATAAATTAAGAAATTCTTGGTAAAGGGAGATTCTGGGATGATCTTTTGCCAGATACAATTTTCGAAGTAGCAATAATCTCTGAAACAAAATCTTCATTTTTACTGTCGTTGGCGCCAACCATACATAAGCTAGTCAGTATTTGGGTTACTGATACATTACATTAGATGCTGTAACTTTTTATTTTACACCTATAGAAATTTTTAAATTATACAAGGCGTATGTTAGACCCATTATGGAATTAAATTCGTTTTTCTGGGGTACTTTTTTGGGGTACTTTTCTTAACGACAAAAATATTGCTTCATCAATTGGACTCATTAGAGCACAGACGCAAAGTAGGTGCTTTATCGCTTTTTTAAAAATATTTTTATGGTCACTGTTCTTGGGAAATTAAATCTCTAATACCAGCGGCAACTAGGGTCACCTCTCTGCGTGGAATCAAATAGATTCGTTGGTCTTTTTCAAAATATTTAATTTACAGGTGATCAAGAGGAACCTAAACGCCTAAGCAACCCGATTATTTTCTATTTACTTGTAATGATTTCTCGGTCAGGGTTTTATGTTATCCCCTGACCATAATGCATTGATAAAATTGGTTTTAATGTGTCGGTCGCTGTATTTTCGTGTGCGTTATTCACCTTAAAATCAAAATTACAGAAATCTGAGATCTTTTGCCGTGACGTAAACCATTAAGGGAGTTACCCATAGGCAATATTTTCATTGAAAAAAAATTAATGCCGTCAAGATCCAAAAACAATTCTTCTAAATTTGTATACTTTTGTAACCATAAAGTTTGTCTAAACACCACATGAGAAAAATGAAAATATATCAAATTTTGCCTTTAAAATCTGTAATAGATGCGATTTTTGGCAAATTTCGGCATATTTCTTTGGAAAAGGTGTTATTAATTTACGTGCAAATATGTGTATCCAAAGTACGGCATTGTCTGCTACAGTATTTCCCGCTGAAGTCAAACAAATAAAGATATAAATTCAACAGCTAATTTCAACAGTTTTTCTATTTTGAGACAATTTCGATCGGTCTTGTTACAGCTTTAAAGATGCAATTAAATGTATGATAGTGGACAAATTATTCAAAAACTAGCAACGACTAGCACCTCATTTTAGTTCTTGTTCACGCTACAAGCAAATTCGTGACGTCTGAAACCGAATGTTTGGAGACGTTAATGTTCACATTACAAGTTTTATCAATTCACACCAGCTAATTCATACATTACAAGCCTGGTGTACAAAAAGAAACCTCTCAATATTTTATACACACAGCTGTTTTATTTTATATTCATCTTATTATTTCATTGATGTTGTCAAAACCGTTAACGATTGTATTAAATGGTCTGATGATTCATCTTATATAAAAGATGAATTAAAAATAAAAAAAAATTTCAAAACCATATGGTAAAAATCTTAAATCATCTCAGCGGGATGGGAGAAATGTGAAATTTATTTTATTTTATTTTTTAGGGCACCATCATGTTAATCGGCCAAATTTCTATAATTAATATGCAAAAGTATTGTTTTTGGCATGCAAAACATACAACAAAGATACAAAACATAAAACATCTGCTAATTCATTATAAAACAAAAATGTTAAATTATTTATTTATTTATTTAATTAAGAAAAATTTTATGATTATTAAAATTTGCGAGTTAATTAGTCGTTTTGTATCTAAACTATTTACCTGTTTATTGTTACTCAAGGTTAAATTTCACAAAGTAGTTTGAAACTAATTTATGAAAGGAGCAAGTGAAAATTGGTTTATAAGACATGTGGGGGTGTTCTGGTGCAGTGCACAATTCTAAAAATAAAGTTGCGATTCTTTTTGTGTGCTCACATGATGTTTATTTTAAATATTTTGATATTCTTATAATAAAAAATTAATAAATTATTTTTAACGGTGTATAGATTAATTTATTAAAGATTTTAATTACATTGAAAGGAAATTTATTTTGGCGTACAGTTCGATTTATATGCATATCAAAATGGATACTCGTAAAGTGTAAAGTGCTATAACCACTGAACAGATTTATGATATCGGTCGATTAATCTTAATTGTTATGTACTTCAATGTTATTTTATAAAAATTAGTCGGGAATTTTAATTATAGACAGTTATTTTATACAAAAGAACTGTTTTATTCTATTCTGTGCTGAAAGGTTCGGATTTATTTGCACTTTTTAAATAAATAGATCCGACCCGTTTGGTGGTGCTAACTTGACTGCCTTTAAAGTTTCATAACAATATTAAAGTGTTTCCGAACCTTTTCTTTCTAGATAAAGGCCTTTATATGGTGGGGTCAAATCGATATTAACCCAAGTCCTTGGGAATAAATAACGTATTATTGTTTTAAAGGTTGCTCCGAGTATCCCACGTTACGCATCGACCTTTGCAAATTACCAGCCTGTGAAACAGGGCCTGTCGATATCGAATTTTTAGAATGTAATATAAGTTCTCCAGAGATTTTGAAAGTACCCGAGATCAGTCTTGATTGACGTGAGTGAATCCTTATAAGGATGAATTTCGTAAATTATTTTTGCTTCGTACCAGTACAGCCTGCTGTCAGTTGGATTAAAGATTTGAGCTCGTCATTGGATGTCTGTAAGATAACAAGATTTTGCCAATCGAGAGCTGTATGCGTTATAACAGAAGCCTTATATTCATCTAATCGAGATAAAACATCTGCTACGGTGTTGCTTCCACCTTTTATCTACTAATATTAGTACTAAATTGTGTGATGCAATCTAGTAGCCAGCTATGGAACTTCGTTCCGATTGTAATGCGATAGCAGTAGTCTGAAAAAGAGTCCGATAGGATGCCAACATCCACTAATAAGGGGATCCAATCATTCTAAATAGATCTAATAGATCATTCTAAATTCGGCTAGATGCCGAATGAATCGATGGTAATAGCCATGCCCTCGCTGTATCTGCCTCATAGACGTTGGTTCAGGGAAATCAATAATAACCACGATTCGATCTGAAAATAGCTTGATGCCTTCTATCGTGATTTCGTGACTGACGAAATTAAGGGTTGGCACTCTAAATTCACATTTGAATGGCCTTATTAACCCATACCTTGATAGTCATTCAAAAAATTTATTTGAGATGGTCCAAAATTTTAATTTCGTTTCTGGCCGGAAATAGCCGGTAATCGCGGTCTAATAAATGTCTTCTATAGTGACTGGTTTGTGATCGCAAACTTATCAATTTTTGAGAAAAACGTGCAGATTTCAATATAGAAGAACTCGCTCTGTATACAACTTAAGTTGCATCATATGTTCAATCTCGATTCTCGTTATTCTGTATTTCTCCAAATTCAATTCGCTGTGATGGCAAAATGGTAATTCACCTTTTGTCACGATCCGATTTAAGACGGTATGTTTATCTGGAAGGTCATATCGGGGTTCTTGTTTTAAATTAGGATACTGACGAAGAAGTTGACGAAGTTTCCATTTAGATTGACCAAACTTCGCCACACAATTTCCGAAATACGCACTCCCTGATTGTTATCTTAGGTTCGGTGTATTTATCGATGAGGCACTTGTTCTTAAAATCTAAAACTAATCCACATTTGACCAGAAAACCCGCACCGATAATTGGCCTGGTGACTGATCCGATAATAAATAATGTATGTCTAAAATTATGACGTAATCCGAAATTCAAACATAAATGGTATGCACCAAATACTTAACCAACAGGATATCCAGGGAAATATTTAGAAATATTTGAATGGCACAAATATTTTGAAAGGCTGACAACTGGGTCAAACCTCCAGTGGTAATAATAGTAGTTTTCTCTAATGGCTGACTTTTTTTAGAACGAGATCGACAATGCCCTGAATAACTGCGAAATCAGGGCCTATCGTAGGGCCAATTGTAATCGAAACTGTTCGATCATGCGTTGTAGACTTTCTAAAGTTATTTCTATATTCGATTTCGGTGTTTGTACGGCATTACTGCATATATAGAATATAACGATGAGCAATTATTTTCTGAAATTTTGCCGGCTAAAGTGGTTAAATATTTCTATAATGGCTTTCACATTATCGGATAGGTGTTTGAACCATATTGAATTCAACTAATCTTCACCTACAGCCTTAGTCGTCCCAGCGGTTTGCTTAAGGCGGTGTATACCAAGCATCTGCTCGATGCGCTGTACCTCAGAAAATGTTTTTACTATGACTGATGTAGTGCAGAAATCGCATTGTGGTATTTCGTCGTGCTCACGATAATTTTTTTGATAGAAAAGCAGGCCTCGAGTTGTTACTTCCTTTTTAACTTAACTTATTCTTTATTTTTTAGCGAATTTATTGCCCTTTGAGCACCCTTTTTTCAACTTTAAGGAACCTTCCCATTACCATGTATTTAGAAACTTCTAAAATCTGAGATGTAACGGTCAAAAATCTGATTTATATTTAACAGCGCCCTTCTTTTAGTCAGTTGTGTATTTTTTGATAAATGTACATAGGTCAACCTACGATAATACTAGGTCGGGACAATGATACAGATCATCTAATGGATCTGTTTTGAACATTTCATGCGAATAAATACAATATCTCTGTCAGGTCACCTTTAGGAAATTCAGACTATCGACTTATTACAGTAGGATTTCTAATGTTATGATCATGTCAAAAGAACGTCCCTTTAAATCGTCAATTATTGCACTTAAATGTGGACTGGATAGGAATTAATAAGCTTTTTTAAGAGTTCAATTAGTTAGAGTTTTGCCTTTGGTTATACTGACACAGTGCAGCCATTCTGATTTCGACTGTCACTCTCACCACAAATATCAAAAAAATTATAAACCAAACACTTAGCTGAACTTAAGGCAGATAAAAACCTGACAACGCGAACTGTGTCACAAGCTAAAAAGGATGACAAAAAGAAAGTTAAAGAACATTTGTGGCAAATTTTAGAGGCTATTGCAGTCGGACCTTTTGGTTCCTTGCTCGTAAAGTCGAGTAACACTTCTTAGACAGTAGGAAAACATCTTTACTACCTCTAAAAAATGTAAACAATATTTCGTCTACTGCTCCAGAAAAAGCTAATTTCCTTGCCTGAAAAATTTCTTTGCTGTAAACTCTAATTTAGGTAATTCTAACGTAACGCCATTACGATATTTTGCTAGACAGCTCGACGATGTTCTTGCCCCCGATCTATATTTTCTGGTACTTTTCCCTCGATCTGGAAAACTACAAACATAAATACTATGCCAAAAAAAGGCAATACTATTGCAAATTGGACACTCCGAATTATCAACAATAGCTACAGTCTCGGTACTTTCCAAAGTACTTCAGACCATAATCAATTCTCAGCTGATGTAATATTTGAACGATAACCATCTTACTTTCGATCGTCAGTATGGTTTTCGCAAAGGGCGTTCGTGGTTTGCACGACTTTAATTTCCCATTTCTTTATTGATCTCAATACAATTCTTGAATGGGGTAAAGCCTAGGATTGGATTCAATCCCAACAAATTTCAATCTGGTGCTTTTTCTGACCAAACTGATCCAGCATGACTATACGTCTAACTCATTTGAGATTCTCAGATTGACTTTATCAAACGTAATATCTTGCGCTGAACAAATTTACTCCACCAAAAATACAAAACTTGGCGAAGTTTTATTAGTAACCACCCTTTCGATCCAACTAATTTTATTCATCTAACTCGTGTACTCATAATGTCTATGTACATAAATTATATAGATAATTCACCAATGTGTAATTCATTTGAATTTGGTGAAAATACCCAATGCGAACATAAATTTTCAATTTCCTCTTATTTCACTCTCCAAATATAGCTGCAACAAATTATTCGTCTCGTATTACCTATACACATACAAAACATTGACCGAGTTTTCTTCGTATTTTTTTTATATTACCACCACCACTTTTGCCCAAAAATAAAGTAAAAATCTTTCAATCCTACATTCTTCTTATCTCACCATAATACGGATACTACAACATTTCTGTACATAGCATATCGTTATTTAACCGCCAACAAATTTAACCAAACAAAAATTAAAAGTTAGCAAAAATATGTTGGTGCGGGATCGACTAAACAAAAAAAAAATGAAAATCTCGGCGCGACTATTCAAACCCCAAATGACTTATCTATTTTATTTCCATTTGTCATTTAAGAAGGTTAACAAGAATATACACAAATTCTATTTATTTCATATATATGATATGGTTTGTACTGATGGGGGTTTGGCGCTCTGGTTCGGTACCTGGTACAAGTATAACATAAAATATTATCTTATATAAGAGATCTTATTGTGAATTGTTTGTACCTTGTGATTATTGTAACGACTCCCACGTGCTATAAATCTATTCATAATACTTTCGTTTTGTTGTTTTGGTGTATTTTTGGTTCTAAATACCAGGATCTATCTACACAATAATATTTCAAGCCGTATACGTATTATCCAAGAAAGTTTTTTTTTTGTGTTCTTGTATCGCATACATTTATATTGAAAATTGAGATACAAAAGTGGTTAGATAAGGGGTTTTATATGTGTTTTCGTACGCATTTGTGGATACAATATTACACCAACAACAAAATAAATTACATAAATTAAAACAAACATAAATTTGTGACCCTAATGTTTCATAAAAAAAAGCTTCTAAGAATAAGATATGTTTTTGGATACGGCAGTGTTTTGTAACACACAGCCTTACCACGGATTTGAAAACTGGGAATTTATAAAAATTTTCAAATTCAAAAACATTCAGAAAAATTCTAAAAAATTCAGGCATGAGTACAGGTTTAATAAAATACCGGTAGGGTATGGCAGCGCTTTCTGTTTAAAAAAATTGTATCTGCCATTTGAAAAGGTTTTGTAATAGTTAATGGAATATCTTCACAAGAGGACCGCTTCTGATTTTTCCTGGGCATTTGGGATATTTTTAACGCAGTTCTTTATATCCTAAAGTAGATGTTGGGCTTTGGCGTTCCTTAACGCACGCATTTATTTTAGCTGTTTAAATTACATTTGGCAATGTTAAACTAACAAAATTATTTAATTCAGCAACTTTGCAGGAGCCGAATTAAAATTTACCAGCCAAACATCAGGTGGTACATTATATTATTACGGAAGGTCTTCTGTGTTGCATTCTTCATAGCGTGTTCGCTTTAAATAGTGAAGAAGAAAAATAACGATTGGAGACCATTTGGAAGTTAAAAGAGACTTAATACCATTACAACAGCAGATCGGTATCCAATAGCCCATACTCGTATTAAGAATTTTTCCATGCAATTGCATGGTTGTACGATATTCTTCAAGAAAGATTTAATCGGAGCATATTATCGAATTCCCGTAGCTCCGAAAGACGTGCCAAAAACTGCAATTACAGACTCATTTTGCCTATTCGGATTTCCAAAGTTCCGAGTTCCAGCGTTTCATGAACGAGGTCGTTCGAGATAAAACTTTATTTATGATCAAACTTAACCTTGTTAACTAATCAGATAATTCCATTTTAGAACCCTAAAATTGAAAAATTGGCACCTTCAGGAGAGTATCCTTTTAATCTTGTAACTATTAACATATAAAGCGACATTAACACGCCGGACACAATATTCAAAGCCACTCGGCAAATCAAAATCATACAATTGAGATTCATCAGCAAAAAAAACAGAAACCTGACAAACGTTAAAGATGTAGATATGTCATTAATGAACCCTACAGCTGTAGAAAGTATTGATGATACCGTTCTACCGATTGTCTCAGGATCAACATTTTTGAAATAATAAGCTTCAATTTCATTAATATACTGGTTACAGATTTGTTAAAGATAGGGGCAAAAAGGACTGCAGTTAGAGAATTCAAACTTACAGGATGGATTTAGGGCATGAATTACTTCCAATTATAAATCGGTAGGTTACTCCACTCAATTTCAGATGTCAGATTAGTGGTAAAAGATTTAGTGAAAGCTAGAACTTTATTTTTGCAAATAAGTTGCATAATCCAATTGGAAAATTTCCTGAAAAATTTCCAAAACTCCACAATTCTAAACCAACGCCAACAATAATTAATAAGGCAATTTTTCCTATTGATATGCTGCTGAACCAATATTAAAATCACCCAATATTACGATAAACTATAATTTCTAAATATCTTATCAAAACATTTACTTACTGAATTCATGAATTTGGTACGAGCTGGTGGTATATAGATAACACCAACCAGAGTTTTGCAGACAACAGAGTTTGTTATCTCTTTTATTAACTGATTTCATTTTGTCTTTTTTTTTGCTTACACTCATCCGTGCGTTCAATAATAGAACTACGGATGAGTGTGTTTTATACTATTTATCTTCCACCACTCTTTTATAGATGGCACTATTTAATTAACAATAATTTACAATAACAAATAATATCAACTAAGGTGCGTTCATGGTTGATATTCTTACGGTAGCCGTAACATCTCCTCTCATTCTACCAATATGATCTTTATAAATCACTTCATAACCACCAGCTAGTGAAATAAATTTATCGGTATGTTTCTGATGATAAGCCTTAATAAACTTAGCTCTGATA
This sequence comes from Tipula confusa, assembly GCA_963556175.1. NCBI lineage: Eukaryota > Metazoa > Arthropoda > Insecta > Diptera > Tipulidae > Tipula > Tipula confusa. The sequence goes on along the minus strand of OY744477.1, from coordinate 17,412,179 downwards.
ATAAACAAAATTACAAACGCTCGCAACCACTACTATTAGGACTAGGGACATTAAGCTAAAAGTGTTTGGTTATTTGAAACTCTGATAAATGACCTGGGACTTGCGAGAAATTTGTATTATTGTCATTTAAGTTGTCCTTATATTGTCTTATATTGTCCTTGGTGGTTGAGTATTTTTTCAAAAGTGAAAAACGGGGTTCTACATTTGATTGCTTAAAAAATATTTTCCAAAATTTTTCATCTAAAAGGGTAAATTTTGTATACACGAGATTTTGTAAACGTATATTCGTTTCTCCCAAAAATATAAAAGCCGCATTGCCGGTAAAAAAAAAAAACAAATGTTTTCTTCCGATGCAAGATTTTATGAAGATTTTTGAATCTAGTATGTTCGATTTTCTTAGCTTTACCATGGAAAAACAAAAAAATAGAACAGAAGGATTGACAGAAGCTTGTTTATCAAGCAAAATAAATGTGCACAAGGCCCGTACTATTGGAACATGATGGCCTTCGTACTATTGGTTTCAATGCTACAGAACGACTGTTGCGATATTTAGCTACCACTATTGTTCATTTTACAATGAATTGGCGATAATGAACGAAGGCGATCGAATTCAAAAAAGGGGTTCTGGTCTTAGTTTATTTAAAATACTGACCAACTGAAGGGAAAATTCAATAAAAACTTCAAAATAAAATTCACAAACTTTTTAAAAAGGGTTGCCAACAATGTTTAAATGGAGCTACTGACATAATGGCTCAATTGTGAAAGTAATTCTTCCGTAGAAAAATCTGTGACATTACAAAGAGAGACATCTGTGAATAAATTTATTTAATTATAGCGCAACTAATCCCATTTCAAACCAGTAAAAAATTGTAAACACTTGACACATCTCCTCAATTGTGGAAGGTATTGTTATTAGTATTGAATTTAAATAAACGAGCTGACATGTATGTAACGGTAACCACATTATATTATTCCACCTGTTTGTATATACACAATTTTAACCGAATGAGACAACCTTGCTCCACATTTTATTTACATTCAAATATTCATATACCAGAACCAAACAAACAAACAACAACCACAAAAAAAATATGCAGAATTCGTCAACCTTAAAAAAAATCATTACACAAAAAATCTCATTACACATTTTTAATTATTATCAATGAATAATTGCAGAAAGACTTTTTTTTTTTTATTTTTATTTTTTAATTACAATTTACAAAATTAAAATTCGTTTCGAAGTAATTAAAAATTCTCGACTGTAAATATTCAGTGTGTATGTTGGTGTGCATGTCTGGATGTGTTGCTAAACTATTTTGTGTACCGTATGTAGTACATCAGAAGAATACACAGCCGAAATTAATTTAGAACAGAAGTCTTTGAGTTTAGAAATTGAAAACTTTACTATAGTAGTAATATAAAAAAAAATTCATGCGAGAGACGAAAATCAGGAAAATATAAATAAATTTTGATGTAGGTGGGGAAAATAATTTAAAAATTTTTTTTTCGTTTTTCTTGAGATGATATACGAAAATATATTTGTATTGTATTTTTTTTTTTATTTCAAGATAATAATAAAATTATTATAATTTTTATTTTTTGTATTATTTAAATTTTATTTTGTCTAAAAATAATTTGGTTGTTGTTGTTATTGTGTCTTTAGTAATAATTAGGATATTCTCGGTTTGAAATAGATATTATTATGAAGTTATGAAGACGTTTCGTTTTTTAGATTATTAGTATAATTAGATGAGTGTATATATATATATATATATATATATATATATATATATATATATATATATATATATATATATATATATATATATATATATATATATATATATATATATATATATATATATATATATATATATATATAAATTGGTGATATGAGCAGTAATGCTCCGACCAAGTTAAATAACTTAAATAATAAATAAAATAAAAATAAAAATTATATAAGCTACATTCAAAATTTAAGTAGTTATGTTGCATATGAATTCAGGTCAATTCAATTTTTCTCAACAAAAAAAAACTTTATATATTTTCTAATTTAATTTTCCTTTATATTATCTGCAATCACCTAATATACAAAGTTGGATCGAGATTCTTCTTTTTCGTTCTGTCAAATTTCTTTCAATCAACCAATCACAAAACACCATACTTTTTTGTTAATATATAGGTATTCGGTAATAGTTCGGGAGCGGGTGTTGTATGATATGGCAACGATGCAAACCAGTAAACAAAATGGATATCAATGTACTACTCACCTGATAAATGTTCCATCATAATGTAAATTTTTTAAAATTGTTTAAAATTATTGTTTCTCAACACTGACACGTCACTTCTAGACAATTTCTCAAAACTAATGGGAATTTTTAATTTTTGTTTTTTCAACATATAAACAAAGGAGTTGATACTATAGTAATCATCGCCTACTATTTTACTAATAAAAAAATTATTACAATATTACACTATTTCTATTAGATTGAAACTAACTGGTATACGTTAAAACCGTACGAATGTACTCTTGATTGCATATTCGTCATTTGTTGTATGTCCACACGATTTGTGTTTCTCCAAATCACGAACATTCGTCATATGTTTGCAATTGCCTGGGTGCGGCTTAAAAACAAAGGCACATGGGTACAAATATTGTATTAAGGGATTGTATACTATAGAGGTTATGAAAGCAAATTAAAATTAAGGGGAAAAAACATTAATTTTTCAGAATATACCAAGGAAAAGGATTTGCGATTTAATATGAAAGCGTCATGAATCTAACAAAACTAATGGTTTATTAGACAAATTATAGTTTATTAGGTTTCTCCGCTATCGGATTTAGTTTTTTTAACATCATCAGACACACCTAATGATTTTCCAGTATGCATTAAGAGTTGTTTTTTTTTTCGCCCACGGCCAAACCAGGTCACACAATTGAAAATAGTAAAATTTTCCTACACCTTTGACACAGTAAAGAGCGCAGTATCATTCTAAAACTGAATTTCAAAGTTCGAATGTTATAAATGTATTAGATGACCAGAATTTTCTCCTAAATTATCTAAAAGTAAAAATATTTTAAAATCGAAATTCGCAAAGTTGCTGTCGGCGAGCAAACATTGTTCCGCGTAGAGTTGGAAGTAAACAAACAAAAGAAAAGCATGAAATATATAGCTTGAAATATCTTCTGTAAAGAAAAATCATTATAGAAGAAGCCAGAAAAAGAACTGAGCCAATACAGTGTATTAAGTGCCAAGAGTTCGGACATAGTAAAGCTTATTGTACGTTGAGCGATGTTTCTGTTATCTGCAAGGAACTACATAATTCCAAGGAATGCAGCAAAAACAAAGCCGATACTTCTGTAAAATGAAGCAACGGCGGAGGAAATCATACGGCAAATTATAGATGGTACCCAATATATTTAGAGCCAAAAGTAAAAATTAGTCCACGGCAGGAAAAAGAGCAGTATGCTTAAACTGTACTCATCCGAGAGAAAAGAAATGTATCCTGAAATTATTTCAAAAAACATTCAAAGTAGAAACCATGCTAAACATATCCACTAGAGGGTTAAGACTAACATCGCCAAAAGGCAGACCACCTTTTAAAGCAACAGAGGAACGGAGTTTGGATTACTTATCACCTGGCCAACCCACCTACTGGCTGACAGATAAAAAAGGATACCTGATCTAATTGACTTTTGCGCAACGAAGACGCACAAATAACGAAGTTTTAAAAAAGGTAGTAAAAATTATACACCTGCCGCCACTATAACCGAAAACATTAATAAACTGCCTCAAGATTTACAGAACTTGTTCAAGGTAATGGCAATAATCAAAATCTCCTTCATTGAAGTGGAAGCTTATTAAAACTCTAAGAATTGCATTGAACGAAGAACAATACAGGACTTATTAACAGAATTATTTAAGTGAACTCTTGGCAACCGAAAGAACAGATTATTCTTTTTAGGAGGAAAAAAAATTTAAAAAGACAAGTTAATTCTAACCCACCTATTAGACTGACAATTGGAAATTGAGCAAGAAGCGTTGAAGAAAAAGCCCACTGTTCATTTTTATACTTTATGAAAATAAACAAATATTTTGCAGCATTAATTATGCTTATATTGAGAGCTTTTGATAAATGTATCACTCATCAAAATCGGACCACTATTTCGTGTTTTATTGTACAATGTCTGCATTTTGATAATTTTGTGGGCTAACCTCTTGCCTTATTTTTATGCTCGAAAATAATTTATGAAAATGAACAAATATTTTGCAGCATTAATTATGCTTATATCGAGCGCTTTTGATAAATGTATCACTCATCAAAATCGGACCACTATTTCGTGTTTTATTGTACAATGTCTGCATATTGACAATTTTGTAGGCTAACCTCTTGCCTTATTTTTATGCTCGAAAATAATTAATGAAAATGTACAAATATTTTGCAGTATTAATTATGCTTATATTGAGAGCTTTTGATAAATGTATCACTCATCAAAATCGGACCACTATTTCGTGTTTTATTGTACAATGTCTGCATTTTGATAATTTTGTGGGCTAACCTCTTGCCTTATTTTTATGCTCGAAAATAATTTATGAAAATGAACAAATATTTTGCAGCATTAATTATGTTTATATCGAGCGCTTTTGATAAATGTATCACTCATCAAAATCGGACCACAATTTCGTGTTTTATTGCACAATGTTTGCATATTGATATTTTTGTTTTCACTGCTCATATAAAGGAGGTGTTTAGCTTCCTAAATTGGTTTTACCCGATTAAACGGATAAGGAGTCGCCGTTCAAGTCAATTAGGTTTAAGTGGAAAAGCATAAAGAATACAATCAAAGATTAAGGCCCGAAAAAGTCACCGAGTTACAATCTTATCTTATTATTAGAAATGGAAAATTTCCCATATCACAATTATACAAAAGCCCGGGAAAAATGAAACACAAATATCGTTATATCGACCAATAAGCATGCTTCCAACAATATTAAAGCTTTTCCAAAAAATTGAACCAGTGTTGGAAGAGCGGCAGGTTATACCAGACCATCAATTTGGAATCCGAAGTCAACATGGAATCATAAATCACTCCATTTCCATAAACTACAACTTTTAAAATAATTTTATATTTTAGATTCCCAGTAAGTACATTGCCAAACAATTTTTATAAATTTTAACCATTTCGGAATTTAATTTAAAAAAAAAAAACTTTATTTATGATATATCATATTTATTTTAAAATACTCCTTCTTTACTTAATATTGGTTACAAATTTACTCAGCCCCAATCGAATATGCCATAAATTATTTTAATATTTTGCATCTCATAAAATACAAATTTATTTTCTAATCCATAAAATAGTCCTAAGCACATATACAAAAAAAAATTTTTCAATCAAAAACTATTAATCTAAAATACAACATATATCCTTTGAAATATACTTAAGGCAATACCAAGACATAATAATCGATTTATTCATATATAATGCTAAACAATTTATGTGTAATCATGTTCCTATATATATATATAGGAGTAGATTCTCTTAAGTTTTTATTTTAATTTTAAGATCCTTTTCGATTTAACAAAACAAAAAAAATAAAAAATTAAAACAATATACAAAACCACAACAACATAAAAATTCAAACCTCCTTTGCATGTATATCAACCATCCTTCGATGGTACATAAACATAAACACACATTGACATATCTCGAATAATTGATTAGAAATGTCACAAGATGTTTTTATCAATAATGGATATTTTTTTTCGAACATAAAACTTTCGAGATAATTTCGATAATATGAAGATTATTGTGTATAGTATATAGGATGTGTAAAGAAATTCTAGAATCAAGACTATTATTGTTATTGTTATTACTATTACTATTTTTATTACAAAAAACTATATTATCAGTTCTATATATATATATACAGGAGTTTATATATATATATATATATATATATATATATATATATATATATATATATATATATATATATATATATATATATATATATATATATATATATATATATATATATATATATATATTATATATATAAAATATATGTATTTTATATATATATATAAAATACATAACATAATAATCGAAAACAAGTGTTTTTCTATTTATAAATCTATAGACAAGACTAGACAAATAATCTTAAATAATCAAATTAGAAAATCACTTGACTCCTTTTATTGTGTAACGACAACAAAAAAACACTTGTAAAGTGTTTTGCCATTGTTGTATATTGGAATTTTATTGTTGTTGAACATTGATTCAATATTGAGTTGAATTTATTTGCTGTATCGATTTGTTGAGTTGATAAATTTAATGTGAACTAAACTTCGATAGAAACGAGAATTTTGACAGTTCATCTTAATGGTTAGTGATACAAAAAATTATAGTGCCATAAAATGACTCTTTTCATCCCACAAAAATCGTGCATTGCATTTAGAACCATTAATTTGTTTTTAATGTAGTATAACAACAGGTATAAACACAGGTCGTATAAAAATGGTAAAGAAACTTACAAGCCACGCTGGGATCCCTAGTTAAATCCTAGCTATTGCGATACCAGCTATTAACTAAAAATTATAAACATTGACCGAATTGTGTGTAAATAAACGTTCGTTTGACTGACCATGTATAATGTTTGCCTAAGTGGTTCATAAGGTATCTTTAGAGATGCGATAGGTGACGATTATGGCCTCTGTACCATAGTTTCTTTATTTAATAATGAACTTTATATAGTAAGGGGCCTTTTACCTAAATTGACGAGATTCAGCACAATTTTAGTGAGGCTTCACTCAAAATATACATTGCACTTCCTAATAGTACAAGTCCACCGACGTGTAGTAGTGCACATTATAATTTGAAACTGGTAGATTAGCTTTTTTCAGCTCTGCTATTTCCAAGTTGCTTTCATATGACGGTGCTTTTAGCTTAATTTATCAATCTAGTGAGCAGTTACCCTATCGACAAATTAACTATGGGCAAGAATGGTAACTCATAGGTCTAGATGCCATAGATCCACGCAGACTTAAGTATTTGCCTGTATAATAGCAGCTTATTGTGAATTGCTAGCTTATTGTGAATTGCCCATAAATTTCTCTGATCTTATATCCAGTTCTTGCCGTTTTTTCTTGACATGCTCTTTCCATTTTAAGTGATCACAGTAAGTGATCTACTTTTAGAAAGGTGAAGGTTGTGTGAACTGATCTTAGCTCATTCAATTGTATTCTCCATTTTTTTGTCCAGTGGAGAGTCTCATTTACAGTGTGCTCTAATGCGCTCTCTTGTGATACTCCTGCTTCAATTCTCTTGAGTGATGGGAACTCTCCTTTATATTTTACTCCGAAATATCTCCCTTCATTGTAGATTTTAATATCTCATAGAACTGCTTAAGGAGGTCGCGGTGTAATTTATATTACAGTCCTCAATGCCAGATTCAATCAAAGGCCTGGGCAACATCAAGGAATACTCCAGAACATACCTTTTTGTTTTCAAGTGTCTTCTCAATCACGTTAGTGACTCTGTGTACTTGTCCTATGATTGAGTGTTTCTTTCTGAAACCAAATTGGTGAGATGGTAACAGATGTCTTTCTTCAATCAGATGTTTCATCCTTTTGAGAAGTAATTTTTCAAACAGCTTGAGCAATGATGGTAATACAGATATAGGTGGCTTATTAGGCTTGGGTATCATAATAACTTCTGCTATTTTCCACTGCTGAGGAACATATTTCATATTAAATGCTGCGTTAATTATGTGTAGCAACTTCTTAAAACATTTTTCTGGCAACTTTTTGATCGTATCCAGGATACGATCGTATCCAGGAGCTTTTTTTACATTTAGGTTATGTTTGATTTCATTTTTGAGTTCTTTAATTGTAACTGGTCGTATGGCTAGCTGGTCTTCTTTTTGCATTAGAATGGTATTTTCATCTGCTGTTTGTCTAGTCGAAGGTTTAAACGTTTCTTCCAGATGTTCAGCAAAAATATTATCTTTATCTTTGGGACTTTTGGCTCAAGTACCATCTGCTTTTTTGATTAGTGGCATCTGCGCTTTATTTTCTTGCAATTTTTTTTTTATATCCAGTTTCTAAAAGTTCTCTACCTTTAGGTGATATTAGTCTTGAACCCCAATGCGTATGTTTGGCATTGAAGTCTCCTCCTAGGATGAAATTGAACATTAAGAGGTAATCATCCTTTTTAATTGATGCATTGATGGACAATATATTGCAGCAACCCGCAGCTTCTTGTAATTATTTAATTGCACATTAAAACGAGTTTGATATCTTCGAAGTGGTTGATGTTTTCTCTGATAAAGATAGTTGCTCCACCTCTAGTTCTTTCTGCTGAATGTATAGAATGGTAACAAGGAAAATTTTTTAATTTTACATAAGACATTTAAGTCTTATGGCTCTCTGCTATTAAGCATATATCAATTTTTTTGTATTCAAAATGATTTCTAGCTCTGGAAGATGCTGTAGAAGTCCATTAGCATTCCAGGTTAATATTCTTAGTGCAGTTTGTTCATTTTGTATTGTTTAGTGAGGGATCAGATAAAGCAACTTTTTTGCCACAAATCTGGTTATTTTTTCCTTGAAGTCCTACTTTCTGTTAAAGATTACTTGTCTTTTGTTTGGAAACTCTATATTTTCTTCTATTTTAGAGAGCCGATTGACAATAACATTTAGGGTATTTTGAATTGTTGTCATAGCTTGTTGAATTCCATTATTTTGATCTGAAGGCCCCCAGGTAGTCCTTGTCTTGCTGCTTGTGAGTATGAGAATCCCTCTGTCACTTTTGCACTATGGAACGTAGTGACAGTTTTTGTCGAGATTTCTTTTTGCTGGCGTTGATAAAAAATGTCTATTAAATAAGGCAAATTGTTGGTTAAAAGTGATATATTTTAACCAACACCTCTGTTGCTTTTCTCGTCACGATGAAGTAACTCATTTTACAACTCGATGTCCGATAAAATATGTTAAAACTGACTGTTGATAGCCGAGCACACATTCTGGCTAGTGCTATTTCTACAAGACACAGCTGAAACGATGGTGGCAGTTTGCTGCAGGAGATTGTACAGATATAAGTTCTTCTGAGTTGTCTTTTGTGAGGAATATTCTTCAGTTGCTGTATAATTAGTAGGAAGAGGAGATACATTGGTAATAGGACGCTTAAATTTGCCGCCACTGCTATTTTCAATTAATTTTTCAATTCTCATCAAATTATCGTTACCAGGAGCTCAACATTTTGTCAAAGAAGCCACCTTATATATGTGAAATATTATCTTCGTTGATCAGGACAATATTATCTCAGTTTACCTCTGGTTGTTGGAAGTTTTATTTTCCTTGCCTTTAAAAGATTTAAGTAGATGGTTGAATAATGCTTTTAAAACTGTTGAAGTATTGAACAAGATTTTGAGTAACTAGCGAGTCTCCAATTAAAAAACGACCTGGTATTAATAATTCCTGGGAATCTGCGGATATTGTTGTTATTATATAACGACGGCGGAATGACGTCATTATTTTAATTATTCAGATGTAGATGTTGTGCAAAGCAAAGCTCAGTTTCGATCTGATGAGGAATCGTAAATAATTTTGTTAAAAATTATTTGTCATCTCATCAGGCCATGGCGACCGAGTGCTATGTGTAATAGCTACTTTACGCTCTATATATATTTATGTACAGTGTACATGTAGCGTTAGCGAATTATATGAAAATTGCACGAAATATCTGAATAATTTTAATTGTGTGTGTAGCGATGGTCGCTACAGTACTCCTCTGCGAGTGATTGTTCTTACTCTGAATTGAAGGTAATACCGCATATGAAAAGTGCTTCTTTGAAGCTTAACACCGTTGGTGAAAGCCATCGCGATCTCGTAGGTAACCAGTGGTTAGGGAGAACTCTTAGATAGGCTTGTTGCGGTATGTGACGAACCCATGTTGAGTTAAGAGAGAAGAAGAATGAATCAGAAGAAGTGTTGCATGTTGCATATCACGTCGGGGTCACCATTATAACGACGGCGGTTGACGTCATTATTTTAATTATTCAGATTTTGGATGTTGTGCAAAGCAAAGCTCAGTTTCGATCTGATGAGGAATTTAGTTAAAAATTAATTATTTTTAACCAAACTTCTAGTTTGGTGTCATCATCACCATGAATAGACATGTTGTCTATTTCGTCGAACAAAACAAAACAAATGTACAAAAAAAATAAAATAAATTAAGGCTGCGCGTTGCGTGATAATTTAAACCACGTGGTTTAATTATTGGCCGTAAAAACGGACGTCGGGGTCACCAAATATAGCAAGCTATGACAAATAATTTTTAACAAAATTATTTACGATTCCTCATCAGATCGAAACTGAGCTTTGCTTCGCACAACATCTATATCTGAATAATTAAAATAATGACGTCAACCGCCGTCGTTATAATTATTGTTGGAGGCCAACTCCTCGTATATTAATTTAATATCTTTCGTCCCGAGTTTTCTTCCTGATCGTGTAATATCTTCCGATTATCTTTTGATGAGTTGCTGGCAATAGCATATGATGCGAATTAATTTATTGATCTTGGACAACAGTGAAGCTTCTTGGTAAAACTACCTGTTTTAAATCTTGGCCTATTATATTCTCACCCATGTTGTTGCAGCATTTTATGAGTATCTAATTGAAGCCATGTTGACCCTGTCCAACAAAGTATGTTGTAGGCTACGTATGCTTTTGATGAAAGTATAGAGCCACCTTGATTTTGTCATCTTGGCTGATGCTCCTGGTACAGATGACTGCAGAATACGCCTTTTTAAAAAAAATCTCAAAATTCATGAATACTACTAATTGAGCATGTTTTGTCAAAGAGTACCCACCTGGGTAGAGGTATCGCCTCTAACGTAGCTAAAGGTATTTTAAGTTCTCCCATTGCTCTGATTAAATTGTAGGTGGTAGTTGATCCCATGAAAGTGCTGCTATCTAAAGTTCCTACATCTTTAATTTATCTACCATTGAAACTGATCCTAGCTATCCAAGGAGATCGATAAGCTTTCCACTTTCGGAAAGCAAGTGGCATTTGGTCGAATTCTTATTATTAAAAAATTGGTAGTGATATCCGAAATTCAAAATTGTATGGCGCTGGATTCCACTACAGCCTCAGAGTTTTATTTGTTTCATCAAATTTGAACTCAAGAATACCACTGTTTAGTAGTTCTATTAGGATCACTTGCATCAGAGCATGATGGATAGCAGCCCATTTAAAAAGGTTGAATCCACCAGCTATGAACTTTTTCGGCAACTACAGCTTCCTGTACAGTATTGTTTCCAGAAATAAGGTCTCATACATCGAGCTCCAGTGTTGCTATAATTGGCCAGTCTATTAAAAAGTCGGAGTTGATACAAAAACGTGCATTGGCTTTCTTTCAGAGTCTCCGGCCGATTCTATAGATCTTGACTAAATAATAAATTTTCACTGAAAGCTACGTCGTGCCATTGGTTTGGTTTGATATTCTATTAAATTTCTGTTATTCTTTTGGCCACAAATGTATTGTGATTTTGTGGTTTAGCTTTTATCCAATCCAATGCAGCCATGGAGTCTCACTTTTAGCACCATGTTTTGTTTTTGTTGCTGCCATCCAAGGCTGTTCGCATAAATTAACCAATCATTTTAATAATAATAAAGCTTCCTATCACTCCAATCTCGGTAGGGAGATTGTCTGATATAAAGGATGTGCTGCATAGTTTATGCAGCGATCAGTTATAATCTTTTCGAGAATCTTTGTAACTCAGTCATTTTTTCTCGATACCTGTTTTATTTTATTATTCAAATTGATTCCGGAAGCCCAAAGATCTTGAAGAAAGATTTTACTGTAATTATAGTACTGGAGCCTAACATCCTAATGAATCAAAAATTATTGATGCTTCTGATAGTATATTACGTTTTGTATTTTCTGCACAAGGTTTTGGAATTGTCACATCAGCTGATGAATTCCAATGTAATCCCTGAGATTTTACAGTGTGGTCTAACCCGATTGGATGAAATCATTTGATAAAACTTTTTATATTTCTTTGTTGTCGCTTCAATTTCTCGAGTTAAAAAATCTTCCGGTATAGAGCTTTTATCCGAAAGTAAAGTTGCTTGAGCATTTGTTGTTGATTGCTCAGTGAAGACATAATAATTTCAAGCAACGAGCCACTATTAAAAATTACTTTAATACGAGCAACTAAATTCTTTACATAACAAATTTTATGCATTGTAACCACAAAATGAAAAATTGACTTGACATGAATAAAAAAAAAATGAAAATCTGAAAAATCAAACCATGGAAAATATAATTAAATCACTAATACGTTTTTCATATATGTATATATATATAAAGGATAGGTATTAGGTAATAGGTATATAACATTACCATTAAATCGATAAAATTTTATTTATGTACTGTGTTGCTTGTATAAAGTTGAAAACGGAAATCAGGAAGCAAAACTAAGAAGAAAACCAAGGAAAATTTAATTTTCTATCGAGAGACTTAAGGATAACAATAAAATAATATTCAGCTCAATTTACCTCATACACAAAATAATATAATTGTGTTAGATATTCGTATATATGTATTATAGGAGTAAATTTAATATACTAAGATTTTGTGCTCATCATTCCATATAAACTCGCACTCAACACAAATTTTATTTTTCAACCCCTGATTTAATTTTCCGATTTTCATTTTTTTATTTTCTCATTGTATGATGGATTTAAAATCCAAAAAAATCGAGGAAAATTAAAGGTTTTCTTTTTTCTTCTGCACACATCCTCGCAGTATATAGACTGTTACCACCCTTCCACCCACACTTAATAATAATTTATATAGATATAATGTGTACTTGAGATTAGATTGACGGAATATAAGCAAAAAATGATATTAATGAGTTTAAAGAAATTTCTAAAAGATATTTTGGCGTTCTTCATCTCATGTTGTTGTCGATGGGGTTGAGGATTGTCAATTATTTTTTGTGCTGAATACGTATGTACGGATATATATATATATATATATATATATATATATATATATATATATATATATATATATATATATATATATAAATATATGGCATATGAACGTGACTAATACTACAAAATTAGTTTGTGTTTACTAATTTTGTGGTCAGCATTAGATTATGAATCTTTAATGTTGTGCTCTTTAATAATTTTGCGTTGTGAGTGTTTATTTAGGATTATAAGGATTGGAATCGTTTGACTATTATGGCAAATATTTTTTTAAATTTATAGAATTTTTATTATTATTATTGTTTTTTTCTAAAGTTTTAATATTTACAATTTTTCCTTTTTCTTTATAGGTAAGTGAAACTCTTATATATGGACCTTAGTTGCTAAATTTCATGTAAGTAAAAACAAAATTCTATACTTGGCTAAATTAAAGCTGCAGTTTATTGTTGGCTAAACTATAACATGAGCGGTACTTTATATTGGAAGCTATACAAATGTGTTCCAAGATCACACAATGAAAATGATTAAATCGTGATAGAAAAACAATTTCACTCAAACTGTCATTAGAGTTTGACAAAATGTTCAATTTTTATCTGAAATAGTTTATAATTTAAGGCAAAAACTTTACTCAAATGTAAATTTCTAATTTTTGTTATTTATTAAAAATATTAAATAAACTTCGAACTATTTTATTAGTTTTATTAAAAGTTTCACTCAAAATATAAAAAGTGTTACTAATGCTCTAACTAAATTCTGTTTTAGCTCACTCATAAACCTAAAACGATTCCAAAACATTTGGCTTCGGTAGTCGGTCCAAAAAATTTCACTAACTCATAATTTTGACCCAAACTTTACAATCACTGGAAAGAAGTTTTACTCAAATGCCTTAAACATAGCTTGTATTTGTCGGTTTAATATCAAAAAAATTTCATCCAAATGTCCATTTCAATTGGTTAAACTTTACAAATATTGAAATCAGTTGTTTTGAAATATATAATATTTACTCAAATTTGCATAATATATTAGTGATAAAATTTCACTCAAATCACTTGCAAGTTCAATCCAACTAAATGCAGATATTATACTCAAATTGCATAATTTGGCAATGGTTCTAAGTTAATCACAGTAAAGCTTCTTTTAGTTAGCTGTCTACTATAAAGATAAAACTTCACTCAATCGAGTGATATATAATTACTTTAAAATTCGAACTTTTTAAATATTCGAAATATTCGACTTTTTTAATTATAGAGACACAAAGAGCCTCTTGATTAGTCTTACTCAATGAGTACATCGTTTAAAAAAAATTACTCAAACTTCAAATAGTTTTCTACAAACTTTTAAAAAAGTTTCACTCGAATGTGAATATTCATCTAAAATATAAATCAATACAAAAGTATTTTACTCCATAATATTAGAGATAAAACTCCTTTTAATTTTAATATAGTTAAAAAAAATCACTCAGTTATAAATTTCACTCAATCTTCACCGTATACAAAATAACTTTCTAATATTTTATAAGGAAACAAATTCAGCATTAAAGTTTATACACTATTTAATATTTTTATAAAATTAAAACCTTTTCTTTCAAGTGTCTTAAACGTATTAGAAAATAAGTATCAGGTAAATTTCACTCAAAATAGTAAAATTAGTTGTTTAAATTTTTAAATTTTTACTTAAATTTATTCAATATGTATATGAAAAATTTCACTCAAATAAAACTTGCATTACACTGAATCTGCAAAACCATTTTATTCAAATTTCACTCAAATTTAAATTGCATAATATGATTGGAACCTTTTTTGCTCATTAAGATTTTATTTTAGTTAGCTGTCAAATGAATCCAAATGGAATAAAAGTAAACAATGTAAAAAATTCACTATAAAAAAATGTCACACAATTACAAATTTGACTGAAACTTCTCTATCACTTCTAAAACCTGAAAATTTTACACGATTAATATTTTAATGAAAAGTTTCACTCTAATACCATCAATATAAGTCTTAAAATTGATATTTTAAAATTTTAAATATTTACTAAAATTAACTTCACTCAAAAACAAATTGTACTTCACTATACCTGCAAAACTTTTTTCAGTTCAACATAACACTGAAATTTTACTCAAATTTGAATTGCATATTTTGGAAACTTTTTTAACTCAATTATAATTAAGATTTCCGGGACTACTTTAAGCTAGCTGTCAAATATTTCCAAATGGACAATAATTTGATTTAGGTCTTAATTAAACTTACACAATGAAGTTAGAGAAATAGACCAAAATTTCACTCAAACGTTTATCAATATTTTACTAATTTAAATTTTTGTGGTTAAAAGAAATTTCACTCAAATAGAAATTATATATTTTAGCATTCTTTCTCACTCAACAAAAGCTTGAACTTCTTTTAATTACCTGTGTAACAAGTCAAAATTTCTAAATATTAAACCATACAAAATAATTCTACTCAATTTTTTAACAGAAGATCCACTCATTTTTGAGTGGTTTTGCACTCAGGAAATCCACTTAAAGGTAAATGTCAGATTCTTGTTGATTAATTTTTAAACAGAAAAAATATTTCACTTATTTTAATTGTAATATTTTAAACATCACTAAATGTTCAGCTCTAAAAGTGAATCTTATAATAAAATAACACTTGTGTTATAAAATAACACACGGAGATCTAACTCTGTTTTACCGTTCCACTTAGAAGGTTTACTGCGCCATACTAATCGATTAAGTTAGAAAGATAGGTGTTCATAATCTTTCAAATATTAACTCCTCCGAATTATTACAATACCCTAAAGCCTAAACTAGTCCATTTTTTATTTTACTCCATTCAAAGTGTCCATTCTTAAGAATTTGAAATATTTTGATAAGGACTGATAAAAGATATGAACAATTAGTATCCTTTTCCGGACGAAACAACACTTAACTAAAGAGCAAACCATGACGGAAATCGCGACAAGGAATTCAGACCTGCCGGAAAACGATAATACAAAAAAAATATTTCCCCTTGGAACAAATTATGACATCTGTTTATTTCAGTCGTTTAGTTTTTTTTCCGTTATGATCTGTGTATTTGTGTGCGACTGTGCATGTTTCACTAATTCTCAGCCAAATCCTAACGATGATAATCATAATGATAATGAGAAGAAAATTTTCATTTTGACACCTTAAATAATTTTTATTATATTGTTTTTCATCCTGCCTGACTGTGTGTGTGTGACAGAAAAGCGCTCAACAGATTCACTCTACTTTTATATTAAAATGAAAAACGGAAAACGTTTTGTTGTTGTTGTGTTTTAATTTTTTCGTCAGATCTTTGGTTAGACGTATTGTTGTATAGTACAACAAAAAAATATTCTCGTTCTTCTAAGATTTTTCATTTTTTTTTTCTAATGACAATGAGATGATAACACGCTAATACCATCATCATTATCTTCATTTTTATGAACAGGATTTCTGTGTTGTGCTTTTCTGGTTTCGTTTTCAATTTTTTTTGTAACGTTTCTTGCTTCAGATACAAATGTTTATGGTTTTTTAAGCATAGCAAAGCGGAAAATATGTACAAACAGTAGGAAAAATCATAATTCTAATTCGAATAATTTTCTTTTTTTTTATTTGTTGTTGTATTTTGCATTAAATAAGAAATTAATTTTGGTTTTCCTGGAAATGATTACGGGAGGTATTTTACAAACAAAACGAAGCAAAAGTGTAAATAAATTTTTTGGTTTTGTTTTAATTTTGTTGTGTCGGATGGGGTGGTGGATTTACAGAACGTAATTTTGATGGTTGGCTTAATGTAAAATGTAAATACGAACATAATGCTGTATACTAAATCAATTTTCCATATTTTCCCAAACTTTGAGAAGTTGAATTTAAATTATCCTGATACGGATATAATAAAACATGCTTGAAATGGACAAGATGACAACTAATTTCAATGAACCAGCATATATTGTTTTTTAGTGAAATCTCGTAGGACAAATTTTTATTCATATATTCGGAAAATCCGCATACACTACTTATATATAGAAATATATATTTATATGAATTTCCCAACGGAATATCATATTTTGTTTTTAGATATTTTTCCGTGAAAAAAGTTGCTCCATTATCATGTCTTCTCCTCATTCGCATAAAATTTTTTGTTTTTGCAGAAAGTTCTTCGGTGTACGAACAAAATGATCAACGATAACACAAGAAAATGATATATTATCCCACTAAATATTCGAGAGTTTATCGTTTCTGCGTCGTTGTTTCCGGCTTTATAAAATATATGTAAGGTTAAGGTCATTGGGGAAAATTATTAAAAGCTTATTTATCTCGGATATACGTAATTAGTCTAGTAAAGTATTTGTTTGTTATATTCTATTCACTTTGAAGGAATGACAATTATCTTGCTACGTATACAGTTGATCTCCAACTTTACTGAGCTTCCCTGATTATATTATCTTTTAAAAATATTAAATCGACAGTCATATATTGGACAAAAACCAACAATTTTTGACTTTATATTTCATTTCTTAAAGCTACTTGTCGAATCCAAGACAACATCTGTATAAATTACTCCTTCAATCATATTATTGATGTTAGTTACATATTATAGCAAGCACTATAATTGGGTTTACACACACATTATTTTCACTATAAATATGCTGCCCAATTACAGATTTTCGTATATTGTGAACTATTTATTCGGAGAAAAGCATCTTAGGGTGTGTTTAATGACTTTTATAATAGAAGCGTAGTACCATAGAAAAAAATTACTTATTGTGAAACTCTTGAGAGTCGAAAGAGCTTTTTAGTGGTGATCTTGAATGACCTTGAAATGATCTTGATATCTTAGGTAGATATACGCTTAAAAAAGTGCTCTGTTTAATTACAGTTAGATCCTACTTTTAGCTAAAACAAGATTTTCTTAACGTAATTTATAGACATAATAGCCAAAATTTAGCAAACATATTAGCCAACATTCCCAAAACCTAGAAAATGCATGATAGTAAGCTCATCAAAACTATGAAATTTATGTCACAAACCAACACAGCAAATACATGATGATTATACCATTCAAGCTTTAAAGTTTAAGCCATATTTCATTAAGTTTCCAAAATACAGAAAAAAGATTAAATTTATTTTCTACAGATAATGGAGTGTTTTGAGAAACTTTCTTGCTCATTATACTTTCTTTCAAAAAGTTCAAAATTTGTAAATAGACAAGCTTGCTGGTTTTCATATTTTCAATCGGAACTTTAGCCAAAACGACATTAAGGCTGTGTGTCAAATATTTGGGTAAATCGTTTAGTACAGTAAATTATGTTTTTTAGTACAAACATATTTATCTTCTGTGCTGCATCGATTATATGGTAAATTTGGTTTGCAAGTTAAAATCACTTGTTTGGAGTACTCAAATCATAAATGCCAAAACTTTAGCGTCAAAATCTGTATAGATTGAAAAAGCTTATATGGATAAAAGGTAAATAAGCAAGCTAAGTAACTTTTTTGATTTGCGGTTAATTAAAGATGCAATTTTAATTCGTAGTACAAAACAAAATATTGAGTAGGATTTTTTACGATACTAAACGGAACAAAATGATAATGATAATGTCAAGAAATACCGTTATGAACATAATTTATAAACTTTAATTTTTTGTAGCAAAAGATACCATATTTTTAATATTTCGCAAGTTTTTATGATTTTTTGTAAATATGTCCATTAAACGTGGTTCACCTTTTAAAATTTTAAAGTTTTTACTCGGAGACCTTTGAATTTTAACTTCCAATTTTTGGATATACCAAACACATTGGACGTGGTTATTTGATTATTTGGTAACATAAAATGATCGATAAAAACTTTTAAATTTTAAGAGCTTTAGAACTCTGCAAAATTATAAGCTTCTTTACTTTCCTCGATGCATAGTATAAATACACATAGTACTACCATCACAAGAAAAAAACAGTTTACCAATTGATTTTCCAGATGTCGGTTCCATAGAATATCATCAACATTTAGTATAAATATATGACATTTAGGCGTATATGGCGTATATAAATATATGACATACCATGGTAGTACTATGTGTAGATACTATATAGTACTATATTATGCCCGATGTTAAGTATTTTAGTTATAAATTCCTAAAGATTCAAACTTTACAAATAAATTTAAGCTTTCAATGCTACAAATTAAACTATTATCAACCAGATTTCCCAATAAATAACACGCAATATGAAGAATATTGTTTATACGATTAGTAAAACGCAATACAACTGAAGCTTTTGCCAAACAAAATATGAGCAAATAATTAAAACTTAAAAAAATTTTTAAAATACATAAAAAAAAATTTCCTGACCAAAGCTCTTCAAAGTTTAATAATAACATCATATTGGTATAAATTTTGTTATTTTCTTCATAAGAAACGAATTACAAAAAGGTCCAACATCAAAACACTTTACCAAAGCAGTTGATTTAATTTAATAACAATCAAGCAAGTTTGATTTTTTTTTTTGGTATTTGTCATAAAACGGTTAATTCAATTGATTTGTAATATTTAATTAATTTTTTAAAATCTAATTTATATTAATTTTAAAGTTTTGTGCCAAATAAAGTGTATATAAATTAGCACTTGAAGTTTTACAAATGATTATAAAAATAAAACTTGTAATGTTACAGTGTAAGTTTTACCAATTTGAAAAACTAAAGGCTCTGTAAAAGCTTATTATACCAGTATAAAGTAGAAATAGCCTAAACTGAATAAAACTTTAGACCACCGATATAAAATTTATAACTCTACACAAATGATTAGAGTCAAGATATCTTCAAAAAGTTGAGCTTTAAAAACATTTGATATCCTTTTATCTTGAACTACAATAACAAAAACATTGGCTCGAATCGCCATATACATTACAACATGAAGACATTATAATAAAAATAGAATAAAGCGGCACAACCAAAAATTGGTGCACGTTTCAAGGAAAACAAAACATATAAAATTATTCAATTTTCCACTTTTACGATTTTCATTATTTTTGTTGTACATTAAAACAAAACAAAAAGACAAAAACAAAATTCGATGGTAATTTTATTTTCTGCTTTGGCGGGCTATTTTCATTTTTAAAGTAATTTTCTTCTTTTTATGTTCGTTTTCCTTCGGTTCGTTTAAATTATATTTAAACTCGTATATCCTGAATGAAAAGCACCACACCATCACACAAAAACTTTAAAAAAAATTCAAATGAATTTCCATATATACATTTATAATTCGTGCCACTTATCTGCACCTCCTTTAGCGCAAAACAAAAAAAAATTTAGGTAAATTTTAAACCATTTTTCTTAAGCATTGTTATTGTTGCCGTTGGTATGGTTTAGTTATATGGCTCATTTAACATGTATATAGAATTTTCTTTTTGTTGTATGAACAACACATTACAGTATTTTGCTTGTTCATCTTACATAAATACGGTGGGGTGGTCAGCAAATTTTTCGAATTTTTTTCTTTTCGATTTACATTAGAGTTTTAGTGGAACAATACCCTTGTCATAATTTAGAGAAAATATTCCGAAAAGATGTTAGTGTTCCGCACCTTATAGATTATGTACGACTGCACTTTAATTTTATATTTTACTCGTTTAAATTAAAAGAGACATTTATTTTTATTATGAAAGTACATAACATTTTTGTTGTTGTTTTTATAAACTTTGGACACTTTATGCTCATCGTTGTTTCTAAGGAATTTTTTCAATGTCGTTAAATTTTTTTTCAAGCACCTTGGTTGTGGCTGCAACATTTTTTCTACTCATTGTTGTTAATTAATTTTTGTGTTTTGTGATCGGTGGACAAGTGTTTTTTTAAGTATGAGCTTACCAGCTAAATTGTTTTTTTGCTCTCAAGTTTTATAACAGCATTTAGATGACTATATCTTTCAATAGCCATAGCAGTGAAGTAGCATACACGATTGTGTTTCCACATTAATAAATTATGCTGTAAGGTTTGAAGCATATCAATTGGTATTCTGTTCATTTCCAGCGTTGAAGCCAAAATAAAGTTATTGGGCTTATGATATTGTTCACTATGTCGGTTAAGAATCAAAGTGTAGTGAGAAGCGGTCACCATCTGCTTGATTTGAAAATTACTTCCAAAAATCACCACTTTTGTTCCAAACCACAGTTCATTTTCGGAAAGCCATTTATCTTACATCAAGCTCCGCTTTTTGTAAATTTTATTAATGGATAATTTGAAAATCTTTTAGTAATCTTATATAAATGCACAGCTTTGAAAATTATAAATAAATTTTAGATTTTTATCGACACTAAAAATAAATCAAATCCTATTTATAAAATGAAATATATTATATATTTGTGTAGTATACACTATGTGTAGATAAAATGTAAACAATAAAATTTAATTAAAAATTAAATTCATATTTTCTTCGAACAATACAATAAAATATGAAATGTTGGGAAAATGAATATGAAAATATGAAAACAAAAAAAAATTAAATTAATTTATATTTTATTTTTATCTAAACAAAATAATAATATTTGTTTAATTTAAATTTATTATTTATTTAAAAAATATATTTTCATCCGTTTGTAACCAAAACCATGGTCGTCAATGTCTTGAACGCAAGAAAACCGTAACAAACATTGGTTAAATCTAGAATCGTAGCCTAAGACTGAAGCATTTGTAAAAAGTTGGTACGTTACATTTAAAATATTTCATTGCATTGCTCTGTGAGCAAGATATGATGTTTATCAGAACCTAAACCGAATCAAAAACCTAACTCAACCGAAAGGTTTTCGCGCAAACATGGAACAAAATTACAAAAAGCATGTTTGTTAAAAATGTTATTTTAATTGTCTGCTTCAAGATAAATTATGAGACAAACAAAACGACGAAAGTTAATAGAGAAATTTAAAATAATATAAGTGTGGAACACGTGTAAAAACGTAAATGCCACTGGACACATTTGAACAATAGTTTTACTTTGTGGCATATTTTATTATATTATATTGTGGAACTTACTTAAAGCTATATTGAGCATATAAAACCTTAAAAAATAAGTTTGCCAAAACTTAAACTTTAGTGGAACGTATGTTTAAAGAATTTCAAATAAATGTTTGTTATTAAAAATGGATATTAAAACAATAAAAGTAATTATAATTGATATTTTGGTTGAAATACCTAGTAGGAAATATATATTTCCCTTGTGGAACCTATTTCTTAGCTCTTTATTAAAGATCGTTACTAACTTATGTGATTAAATATTCGGTAATACTTTGAGTAATAAATGATTATAATAAGTGTGATGACAATGTGGGACATATCTTTACTTTATAGTTTTTTTTAAACAACTTCTGTTAATCCTCCTTCTGTTAATTGGTAATAAACTTCAAATAAATGTTTGTTGTATAAAATGGATATTAAAACAACAAAAGTAACCATAAGTGATAATATGGTAATAATACCTAGTAGAAAATAAATATTTTACTTGTGGAACCTATTTCTTAGCTCTTTAGTAAAGATCATCACTAACTTATTTGATGATAAATTCGGTTATACTTTAAGTAATAAATGGTCATAGGTGTAATGACAATATGGGACATATCTTTACTACATAATTTTTTTAAACAATTTCTGTTAATCTTCCAATTGGTAATAAAAAATGGACCAAAATTTACAAAAATCATGTTTGGTTGAGCAAATGAGATATATATTGGCTGGAAAATTTTGTTAAAAATGTTATTTTAATTTTTTGCTTCAAGATAAATTATGAAACATACAGAACGACGAAAGTTGATAGTTCATGAACATTCCAATTTATTTGTGGACCTTATAAAAATTGAAAATATAGTAAGTGTGGAACATATTTAGAAACGTAAATGCTACTGGACACATTCGAACAATAGTTTTACTTTGTGGCATATTTTATTATAATATATTGTGGAACTTACTTAAAGCTATATTGAGCATATAAAACCTTAAAAAATAAGTTTGCCAAAACTTAAACTTTAGTGGAACGTATGTTTAAAGAATTTCAAATAAATGTTTGTTCTTAAAAATGGAGATTAAAACAATAAAAGTAATTATAATTGATAATTTTGTCAAAATACCTAGTAGGAAATATATACTTCCTTTGTGGAACCTATTTCTTAGCTCTTTATTAAAGATCATTACTAACTTATGTGATTAAATATACGGTAATACTTTGCGTAATAAATGATTATAATAAGTATGATGACAATGTGGGACATATCTTTACTTTATAATTTTTTTAAACAGCTTCTGTTAATCCTTCTGTTAATTGGTAATAAACTTCAAATAAATGTTTGTTGTATAAAATGGATTTAAAACCAACAAAAGTAATTATAAGTGATAATATATTAGTAATACCTAGTCTAAAATAAATATTTTAACTGTGGAACCTATTTCTAAGCTCTTTACTAAAGGTCATTACTAACTTATTTGATTATAAATTTGGTTATTCTTTGTGTAATAAATGATTATAGGTGTAATGATAATGTGGGACATTTCTTTAATTTATAATGTTTTTAAACAATTTCTGTTTACCCTCCAATTGGTAATAATACATGGACCAAAATTACAAAAATCATATTTGGTTGAGCGAACGACATTTATATTGGCTGCAAAAATTTGTTAAAAATGGTATATTAATTTTTTGCTTCAACATGCATTATGATACAGAACAACGAAAGTTGACCATTCCAATTTATTTGTGAACCTTATGAGACATTGAAAATAATGTAAGTGTGGAACATGTTTAGAAACGTAAATGCCACACATTCGAACAATAGTTTTACTTTGTGGCATATGTTATTATAATATACTATGGAACTTATTGAATGCTATATTGAGCATATAAAACCCAACAAATAAGTCAAAGTAGGTTGTCAAAACTTAAACAATAGTGGAACGTTGTATAAAATGAATATTAAAACATGAAAAGTAATTATAATTGATAATATGGTATGTAAAGAAAATATATATTCTTTGTGGAACCTATTTTTTAGCTCTTTATTATAGATCATTACTAACTTATTTGATTATATATTCCGCTAAACTTTGCATAATAAATAATTATATGTGTGAGGACAATGTGGGACATATCTTAACTTTATAATGTTTTTAAACAACTTCTGATAATCCTTTTATTGGTGAAAAACCCCTACACCCTTGGATCGAAATATTTATGGTGTATAAAATAATTGTGACCATGAACAATTACAGGTCAACTATGTTTTTAATACTTGTTGGAACAGCAGTGATTATTGTTACTGGAATAAAAATATAATCTTGTTCCAACGTCTTGTCATACTGTAAATGTGTGATGAGCTCAAAAAATGGCTCCTAATAGTCCTAGTATTGCTATACTAGTTGTGAATTTACCAAATTCTGGTGAAATTTGAAATTCACAAAAAAAAAATGTAAATAAAGAAGTGGGTCAAAAACGAAGTATTTAAACGTCGAAATGTTGTCCTGCTAGTATAGACAAAGGAAAAAGTAAAAGTCCAGCAATAAGTACCATGAATTATGAAGAGCAATTATTGCTAAATTAAAATTCAATTGGAATTTCACTCAATATATTATTATGACGATTTTCTTCATCAATCAATGGATTTATAGTCAAGAATGGCATTTGACTTCAATTCTAAAGGATTAAGAATTATGAGGATTTTATGATGATTCGATCAGGCAATATTGGTGTTTTAACAGATTTTATAAATTATGATCCACTTCTTTGGTTCGGTCAAAATGTGGAACGTATGTCTACCTTAAAGTTTGTTTTTTTTTAAAAGTAGTGTAAAACAGAACATTACAAGGGTGGGAAAAGAGATATTTTTTAGCCTTTGTAAATTTAAGAATTTTTTTTTTAAATTAAAATCAATACAAAACGTAATAGTAGCCCGTTTGTGATAAATGATACCTTAATTAAAAGCTCTGGTCATGAGTAAAAATACTGCATCAAAATATGTGTACATTTCAACAAATAATTTTTATGCCAAAAAATCAGCAAAGGGGTTAGCCTTTGTAAATTTAAGAATTTTTTTTTTAAATTAAAATTAATATAAAACGTGATAGTAGCCCGATTGTGATGAATGATACCTTAATTAAAAGCTCTGGTCATGAGTAAAAATACTGCATCAAAATATGTGTACATTTCAACAAATAATTTTTATGCCAAAAAATCAGCAAAGGGGTTAGCCTTTGTAAATTTAAGAATTTTTTTTAAATTAAAATTAATACAAAACGTAATAGTAGCCCGTTTGTGATGAATGATACCTTAATTAAAAGCTCTGGTCATGAGTAAAAATACTGCATCAAAATATGTGTATATTTCAACAAATAGTTTTAATTCCAAAAAAATCAGCAAAGGGGTTAGTTAGCCTTTGCAAATTTAAGAATTTTTTTTTTTTTATTTTTTTTTTTTTTTTTTTTTTTTTAATTCACCAATTGATCACGACAAATGTATTAAAATTTGCACAGGACAAAGTCTGGCGGGTCAGCGTGTATTGAATAAAAATCATATAGAATTTCCTCGAATAAGCCAATACATTTTCCTATAACTGATACTTATATCTTCTTGTTTCTTTTAAATTTGCTATGGTCATACCAAGATTTACAAGAACCATACCTAGCGGCTTAGTTTTGAGTAGCAATCTGAAAAAAATTTGTTGAGTAGCAGGAAGTAGATTTTTTATCGTTTGGCGATTCTGCAAATTAATTTCGATCACTTTTTTTGTTCTGCTTTGGAAAGATCAAATAAGTGAAAAACTTATTGCAAAGGAAACTAAGGAGCTTTCTGTTCAAGGTCAAGTGTAAATATAGCTATTTTTTCAGCTGTAGTTGGCCTTGGTGATGGTCTATAACTATTCCATTGAGCAAAAAACGCAAAATATTGGTTTTAATTATAAAAAATCTTAAAATCATTGGAAAATTCAAGGTGAATCGACTATAAAATTTACTCACGCGCATTCAATACCATAATAACGTTTTAATAGCAAAATTTTTGTTTTTTATCGATTTCATTCATATCAATTTCATTGCTGCATACACAGCAACCAACAATTTTTAATCAAAATTTGTATATAATCTCGTTTGTACCAACGTTTATGGTGCGGTATATCGCGTTCCTCTATGGTACAATTCATACACGAGTATACACATAGATTCAACATATCGAAAATCTTCAAATAATTAACAATTATAATCAAAATTAATGAGAAAAGCCATAAAAACTAATTATGAATATATCTTGTGATGATACAAAAATTCGAACGGTAAAAAAGCTTTAAAGAGCTTTTTTCATGCTTCATCTGTTTACTATATAGAAAATAATGTACGTATTTAAGCTCATTTATTATATCCCGTTGTTGTTTCGAATACATATATACCATACATATACATACTTTTATTAAAAAGTAAATATTAGTGTGTATAAGGCTTTTCTCTTGTAGAAAGCTTCTATAACTAACGTCGTATTATAAAATCATAACAATAACAATAACCAACGATTTTGAAAGTATAATATCCTGGTGTAAACCTTATTCGAGCGATTAGTACAAATTCAGTGAATATACAGATCGACATAAGGAAATGTTGTACAGGGTACACTCCGATAGAAAAGAGGAGCTTTCATTCATTTTGGATTTAATTCGACTGTGTATAACTCAGTTGTAATGTCTACTAATTTTTTTAAAATGTTCACCAAAATAATAACACAATTTATCCGTTTTCATCCATCAATTTGTCGTTGTTGTTGCTGTTTTTGTGTCCAGTTTATAGGAAATTTAATTTTTTTTTTTCATTTTTATCTGGAATACAAAAAAAAAGCTTTTAATGAGTATTGTAGAGAACTCAATTATACATTTTTGTTACCGTGAATTAAATATCACCGAATTTGGCGCACACACAAAAAAATATATAATAAAACCGGGAATTATTTTTTTAATTTTGTGATTTAACATTTTTATAAAAAAAAATGTCCTTTATTTTTTAATTTTAGTCTGGCCCGTAATTAGTGAACAGAACCATAAAATTCCAAAATATCATTTAATTGCATTGTCGTATTTCAATTTTTTATATATATATATATATATATATATATATATATATATATTGATTCGATTGGAAAATTGTGTACATGAACAAATTGGAAAATAATGTTGCATTTATATAAATGACCAAGAACCATTTTGATGGCAATTTTTAGAGTCACATTAAACTAATTGTCTAAATTTATAAAAATATCTAAATCTAATTTTAAGGTTTTTTAGATTAATCGAAGTATTTGCAAATCCAGAAAAAATGATAATTAAATTTTGTTATTTCCTAAAAATAATAGTATCATAATTAAAGATAAGAGCTTTGATTTCGCTGTATGAGAGTCATCTGGATACAATATAACTAACTACATGTATAAAAAACTCGCTACTTGATCGACGTTTGAAGTACCAATTAGGACAAAAAAGATTATTGAAGACTTCAAAGCCTTCCTTTATCTTCTACATCGTACCAGACAAACAAATGCTATGTATGCTAAGTTCTGATAATAATGGCCTTTTGGGTGGTCACGCTGAAGTATTAGATGCGAAATATTAGACCCGGTCTAATAAATTTACAATTAATTAATTCATTACATAATTAAAAATATAAAATTGTAAAAATTATATATAAATTAACCGTTTTATGACCAATACGTCATATAATTTCCGAAAATCTAATTTATATTCACTTTATTTGAATCAAAACTTTAAAATTAATATAAATTAGATTTTAAAAAAAATTATTAAACATTACAAAGCAATTGAATTAGCCGTTTTACGACCAATACCCCCCTTTTATCTATCGTACAGTTATATGAAAATTGCCTTTCGAGAGATGATGAAATTGAGAAAGTTGCATTAACCTCACTTGTACTTAAATATAATACTATAATATAATATTTCAAATTTTGGGTATTGAAATTAAACCATCCCTGGAACATAAGCCAAAAAAATAAGTTTAAGCTCATTTGTGTTTACGTATAGGATCATAAATAACAATATGTACATATCTTTACTTTTTGGTAGGATTCTCTAAAAATCATTCTCTAAAAATCATAAAAATCATTCTCTATCAGTCTGGGTTCTAACTACCGTAAATGCTCCACCTTCAGTCTTTTCCCGTGATACTACGGAGTCATCTCGTGTTACTACCATGATGCATCCAGTATTCGTACCAAAGTCAACACTTTTTATAATCGGTGAGACGTAGCTTATTTTAAGAATGAATTTGGTAGAATATTTTCCATCTGATGACTTAATATTTCGAAAGGATATAGATACGACCTTAAATCTGACCTCAGCGGTAGTGGTATATTGACAGCTGTAAATAACAATATTCCTAACGAATGGCGAATGATTGCGATTTTCTTTCACAAAATTCAATGCCGTCAATGATATGTTTCGTTGGTTAGAACCACTTTGAGCTTTTGTGAACCTTGCTACAATCGGAAGCTGGCAAAAATGATGGTGCAAATTACCGTGGGCTTGCTTTTATTAATCTAGACCTATCGTTTCTCATGCTCATTGCATGAGTTAATTCCTTGTTGATCGATGGTCACTAATTTGGTTAAATTTTACTGCAATTTATTTAGTAGTTATAACTATAAACTCCAGCTCAACATAATCTATACTGATCTGGTATAGATAAAATGGATCACGCCATTCTTGCTGCCAAGTTAGAGAATTTGCATTGTCAGTTTCTCCCCGTTAAAAGGTTGATATCTTATCTTTTAGATGGTTAACAATTCGTGAGATTTCCGATTGTTCTTCGGTGTTTTCGTGCTACGTCTGGAGTGCCTCAGGGCAGTCATATTGGACCTCTTCTATTCATTCATAGCCTCTTCTATTTCATTTGTTCGAGATATGCTTTTTCTTTGCAACCGTAAACTTATTTAACTGTCTGCTGCTATAGAGTGATTTGTCTAGTTTTTTACGTCATGCACTAGTAGCAAACTAATAAATGGAAGAGATAACATCCGTTCCCCGATATTATTTCATTATAGCCTCCTAGATGTCGATGTTAATAAAATGGATGTTTGCTCTGATCTTTGAGTAAATTTGTTTACCAGGACCGCAGGCACATTGATTTTGTTATCAGTAAAATTAACACCAAACTTCGTAAAAAACTTCGTCATTTACCGCACAATCGATTTAATGCGACTGTGCCAGTTGCTTCCAGAAAATTAAAGATATTCGATTTCCGGGGCAAAATACTACGGCAAATAAGGCTTAGGCTAAGTAAACATGTTCCATTTCAACAATGACGAGTGTTATTTAAGAATGTTGCTTTATAATGTTAAAAGACATTTTCTGACATTTAAAACAGTTGATGCCAAAGTTTACAAAAAATTTAGAGAAGCATTCCAAAATCTGAGTTTACTTAATAATAACTTACTTTAATCGACCACAGGTGAAATGTGAATGTCATAAGCATCCTTTGATTTTGCTTTGCACCTAGCGAGTTAAAGAACTTCGAAATTACAAATTAGAAAAAAAGTTTGCTTTTTTTTAATTTCTGCAAAAACTTAATCCAAAAACCAATTTGAATCAACAAATTTAGGTCATTCCATGAAAAGTAGCATACACAATTTTTCCTTTCATAATCTACTTGGAAAATTATTTAGATACAATAATGAAACGACAGTAAAATTTTAATGTTATTTTTCTTAAATATTAAATGTATTGCAAATATCAGGTAAACAATAACAACAATAATATATATGTATATATGTATATATTTATCTATAAATATTATTTCATATTTATCTCGACACTTTCGATATATACTAAAAGATAATTCACTTCAACGAACCTGCTGAACAAAAGCACCCCATATATATACTTAAACTTTTATATATCATCCCCTATAATATTAAAATATATTTCAATTTTCATATAACCATAAAATATGATTGTCTTATTTATTTGAATTAATAAAATATTATGTTTGTCTCTAAGATTATTTTCCTAAAAATTTTCTATATACACCATAACACCGCATAATACATTGGGAAATAAACAAATTTAATAATATTTTTAATAAATTGTTTAAATAAAATATTTTTTTACCAAATATACGACCTATGATGTGCGATAACATAACAACACCCTTATTTTGAATACATAAGCGATATATATATATATATATATATATATATATATATATATATATATATATATATATATATATAAAATATGATATAAGATTATCGCTGCCACACTAATTTTATGTGTGTGAAAATAGCAATGATGCTCTGCCGGTTTGGCAACTACTTTATTTTGTTTCTATTTACCATTCTTGATTTCAAAACATAAATTCTTTGTTAATTTGACCCTAACACATAAAACTATGTATTTTTACCAATTAGAAATTATTAAAACATAAATTTTATCTTATGTATAATAAAAACTAAAAAAACTTGAATGCTCAAACACAACCAAAAACCATAATTTTTAGGTTATCTCTATTTAAATTTTTTTATTTTTTTTTTCAACACAAATTTTATAATTTCTACCATCTTTCGTCTGTAAGACACAAAATTATTTTTTTTTACCAATTTTGTGTGAAAATAATTTTTGTAATTAAATAAAATATCATATAATGTTTTAAATAAATTATATAATCGCTATTTAATTAGGTCTCGAGGTACATGTGTACTTAATATGTGTTTAATTATTTTAGAAAGGTGCTAGTAAAGTATGAATCGTAAATCTAATGTCGATCCTCGAATATTTTACTGAGGATCCGTCCTTCTAAAATTATGAAGATTCGTCTTTAAAAAGTTAATTAAGGTTATTTTCAAAATACGTTACCTTTATAACTAAACCTTCATAAATCTAAGAAAATAAGCACTCTCGAGAAAATCTCCCAGATCAAAATTTAATCATTCCGCGGGGGAAATACATTAGTGCTAAATTAGTCCCCCTCCTCTACTTGTAGGTGAGAAAGGAGAGTAACTTTTAATTCGGATTATACGGCTAAAAAAAGTACATATAGGATTTGCCCGAAACATTTATTAGATTCTTGATAGATGGCGCTGTACTAGACGTCATTAAATTTTTTTCGATTTCCCCTACGACTTGTCGAGAAAACTATATTATCGTAACCCAGTAACATGCGAATAAATTTGCTTTCAAATAAATGATTGTATTTTGTTTTTAAAATATCGATTCAGTTCGAAGATTATTTCAAAAACAAAAAAACAAATTGCGTTAGGCTGTCACAATACAAAATGGAGTATTTAACTGTACAAGACAAAATTGAAATGAGCCTGGTTTATGGAGAAACTAGCCGGAGCCTTGATAATGTCACTCTGTACGCTTTGCATTTTCAGGATAGGGTCACTTGCTTCATTTTACCGTATTGTCAAATAATTTATTCCTGGGTTCAACCGAGAAAAAGGACTCGTCGAGCAACAGTCACTGAAAAAATAATTAAGTTGCTGTATTGGCTGCAATAGCTCATAACCTCATATTAGTACACGAGAAACAGCCAGCGATTCCTGAAGGTCCCATACATAAAACGTCATAAGTATCATCCGTATCATGTGTCTTTAGCACGTGAAGTACTTGATCGTGATTTCAATGCTCACTGGATCGATAAAGTTGGTCCGGTAAGTTGGCCTGCCAGATCATCAAATCTTACTTCGCCAGATTTCTTTTTAAAGAGGATATCTCAAAGACAAAGTTTCTCAAACAAACACCCACGTGATAATATGATTGAGCGACTCAGAAATGCTTGCATCGAAATTCAAGCAGGCACATCATTTTGAGCATTTAATTTAATTGAAAGATGATAATAGTAGTTTCTTGAAAGGTCATTTTTCAATAATTGAAAATTTAAGAACTACAATTTGACTAATTTCGAGTATTTACATTTAAAACGTGTTATTTTTATTGCAATCGTATTGCAGAATCGTATGCATAAGTTCTCAGTAGGAGAAATTGAAAAAAATTGAATATCGTCTATTACAGATTATTCATCTAACATGAATCGAAAAAAATGTTTCAGAGAAATCCTATGTTAAATCATATCCAATTCAGTCTAAAACTGAACGAAATCCAAGACAATCGAGACACGTGGACTTTATTACTCAACTTCTTTACCACGGATATACAGCATGTGGCCGGCTCTGACAATGAAATCGCAAATACTCTTTCCCGAACGACGGAAGAAATAATCAATACACCAATACCGGCACAAGCCGACGAAATCAGAAGAACCCGAACAACGGATGAAAGTTTCAATAAAACAATTCCGGCACCAGCCGACGAATCCAAAACAGAAGTGGCCCAAATCAATACTTACTACGATCTTAATAAGATCGCATTTGCGCAAAAAGCTGACTTTACTTTCTGGCTCCGGACGTCCTCGTCATCAAAATATGACTCTACAACTTTTTGCAATACCAGGCCTAGAAATTACCTGCGAAACAAGCACCGGCACAAACAAACCGTACATACCAGATAATCTACGCCGAAACGTATTCGATACACTACATAGTATCTCATATCCGGGAATCCGTGCAACTCGTAAATTGATTATTGCTCACTATTTTTGGCCAAGTATAAATAAGGATGTAACCCATTGGGCACGAAACTGTTTATCTTGCCCACGTGCTAACATTGAAAGGCACACAAAATCGGCTCTTGGGAAATTTCTTATTCCAACTGGTCGATTCGAACATATCCACATAGATAAAGTGGGACAATCGCCACCCTCTAATAGATATACTTATTTATTGTCATGTGTCGATCGTTTCACTCGATGGCCCGAAACTTACTACATGAGTAATATGACAGCAACCACCATAGCCAATACATTCGTGCACAATTATGTATCACGATTTGGCGTCCCCAGCACGATCACAACAGATCAAGGATCGCAGTTCGAGTCTAAACTATTCACTGAGTTACCAAAACTCCTAGACTCACATGGTGTAGGTACTACGGCTTATAACCCAAAAGCCAATGGCATGGTCGAACGCTTCTATCGACAGCTAAAAGCTGCACTGATGGCCCGAGGTAACACACTCAACTGGAATGCAGAAATCCCGATCATATTACTGGGAATTCGAGCAACAGTGAAAGAGGATCTAAATTGCTCACCCGAGGAAATGGAATAAGAACAAACCATCAAGCTTCCCGGGGAATTTTTTGTTGAAAACCCCCTTTCACAAGAAACAAATAATAACATAGTCGATCAGCTTCGCCAAACTATGCAAAATCTCATTCCAACCGGCTCCCGACAAACTACTCAAGAAAAGATTTTTGTAACAAAATCATTGGACAAATGTGAGTTTGTGTTCGTTAGAATAGATAAAGTCCGCCAATTACTATATGAACATGGTTCATGCACCAACTGCATAGAAACAAGAGACACCAGGCTGATTGATACAGCTATTTAACTGTCAATCCTATGAGTCGATCTAACCTATAGTGGATACGAACCATAGAAAAACATTATGCATACGCCTCTAATCAACGCCTCTAAGGAAGGAAAATATAAACCCATTACGCTTAATTAACTCCTCTAATGGATGCAATACGACATCATTCTCACCCTCACTGAGGGGGGGACATCACATGCGGGGGAGTCCTGTAGCGGCTGCACAAAGATTGTATATTGCTACAAAAAAAACGTAGTGCACCACAATACATTTTGTGCATCACCCGGTATTTCATATTCATAAATTAATACGCCAGAATGTAGGCATACAATATAAGATTTCGATCATTGGAATCGCGGGGTATCCAACACACACTATATATATATATATATAGATAATACCACATGTGTGTTTATATTTTACAAGGTGGCAGCAGTATGTAAAGTCAAATACTGCGTTAATAAATTACATGTTCAGTTTAGAAAACTTCCGGCATCTCCAAATCTTTTGGGTTGGTACCGATTAGAAGAATAAAAACTTCGTCGCCAAATTTAGATGATATAGAAGCGTGCTGAGAAAAGCATCAAAATTATCTAGTATCAAATCGTTAAGAATTAAAGTCAGAAAAGTTTGTAAAAAATTCATTAAGTTGTTAATTTATTTAAAAAAATAAATTATACAAATTTATAATAAAATAAGTAATTAAGTTAAGTGAATATAACTGTGTACCGAATTATTAAAGACCGGCATAGCCGGGGACACAGATATTACAACTTTTTTTAGCCGTATAATCCGAATATACAATAAAAATGGGGGTTCCTATTTAAATTTCAAAGTTACCCCTCGCCCCACCTACAAGGAGAAAAAAATTTCCAATAGAGGAGTGGTTCTCTCCAATATTAAGTAATGCAACAATTAATATGGCGTGGAAAGCAGATCTACGTGGCAAAAATAGTCACGAAATTTTGAGGCGACCTGCTTTCCTGTAAATAGGAAACAACGCGGCCTTTTTCCATTCATTGGGCATAATTTCAATGTGGAGCCCTTCAAATAAAGCTGAGAAATATAGTTCCACAAAGAATATCTCCTTTAAATATTCTAAGATCAGAATTTATGCAATCAACCTAAAGAAAAAAATTTTTTAGTACCTGCTTAGCATTGTGAATTCTTTGGAGAAGCACTATGGTTGCAGTAGTACCAAATTGGACAAGCATATGTTAATAGAAGTCTAATTAGAGCATATGATAGCAAATCACTTTGACACGCTCTATGACGTGATTGGGTCTGAATAACCTGATAGGACCGAATAATGTGCGACATGCTTTTATTCATATAGAAATATAATTTGCGTTGGGTCGAGTAACGTGCCGTGAACGCATTATTGACCACTATTCACCAAGAGTGTAGATATTAAACAACGTCGATCACTTTCTGTACATTCGACGTTATGCTATTTTTGTACCAGCCATTATTTAACAGCACACTGATTAGGTCGGATGTATTCAAATTAAACAATACCGGGGTAGTTATACTGCCCTGCGGTATTCCATTTTTTTAGCGAAAATGTGAAACTGGATACATCAAAGTCGATCGTTATGACGAATTTATGACATAAAGCATCGCAATTATATGAGGTGTAAAATATTGCATAAATTCATTTACCCAATTTTGACAAGAAGGCCGTCCAACCATACCGATTTAAAAGCCTTAGCCATATCTATTAGCACAGCACCGATGCAGGCTCACGTATTTTGAGCCAATTTTGTTTGGAATTTCGACCAATCAAAGTTGGGGTCCTTCATTGTAGCTATTTCAATCTGATCGACCTCTAGGCGGTGGATGCTTTTGGCCGACTTCTCTCGCGTTAATCTATTGATTTGTGCAAACAAATAACTACACCCTGGTTTGATTTTTCAAATAGGACTGGGACTTGGTACTTTGTTGTCCGTCAGGAATTTGTTGTCGTATTGCCGATTAGGTATTGCCCTAGTTCTATTATTTTATGATCGTTGTCATACGTGTAGGATGGAATTTCTCTTTTGCCAATTGTGTCGATTTATAATCGTACATCGGTTAAGGTTTTGTCAAAGATGTTGCCCGTCCCTATA
The DNA here is from genome assembly GCA_963556175.1 of Tipula confusa. Taxonomy (NCBI): domain Eukaryota; kingdom Metazoa; phylum Arthropoda; class Insecta; order Diptera; family Tipulidae; genus Tipula; species Tipula confusa. The sequence goes on along the minus strand of OY744477.1, from coordinate 17,376,614 downwards.
AATGTTGGAGCATCTGGATATTAGAGTTATGTCTTAAATATTCAGATGGAGTTATTTGTGTGTGCTTGTTCCCGTGTGGATTGAAAATTTTGTTGTCCCAACTAGTGTGATATGCGTTCATATCATATCTTGTGTTCTTAGCGATTAAAGAAGTTTCATTAATGTCAGTGCGGGTACCTGATATACTTAAACGGTAATTTTTTTTTGGTTGTTACCCAATGATACTGTGCGGGAATTCTATGGCCAAAATTCGATTTCCTTTTAAGTAAAAACATGAGAAGTGCAAAATAGTTTTAAAAATTTCCATCAGAACCAAGACTAATGACCCTACTAGAATGCGAAGAAGCTCGGTCATTTATTGATTGTTTTAATGATAGTTAGGTAGACTTTCAAAGTGGTTGAAACTTTTTTTTAACAATCGAGTTGAAGTAATCGAGGCTCGAAATTTTAATAAAACTATAAAACTTACCAGATTGATAAAGTAATAATCGGTGTATATATTGCAAATAATTACTTTAACAGTAATAAAGTATTTTGAGCTATTCCCCTAAAAACTAACGTTTACAACATTGACCGCAACTGAGCCTTTATACGTGACAAAATGCCTGATTGTTGGAAATAATTTGCCACATATTTAAAAACTAAAACTTTGTGTTCCAAAAAACTCAAGCACCCAATAAAAGATTATTGCAAAATTACACAAACTGCACTCATTATTGAGTTCCTTTATAGTTTTGTCTTAAGTTTTCGTCTTAAATTGATTTGCCTTCGAATATTTTTTTCCTTTTCCTAGAATTTGCCTGCTTTATTTCAAAAACTAGGGCATCGCCGCTTAATAGAGCTTATCTTAAAAATAATAAAAATATAATACAATTAAAAGTATTTTTCTTTAAAAACCTCTTTTAAATTAGCCCCCCACCCTCTACCACATTTAAATAAATTTTAAATTAACCAACTAAAAATGATTTCTAAAAATTGAAAAGTTAAACTTTTATTTCCACTTTAATCTCTTATCTATCTTATATATTATTTTGTATTATATAAGATTTATAAAGCCAAAATACGAAATATAAAATACAAAACCAAAAATAAACTTTGAAAATATCATCTGTTATTTTTAAGACGTATCAAAAAAAAAATGAAAAAAATAAGAAAAAATAAATAAATAAAACCTAATTAAATTAAAATACTTCAATTAATTCCTATAAATTTTATTTCAAGTTGGGTATATTGTTGTTGTCATCGTCTATCGTTACTATATATTACTATATATACATATAAGAGTTCGGGAGCAAGATTATTTCGTTCGAAATTATAGAAAATTTTTATTTTTATTATTGTTTGCGGAGAAATAATCCATCCACCACTTGAAGCTTTTTTTTTCGTCCTTATTTTAGTTTTTTATCACCATCGGTACGGAGGATTATATATATTGTATATAAATTCAATTAAAAAATATTGAGAATTTTATTTATTAAAATTACAGATTATAATCATCTTCTAATCATAATTTCAATGGAAATAAATAAATTTATAATTAAATTAAATAATTTTGATGAAACGAGAGGGTGTATCGTATAGTAAGAAGATATCAATTTTTTGTTAAGGGTTAAATATTTGTGCTTTAAGATCATGGAAACTTTTCATTTTTAAATTATACAATACGCGCACCCAAAATACAATGTACCATAGTTAGTACATATATAGATTCATTTTCCTTATGGCTTAATCTAATATCTAATTAACATTAACACAATGACAACAACAAATGGTTTTGTTTCGTATATATATAAAACAAAAAAATAATTTAATTTAAATAAATTATTGATTTGAGATAACACGAAACAAATATAAAATTTAAATAAATCGAAATTACAATTTGTTGTTGTTGTTGTTGTTGCGTTGTTTTAGAATACATATTAGTTAATTATATAAACAATGTCATTAATTTTAAACAAATAACAAAAAAACACAACGTCTCTTATATATACTCGAAGCACTGTCAGGGGTCTTATAATTATTTAAATAATTTTCTAATTAGACAAGCAGTTTGTTGTTTCTATTTTTTTTGTGCTAGATTTTAATTAGACTTCTCGCGTATAAGATTGCAAAAAAAAAATCAAAATGCGCCTGTTGTATTTAAATTAGATCCTGAGGCAAATACATTCAACAAAAAAATATTAAAAGTTTTTAAAAAGCTTTCGTTTTATCTTTATTGTTTTACAAATTATTCAAAAATTTAATCAGAAAGTAAATTTTTAAAATAATTTAATACAAATTAAGGCCGATAACTATTTAAGCACTTAAAGCTTCAAAAATACTTATTTATTTTAGAAAGGTATCTATTGGTGATTCTGTATGCTAACAAAAACATTTTAATGTTGCTAAACATTACAAATCAATTAAATTAACTGTTTTATGACCAATACGTCAGGTAATCGCCGAAAATCTAATTTATATTCACTTTATTTGACACAAACCTTTAAAATTAATACAAATTAGATTTTTAAAATGTATCAATTGATTTAATCGTTTTATGACCAATACGTCCAATGGGATGAGTCGGACTGCCATACAAACTAGTTAACAACATCGTTTGTAGACTCTAATTTTATGAGTTTTGTGGGTTTAAAGTTCCGAATGAATGGACTGAAGTATACTATTGCTTTTAGATTTTCCTGAACTAAATTAACCAATGACCGCGGCACTAGAGAATTCTGGCATGGAAATTTCAGGCTATGCTTTGTAAATTAAATTGTTACAGGAAATCGTTTCTTATATACGAAACGACTCCTCATAATGACAGTAACTGATTTTACAAAAGTGCTGCTACCACACACATGTACGGTCATGTAATGCAAGTTATCAGAAAAAAATGTCACATTAAAACAAGCGGATAATAGCGATGGATCAACTGTAGAATTCATAGTCCTCAAAATAACTTGAAAATAACGCAAATAGAAACTTGTGCGAAAAAATTTATATGGAGCAACCATCGCACTATATAGGCAAAGACAATCCAAATTAATTGTGTCGGTTTTGTAAAGCAATATACGGTTTAAAGCAAGAAGGTCGCGATTGGAAGAACGAATTTGACAGAGATTTTTTTTTTTCAAATATGTATCAAAAGTTTAAGATGAAAGACAAAGGACAGATTAGCTATTGTCTGGGCCACAGAGTGAAACCTTTGATATAACCCAATAATTCGTGATGAATAACACTATATTGTGACACAGCTTTGGCAAATAAGCCGTTAGATGTCTCATATTATGTGCACTTCCAAAAATAAAGTAGGCATTAAAAAATATAAAGCCGATTCAATATAAATCCAGGTCGGAAGCATTTGACAGTGAAACGCGTTTTACGGTATTTGAAAGCAACCAAATCATTTTAAATAAAAAAGTAAAACTCAGAGGAATCAAAACTAGATGATTAGAATTTGGCATCGAATATACTGTTGATAAGTCTGTCCAATATTAAACCCTTTTGATAGCCATTTGCAAACCTGTTAACCACGCCCGTAACTCTAAACGCAGGGACCCCGTTGCCTTTATTGGAGACACATTTTTATTTGCTTATTTAAGCGAAATCTTCATCAGTTGCTATTCGAAAATATTCTACCAAAACATAAGGGAGGTCACTAGCTTCACGAAATATATGAAGTATAACACTTTCAACTCCAGGTGACAACATTAGTGAACTTTTAAATCGACCATCTGTTTGAGATGACCGATACATTTTGCTGTTAACTGATACCCTAAAATCAGGGCATTATAAAAGTTTAACTTTGTGTCATTTAAAATGGTTGTGGATCCTTCTAAGTTCACAAACCTTTTGAAAACTGAAACATGACTAATGGAAGTTCTTGTTTGTGAGTCAATTGTTGTTAAATCTTTTTTTTCACTTATTTGATAAATTTTCTTAGAAAATTATAACTCGGATGATAATAGCAAAATTTTTATATTGGAAAATATAATGCTTTCTGTTTCGAAAAATAGAATGAACATACGCTACCTAAATAAGTGTTTCTAAATATGATTGCATTTTTTTGAGCATTGAAATTCACTATAGCTGGTAGTGAAAAAAACAGTAGCTTCTCCTCATATTTGCAACACAGTTCGAGGGTTTAGAGGACGAGGAATATCATACAACGGCGGACATTGGACAAAACACTTCAGGACATCCTCAACCTTAATATTTAAGTTTATATGATAAACTTCTTAAACCAAATTGTTCATCCGGTATAAGTATATGGATCTGACTATGAACCTTTTTATATTTTCTAAATCGATCCACTTTTACTTTCTTTCGTTTGCTTTATTTTCAAAAAAAAACTGCATCAATTAAAAGTCATTTCAATTTAAAACAAAAGCAATAACTTGAAGAATGTTTTTTATATTTGCCTATTTTCCATAATTTGCTAGAAAAGTTTATTAGTTGTGATAAATTTTTTTAATATTCCATCTTACATAGGTAAGTCTTGATAAAATGTAAAAAAGCTCACAACAAAAATTTGCTGGTCTTCTTTTCCTCTCCTTGAATTAATTTTACTCTTTGGAATAAACGAAAGAAAAATTAGTATAATATATATATATATATATATATATATATATATATATATATATATATATATATATATATATATATATATATATATAATATATAATATGTTGTTGGTGTGCTTATGTATATTACATTTAAAGTGAATTATTACCTTATCATGAAAATATATTGTAATTTAGTTTGGTTATCATGTTTTCATTTTTTCCGTTTTCATTTTGTTCCATACACATTTTCATTTTCATTTTATTTTTTTCATATAAATCGGGAAATAAACGAAAAAAAAAAAAGAAACTGAGCACATATTATATATACAAAACACAAAAAAGAAAAACGGAAAAAGAAAATTTGCCACAAATGTTTCACATTTTGGTGAGGAGGATGGCACAAAAAAAAAGAAAAACGGTTGGTTGTTAACGGAAAAACTGCACAGTATTTTTTTGTCCTTATTATATGGTTGGTATCATTATTATTTTTTTTTTTGCAACAGTTGAAAAAAATAATGTACAACAGCAACAAAAAAACTGTTCGAGAAAACATGAATTAAATTAACAGATGATACTTGGCTATATACAAGAAATATACGTCTTCATAGATCTTACATGTAGATTGTGTTAATACGACATGAAAAAGAAGTATACATATCTATCGAGTAATCGTCGCTCACACGATTTTCATTTGCCATTAAACCAGTTTTTCGACTTAAACTTATGTACTCTCGTATTTTAATTTAAAGCTCACTTGTTATGTTTTACCTTTAAGCTTTTACACCATCAATACACGAACATTGCTTTAAAAATAATTGGAAAAAACTATTTTCTTCGTATTATTTTATATTAATGCGCTTTTATCTGCGATTTAATTCAATTTCGTTTTTTAAATTGAAAATACGAAGTCGAATAATATTATATTGAAACCAAACAACATGAAGATCTTTCCATGACGATGATGATTGTGTCAAAGAAAACGAAAAAATAGTAAAATGTGGATTGAATTATTAAATTATATAAAAGGACAACAAATATATTCCCGCGTTGAAGATTTTTATTCACTTTACAACTAAAATTATATAAAGTACTGGAATAATTGAAAAATACTGTGCGGATATGAAAAGCTTAATGGCGCTTATTAAAATGATAAACTACACACCCATCCCGAAACTGTAAATAAATTGGTATTTGGTTAATGTAAAATTTTCATCAACACTTTCACATATAACATTTAAAAAATAATATAAATATATCAATATTATTGCAGATCTATATACTACAAATAAAAACAGTAATAATAATTCTGATTACATACATGTACCCGATAAAAAAATATAAAGCACATTTGGTTTTTTTCACATTAACATCATTTCAAATTACATAAGAATTTAATTGTAATTTATTTGTAACAATTTTTTGCGATTTATAATTGATTTCAAACTACACATTCGTAATAATATGTAAAACAGATATGAATTTACGCATGGTTGAAAGAATGTTACACCAAATTATAATACATTATGGTGTACCATGTGGGAATCCAAAAATTAACAGAATCATGCTAAAATTTTAAATTATAGATAAACTTACCAATAAATTGAAATTAGCTGAAGCTTCGATAATTTAATTAAAAACAAAATTATTTAAAATGACTCAAGTTTTATTAAAATGAAAAAGCGTACTTTGAAGTCAGCAGCATATTTGCTAATTGCTATACTAAATAAAACAAAACAAAATCCCATCACAATTCACAAACTCGTTTTGTTTTTAAAATAAAACAAAAAATTTTCATAAAATGTAATATTTTTGAATTGATTACTAGATTAACAATTTTAAGTTTTCACATAACGGTTATCATATCAAATATTTCTGTTCAATTGTTAAACTAACAAGCTGCTTAGATTTAATATACGCTAGTGTATGAACAATATGTGGTAACTAGTTATAGTGGTTTAATATGATGTTCCTAGCTAATTTGAATGCTAGATAATTTTCTAAAAATATTGATATTTAAGATTACCTGCTATGTGCCGTACTATCTTTTCAATGTCGTTTAAATACATTTTAATTTGTGATGTGTAATGTCAGGAATCGTCGATGTAATATCATATTCTGACCAGAATATCTAACCAAATAATCTATCTAGTAGGTATAAACTTGACATAAGCAATATTCATAACTGGTTTACAATGTCAAATAATACGCCCCAGAATCATTACAATTGGATTTGGCTCAAAAAATTTCGGATTAGTGAGTGGTGGTATTTGAGATGGTTAACTATTATGCAACTTAACTAATATTAGAGCAGCTACTAAATAACTAAATTATTTCATTATATGTAGAGGATAACTAAATTTTTAGTTCTTATCTGCTTCTTCCCGCTTAAATGGCAGCTTAACTGTTTGCAATTAAAGAAGCCTGTCTGAGCTTCAATCTTGGTTTTTACGCACATGTATCCATAATAAAAGTAGATTCCGATTCGTAATCTAACAAACCTCGAATGTTGTAAATATCTCCAAACAGATCTATACTGTTGACATTGAGTTATTTGCAAAATGTAGGCTGCTGATGCAAAATGCCATATTTTTACACAATTTTACACAATTAGTGTCGAGATACAACCGATACAACCATCAGCGATACAACCATCAGCGATACAACCATCAGCGATACAACCATCAGCGATACAACTATCGTAGCATCGGTAAATCGGATTTATCTTTTTGTAATATAAGTCAATGAAACAATTGCCTGAAAGCTTACAATTCAGGGTTATTAGAAATAAACTTTCAGTGTTCAGCAATATTTTCAAAATAATAATGTTTTGGGAAGCTATAACATTTGCAATTTCGTACAAGCTATTGCCGACTATTCTTCTATGATCTTGAAAAATAGATTTAACAACATCAACTGTGAAGAGATTAGTAAAAAATTTCACGAAGACTGGACCAACTAATGATATTAGATAGTTTGACCGTTTCATCAAATCGTTCAACACAAAATATAAAATCAGTTTGTGATAGTATTACTATATAAGACTCCAAAAATTTAAATTCGGCACAATGGTACAAATTTTACTCTTACTTGTATATACTCACTGATCTTTCATATTAAAAAGTTTCTATAATAATATTTGATGAACGAAGAGAAAGTTAAATTTCATTTAAAGGAAATGTCATTAAAGTTTGACCTGTTTTCCTTTTTTCTAAAACCTGTAAAGCCCGAATTTCAGTTCAACTAAATGGTTAAAAAAATTTCACTCAAAATATTAGCAAAGTTAAAACAGGCCAAAGCAAGCCAGATTCTAATTTAATCAAATTTCATTAGTTATAAAATTCACTAATACATACCGTATTTGAGTGAGAACTGAAGTATTTGAGTGAAATTTTTTCAAAATCGATTAAACGGCTAAAATTTGAAAATAATTTGAGTAAAGTTTTTATTATAATTCTTCTGTGGACAAAACTTAACTTTGAACTAAATATTTAGAACTTAAAACTATTTGAGTGCGATCCATTTGAGTGAGAAATGAAATATTTGAGTGAAATTTTTTCAAAAACCGATTAAATGAGTTAAATTTTAAAATAATTTGAGTGAAGTTTTCATTATAATCCTTCTGTGGACAAAACTTAACTTTGAACTAAATATTTAGAACTTAAAACTATTTGAGTGCGATTCATTTGAGTGAGAACTGAAGTATTTGAGTGAATTTTTTTTCAAAAACCGATTAATGGGTTAAATTTGAAAATAATTTGAGTGAAGTTTTTACTATAATATTTCTATGGACAAAACTTAACTTTGAACTAAACAAAACTTAACCGATTAAATGGGTTAAATTTGAAAATAATTTGAGTGAAGTTTTTTCTATAATCTTTCTGTGGACAAAACTTAAATTTGAACTAAATATTTAGAACTTAAAACTATTTGAGTGAAATCCATTTAATATGAAATAAAATCCCCAATATAGAATATGTTTAAGGCATTTGAGTGAAAACGAAGTAATTTGAGTGAGAACTGAAGTATTTGAGTGACATTTTTTCAAAATCGATTAAACGGCTAAAATTTGAAAATAATTTGAGTGAAGTTTTTTCTACAATCTTTCTGTGGACAAAACTTAACTTTGAACTAAATATTTAGAAATTAAAACTATTTGAGTGCAATCTATTTGAGTGAGAACTGAAGTATTTGAGTGAGTTTTTTTCAAAAACCGATTATATGGATTAAATTAGAAAACAATTTGAGTGAAGTTTTTACTATAATCGTTCTGTGGGCAAAACTTAACTTTGAACTAAATATTTAGAACTTAAAACTATTTGAGTGAAATCCATTTGAGTGAGAAGTGAAGTATTTGAGTGAAATTTTTTCAAAAACCGATTAAAGGGGCTAAATTTGTAAATAATTTGAGTGAAGTTTTTACTATAATCTTTCTGTGGACAAAACTTAACTTTGAACTAAATATTAAGAACTTAAAACTATTTGAGTGAAATACATTTGAGTGAGAACTGAAGTATTTGAGTGATTTTTTTTCAAAAACCGATTAAATTAATTACATTTGAAAATTGAGTGAAGATTTAACGATAAACTTTCTGTGGACAAAACTTAATTTTGAACTAAATATATAGAACTTAAAACTATTTGAGTTGAAATCCATTTAATATGAAATAAAATCCCCAATATAGAATATGTTTAAGACATTTGAGTGAAAACGGAGTAATTTATGAGTTAAGTTTCATATAATCGATTGAGCTTTAGTATATGATTGAGATTGTCTCCCATATAATACCCAAATACTTATGATATTAATTAAAATTTAAAAAAAAATTGAGTGAAATTGTCATTACACCAATTAATTCAAACTGAATTTTGAGCTAAATAGGTTTTTTAGGCTAAGGAAGGTAAAACTTTAATTAAAATTGTATTTGAGTGGATTATCCTCAAATTATATCTAACTATATTCATTATACTCGAAGTATATAAATATAAGATACTGTGGCTATGTATAAATGAAAAAAACTTTCAATGTTGTTAAGAAGGTCACTTGTATATTATTATGACATTTTTTTTAAAAAGTGATGTTTTTGAGGGAAAATTTTCAATATACTACAGGCTAATTTAATACATGTGTTGAAATATTTGAGTGAAAAAACCTTGGTAAGAGGCCGAAGTCGAAACGTTAGCCAAAAAACTAAATTTGTTTCAAAACAAAGAATTGTAATGTGTTATCGATTTGCGTTTTGAGGCCTTTTGTCCTTTACCATAGAAAACTAGCAATTGAATCTGCCACAATCAGGTAAAACACCACTTCACATCATTTTTGGTATTATGAAGTACATATATATATATATATATATATATATATATATATATATATATATATATATATATATATATATATATATATATTCATCAATTTTTCCTAGAAAATGCAAAGCTATAGACTGTTTTAATTTGGATTTTTTTTTTTTTTTAAATTCAGATATGCTAATTACGGAAATTCGGCTATTGAAAATGGTCTAGACTCCATCATAAACTATAAAGTCTCTAGAAACTCATAATAAATTAAAAAACAGCCATTTGAAGTCGATTGAAAATCCAAAGTTTTTATTAATTTTTTCAGAAAATGCAAAGCTAAACAATAGCACAATCTTTTTTCCGACACTATTAGCGAAGACAACAATATATGCAAAAAAAATAATAGGGTACTAGAATATCACTTTATTCTGCTATTCACAAGTAGATGTCACTTTATTCTGCTATTCACAAGTAGATGTCTCACAAACAGTAAAGAGTGATTTTTATTTAATGTTATGCATATCGTGTGCGGCAAAATTTGACAGATCATAAAAACAAAATTAGAGTACATAAATTTACTATTAACCTCTCAAATATTTGTAATTGTATAAAGATAACAGTTTAAAGCAATATTTACAGCTATGATAAATATGTAAACAAATAAATTAATTGTCAATTGATGAAAATTTGTCATAAGGTCAGTTTATTGCTAAAAGTTGTAACTTGTATATGTTAGGTTAGGTAAAATAATAATAGTAACTTCATTTAATCGTTAATTAAGCGTTAATTGCAACTAAAAAACAAAGAGAAACTGACTGACGGTAACTTCATATAAAACTATAAGACATAACTTTATATATATATATATATATATATATATATATATATATATATATATATATATATATATATATATATATATATATAAATATATATATCCACATAACTACTATTTATGGATACTATTTATTTGTTTTTTCGTAGTTACTACCACCAACTTAACCAACAACCGAAACCTTATCGTAATATTGTCTTATTAACTGATAAGGCATTCATTCATTTCGTGTAAAACGAGTAAATTCTACAATAGTGTAAATAGTAATTGTCAAGCTTCAATTAGTAACGTTGCAACATCTACACCGAAAACACAATGTCAATTTGGAGTGAAACAAATCGGCCCAAAGTGTTGGTTACACATTCAGATACACCAGAAGCTGGTATCAATTTACTACGGCAAAAGTAAATCCGCATATCTTCCAGAAATTCATGTTGTGAAATTAATTATAAAAATTTCAATATTTAGATGTGACGTTACCATATGTGATGGATACCCGGAACCTAGTCGCGAAGAAATTTTAAACAAAGTACGAGGAATGGATGGTATATTTTGGGCAACTCATTCACCACTAAACGCTGAAGTACTAGATGCGGCTGGACCACAACTAATGTCACTCAGTACCATGTCGTCTGGTCTCGATTACGTTGATCGGTCGGAAATCAAACGTCGTAATATTCCTCTAGGACATACACCAGGCATATTAAGCGATGCCGTTGCCGATTTAGCTGTTAGTTTAATGCTTTCGGCCGCCCGTCGATTTCACGAAGGTCGTTTAACTATTATAAATTCAAAATGGGAAATGCGACCACAATTTTTACTCGGCCAAGAAGTTCGCGATTCTACAATTGGAATTGTTGGATTTGGTGGAATTGGGCAGACAATAGCAAAACGATTGCAAGGTTTCGATATTGGTCGTGTCCTATATTCGGGTCATGGTCCAAAATTGGGGTTCGAAAAATATCGAGCTGAATTTGTCACGTTCGACGAACTAGTTGAAAAAAGTGATTTTATATTTGTTTGTGCACCACTGACTAACGAAACGAGCGGCATGTTTAACGAAAGTGTATTCAATCGAATGAAATCGACGTGCGTTTTTGTGAATATTGCCCGGGGTGGCCTCGTTGATCAAGAGGCATTGTATAACGCTTTAAAAAATAAAACAATTTTTGCTGCTGGTCTTGATGTTATGACGCCGGAACCATTACCTCCAACCGATAAACTACTGTCACTTGAAAATCTAATTATTGTGCCACATTTAGGATCGTCAACGACTCGAACCGCTGATGATATGGCGATTATAGCGGCAAAAAATGTACTTTGTGGTCTCGCTGGTGAACCAATGATTTCGCCGGCGGTTTAAGAATGTAACTCAATAAAATTTAATTCTAAACTAAACTTGAAAGTTTTTGTTGTTTTAATTTTGAAGATTATCTCATTTTTACTGTTATACATCATAATTTTATTCGCGCCTTGTTAGCGCATCGAAGTAAAGGAATCATTATATCGAAAACGTCAATCATCGTTCCGTTTCCACATCATCGGTTCGATCGGAGTAAAGAAAGTGTGTAATGGCAATGGAATTTCAATCAAAATTTTTTGTAATGTTGACTGTTACATCATGAAATTGGCAAACATATAAAAATGCAACAATCATACTGTTTTATGATTCAGTGAATTTTTCTCGTTTTACTGTAAATGGCTTAAGGCATTTCCCATACACAATGAAAATATATGATTTACCTTCGTACATATCCATCAATTTTTCCTAAAAAAAATTGAAATTTTATTCGTCGATGACGAAATCGGGAAAAATAAGTGACAATTGTGAACGTATCATGCATAGTGAAAATTGCTGCAAGACATAAATAAATACAAAAAAATAAAATGTTTTCCACTCAGTTTATGTGATACATGTGTGTTTGTGAGTGTGTGTGTATGTGTGTATGTAAATAAAGGTTAAACGATTTTTCCCAGTTACGATAATAGCAATAATGATGATGATGATGATTGTTATCGAGCCAGCATACAAACAATAATGTGCCGCGCGCGGTAAACACACACACAAAAATTTGCCGCGCGAAGGGAAATATTTGAACCACGCTAACACCAATTCGATTCGTTTATTTTTATAAAGTCATTTCGAATCGAAATGTGTATATAGACATAAGAAAAGTTTATCTGTATATACGGGAGCATATATATGTGTGCACAGAGAACGACGGGGGGATAAAAATTACTTTATTTTCCGTTGTTCGAGAGGAAAAAAGTAAATCAAACAATGAGTAGAAAAATAGAATCTATACATTATCTTCCAAAGCTTTTGATTTTGATTTCCGATTTTCCGTTTTTTTTTTCCGTTTTGTTTTATCTTATGCTGGGTTTGGGAAGATATGAAAATAACCTAAAAAAAATATACGTCTAAATTATCAAATTTTATTCGAAATAAATTGGATTTTTTTTTACATGATATGAGTGTTGATTGTTCTTATATCTGGTGATATGGAAAAATGTAAATTGCTTGAGAGGTTTTTTCAACATGTTATAGATTTGACTAAATGATGAACGATACTATTGTTTATCGCTTTGCTCTTCATCAAAAAAAAACTTAAAGCTCATTATTGTTAAATGGAGCGTATTCTATGTAACGAGTGGTTGAGCCCAAATGAATGGAGGTGGTAGTTGTTTGTAGATTGACACTTCCATTTTTATCTAATCAGCCTTGTTTTCATCTTCTGATCTAATCCTAAATGTACCTGTTTAAGACGTCCAATTGACACGGTGAAATTTGTGGTTTCGGTTGTCGTTGGTGACAGAAGTCTTGAATTCAAACTGCTTCGACTTGTGATTTAAAAATTGAATATATAGCTTAGAATCGCAGTTATAGAAAATCGGGTAACTCTACTAATTTTTGCACTTTGCTAGGATCCCCAATTGACGTTTTATATAGCCTGGATGTTTTCCTTTTTCAGAATGTCGTAAAAGACATAGATTTTGATAAACGAATAAGACTGAACAATCACTCTCATCATGAAACTTTTCCACCAAAAAGAGTGCGGAAAATGCCATAATTTTTTAACTTGTGTGTTTTATGCACCTAAAAATCTTTGATACTTGTTAAAAGGTCATCAAATGCATCAAATCCAGCAACGCAATTTGAATTTTGGATATTGAACTTCAACTATCTGTTTTGTTACATTGATAAAAAAAATTTACTTTCGTCTATCTGATATGATGGTCTTAGAATATTTCCACCTTCTTAATTCATGACTTTAATAATAAACGAAAATATAACTAAGCAAATACATAAACTTTTACAGTGCTAAAATATCCTTTTCCACTAGGAAATTGGTTTTTGACAAATTTTCGCCATAACTTTTTTTCCATTTTCCATGATTAGTGGTAGTTAAAAATAAAAATGTATTCTTTCAATTGGAAAAAATGGAGTATTTTGCTTAATAAATCTACCATAACAGTTTAGTTTAAGATTAAAAATTAAATAATCCAATTTAATATAATCTTCATATTGCAAGTTTTATCACCACTGCTTATATTTTGCTAGCATTTTAATGTCTATATTTTAAGCCATCGAGCTGATTTGAGAGCCATAAATACAATTATTTTCGCAATAAATTTTCTGTGAACTGTGCAAGTCTTCATATTTATACTAAACGAGAGTACGTACTTAATATTCTCGAAAACTGGAAATCAAAGTAAAGCAATAAATTGTACTCGACTCGTTTAGATTATTGTTGTTGTAATCATAAAAAAAAAGCATTTGAAACCATTAAAATTTATTTCTATATATAAATAAAATATTTTTTATAATATTCTTGCCATAAAATATTGTACATAAAATAATTTATGGATGTATGAATTGCAAATTTATTGTTTTCAAATAAATTGAATTAAATTAGAATTCGCCTTCGCCCGCAGTGATTATATTATATTGGACACCTTCAATTTGCATAAATCAAATAACGATTTTTTTTTATTTTGTATATTTCCAGAATTTCTGAACGAACATAAAAAAAACCTTCCGACAACGAGTAGATATTTAGTCGTGTGTGATACCGCAAAGGACTCCCGAGAAGAGGAATTAAATTAAAATAAAAAAAATAAAAAATCTCCCCATCCAAAAAAAATTTAAACAAAATTTATAAAATTTAATAAAATAAAAAATCGAAATATTTTAATAAACAATTAAAAATGGCAGCTGTGGCACAAAAACGAATTGTTCACAAACAATTTAATTCACCAATTGGATTATATTCTGATACAAATATTAAGGCAACACTTGATCGTGATTTGAAAATGTTATCGAATGGCGCTGTTGGGTGAGTACAAAAACCGCAAAAACATTTTAATTTTCAATTATATTATAATTTTCCCATAATAACAAAATCGTGAATATTAATTTTATAAAGTTTGCCTGAACTCACTCCCCCCCCCCCCTCCCCCGCCGATGGGCGTTTAATTTTTATTTTTCAGTTTAGTTTCAGTATACTTGCAAAAACAAAACGGAAAAGTTTAGTTCAAAATTTGGTTCTTCGTGCCAAGTCGACTACATAATAAAAATCGTAAAAAATCAGCCACAAATATAAATCAAATATAGAGCTATGTAGTGAGGGTGAAAATGGTTGAAAACTTTTTTTCGTTTTATTTTTGTTTTGGCAGACAAAAATATTGAACCAATTTATAGAAAATTTGTTTTGCTTGCGCGCCATGAATGATTGATAAAAAAAAACACTGTATCCAATCAATGTATGTATATATGGGAAAAGTTTGTGGATAAATTATTTTGCGTTTGTCGAGATAAAAATGTTTTTAATGAAATGTGACAATAGTTTGTTGGCAGCTTTTGTTTTTTTTTTTCGATAACTGTTATTTCGTTTATTTAATAAAATGACAGAAATGGAAAATTGATAGGTTAAAAGTTTAATTGGACAGACTGTTAGAAGAAAAAAAAAGATGTTGATCTAAATATTAGACACTGCCAGATTGTTTATAAGTTTCAGCTGTTCTATTCCTGTTGTATGCCTTACTTATTGTAATGACAACTGCCAATTTTCCGTTCCAAAGGACTCATGGCAGCAACATTTGTTGATACAAAAAAACAGCATGCAAACCATAAGCTAAATGTATGGATTAAGTAAGCCAGTTGGAAAGTCCAGAACACCTGATGTACGTCACGAGATGTTTCGTAATATTTAGAAAGAAACGTCCACCACGTTTATCAGTGACTTATCAATTTGGATAAAATCTTCCTTGGTAGTTTCTTACAATTTCTTCCGTCACAATCACTTCCACATTGTGATGGGACACAACGCGGTCACTTTCCATTCATCAAACATAACTTCGCTTTTCCATACTAAAGGAATTTTTTAGATATTTTTAAAAACCACTATTTTTAGGCATGCGACATTTCAGTGCAAGCAAACCTTCATTTAATCGCCTCCTACCACAAACCAAAGCCACTGTGCTGGTATCCTAACGATATGAAGATCAAGTACATATATTTTACGAAACAAGCAAGTGTTTTCCGAACCCAGGAGCTTAAAAATGTTAAAAAGTGTTCAACTACACTGAAAAAGTGTACACTTTTTTATAAATTCGTCAAATACTAACACTTTTCTACACTTTTTGCATTTAAAGGTATAATCTTGTTAAGTGTACCTCCGTATCATCAAATTTCGTGTAATCTTTAAAATAAAACCTGTTTATTTCATTTGATTTCAAATTATACAACATATACACCAATATATAGATAAAATAAACGATTTATTTCATTCTGATGCTATCAATCCAATCATATTTTATGACTTTCGTGTGTTTACTTAGCTCGTACCAATATTGACGTGTTTAGGGATGATAGCACACGGTATATATAGTGTGCATTATGCTGGATAAAATTATTTTTTATCTATTCAAATTAAATGCTAATATAATATTAACATAAATAAGACATGTGTGTGTGTGTCTGCAAAAACACTGTACCATTTTTTTTTATTGTTCTGTAATAAAAAGTAAAACATATTTTTTTGACTCGCGCCCTGTGCTTTCCTGAATTATTCCATCGAGCTGTGAAATATCAATAAATATTTTAACAGGTATATATGTACAAATTTTATGTTTTCTGGAAATTTTTTTTTTTATTGTTTATTCTGTTATTTATATATTTTATACATATAAGATTGTCAGAATTTAATTTAAAAATTTTCAACAACTGTATGTCTGCTCATATTCAATATAATACAAACATATATATACTACATAATTCAATTACATATGACGCATATATTTGCACAACCAGTTTATTAGATTTTAAATTTTCCAAACTGTCTGCCAGATCGGTTATAATATATGTTGAAGCTTAAATTTTTAAAATTAATAAGCATGTTGGCGTACATCGTCCTACGGTAAATGAAAGAGCACAAGTGTTGTCTTCATTATTTATCATATTTATTTGAAAGAAATTATGTTGTGTGGGTTATTGATGTGTGCCAGCTATAGAATATGAATTTCTGATTTGAGTTAACATTATAATTTGTTGGGCAAATTTTTTGCATACCATTTTTATAACACGTCTAGGGGTTCTGAAACAATTTCATTCCTCCATTTAAGGAAATTCCGCAAATTTTGAATTAACTCTGGTTGTCAGGTTGGCAGATTTTTGTCAAATTGCCCTACTTACATACTATATAAGATGCGATAGTTACTCGGGCTGTTGGCAGTTTTCATTAAAAATCCTTAGGTAAAGAACGTTTTAAGGTGGTTACGGTTTTCTTAAAAAAACTTTCGAAGCTAATACAAGTTAAATGGCAAAATTCAATAAAACCGATGGCCTCCTTTGGTTCCAAAACAAAGAGCGTAAGACTCAACATCTTAAATATGACCCTGCAAATTATCAAAAACATGGGTTTAAAAATTAAATCGATTCTCCCTTGTCGTCAGGACACAAAAAAAATTGTCAATCCTCTTTTAAAACACCAACATTTAAATATCAATCCACATGTGCCGTAATGTTTTATAAAACGACAGTCCTTCACATCATCTACAGGATACACTGTACAAATTTATGATCGTATAATAAAAAAAATTAATTTAACATTCCTTTAATATAATATCCAAAGTCCTGTTTTTATGATTATTACAACATTTTAATTTTATTTTTGTTATTTTAAGGATTTGGAATTTGGATAAACATTTACATAAATTTTAATCCTCTTGTATACAAAAATAATATTATGCTGTTGTCTTTTATTTTTTTTTATATTGTTAACTTAATAACTCTTAGAACATAGAGATAACATACAGACAAACAACAAGAACAACAAACATCATTTAAAAATGGCCAAACAATAAAAATTATTTTAATTTTTAAGTACATAAAAATGGTTCAATTACTTTCGACAAATTTATGTTACTTAAAAAAAAAATCATAATAATTCATCTCAATTAGATTATGTAAATTAGATTTTGTTTTGTGGACCATAAGTGTATAATTCATTATATATAGCTCTTCATACGAATGGATATGGTGATGAGAAATATGGTCAACGGTTGTAAAGCCATGATTAGAAGTTTGTTTCCTTTGTCATGGCGCTATTTTAACTAAGTAAACTTGAAAATTTATGAACAACTCATAAGACATACTTTTTTCTATCAGCAGTGTTCATAAACGGTCCGAAATGATCCACATGCATTGCTAAAAAAGAACACCACCATTATCAAGGTTAAGCAGAAATTATTGAGGTTGAAACCTTTTAATAAATGGCAGTTTATCCACCTGTTAATGTGTTTGAAAACTTGTTCCCTTATATCGGGAAAACAATACGTTTCTTCTAACTTCGAAAAACACTCATATAGGTCGCAATAACGTTGTTAGAGAGTTTTTTCTTTTCGTGTGTAACAGTCTGTTGTACTTGTTAAATTATTCCGATGCTTTATATTATTTTAGAGTATTAAATTTAATAAGAAAGACACAGGTTTGTTGTTTAACGCCACTAACCGGAATCTTCATGTCTTGCGATGTAGTCTTTTCCTTTATTTTTTAATTATGCTATCGCATTACAATATTTTTACTTTTTATTATAAGCTTATCAGTAACGCCATCTTTTGTCAAACATTAACACATTACTAATAATTATGTAATAATTATGTCCACTTCTGGAATTTTAACCTAAAATAGTAAGGTAAAATTGCCGAGCCTAATTTACTTCCATAATACTCAGATTTTCTTAGCCGCTCTGTTCTACAACCAATTGTTGGTAAATTTGCATACAACAACTCCTAAAGTCATGGCAACCTCATGCCAACTGAAAAAGTCATATAATGTCAATTAGCAACTAGTTGTCGCTTTGAAACAATTTTTCTAACCTTAAAAAAAAGTTTCAATGTGGCATTATCGTTTGATATTCATCTCTTTCTGCTAAGCAATTATTAACAATATGCTAACAAAAACTGCCGCAGGGAGCTTAATCTGACGAATATGGTAAATGTGAAAGCCATTAATATTCTAATTCATAAAATTATCAAAGCAATTTATCACGTTTGTTCCAACATTTAATTTTTTCAAAAACAAAAGATTAGGACTACCATCTTTTGATAACACAAAATTTGAATAAAACTTCTTTCATTTGCTGTCAAAACCGGTTTAATGAGGAAAGAACAACTTAAGAAAGCTTATAGAATTTTATTTTAAGATTCTTAAATAAAGAATAAAAGCACTAACAATTTTAAACAGCGTTTCAAAAGCTTCACTAAACCAAAAACATTTGAAAATGTGTCATGATTAAGGACAAATTAGTATATACGGTATAGCTAACTACAATAATTATATAGCTCAATTTATTAAACTGAGCTTCATTTATGTTAAAGCTTATGTTACAGATAGATATTTGAAAAATTTAACAAATTTAATTTTAATTCAGTTCGCAATAAAACTCACAATCGAAAAGCTTTTTTTTTAATTCATCAATTAAATGAAAAGCTCATAATGAAGCTCAATTTATAAAACTTAGTTAAACTTTGTTTAATTGTTAATACAATTGTTAAGTAAATTGTTAATGGTCCAAGCTTTACATCAAAAGTAATAAATGTTTTAATTAAAAATAAAAGATTTTTTCAAGTGGCCATTTATACGTTAACTTAAAACAGCTTTATAGTATCTTCTTATTTTTTTAGAGGATTAAATTTGCAGATCTAGATATTTATTGTTAAAAATATTAAGCTAGTA
Organism: Tipula confusa; assembly: GCA_963556175.1. NCBI lineage: Eukaryota > Metazoa > Arthropoda > Insecta > Diptera > Tipulidae > Tipula > Tipula confusa. The sequence continues at coordinate 17,356,699 of OY744477.1, read as the reverse complement.
TAGTGAATCCAAGCTTTTTCAAACTAAGTATTTAAAAACGTTAAGCAGCTTTTAATAGTGTCAATGGTTAATTGCTTTATTTTTAACTAAATTGATAAAATTTATATTAATGAGCTTAAAGCTTTATTCTCCAGTTCATTAATACATTCTAAAAACTTCAAAAATTTTAATGAAATGACTTCATCATTTCTACTTCATAACGTCAACTTTAATTTTGATCAGTATTTAAAATGTTGCCAATATTGGATTAGCTGATAAAATCTTCTCAAATCGAAGCTGACTTGAAGAAATATGATATTTATTGATGATAAATCCAATTTTTTGATCCTTTAATTAGTTCATTATGATCAACAAACAATAAATGATTAACTCAAAAGATTTATTGGATAAATGGTTTTAAGCATTAAAAGAACTTGCACTATATAAAGTCTTGAAACTATTCAGCAAGGCAACAAATCACACATTCTCGTTAACTAGCTTCAAAAAAATTTAAAAAAGCTTTTAATGTTTTTTTAATAAGATGCATGTATGTATCATCGATTAGTATACAAGCTTAATAGCAACCAAAGAGAAAAAAATCTTGTCAATAAAACGTAAAAACAAAAGAATATTATTAAGCTTATAATACAAATGGAGTTAAAGTTAAGTTTATGTAGCCTTAAAAATATAATGTAAAGCTTTTTAAAGCTTTTTAAATTAATAATCAAACCAATATTTTAATAAAACAGCAACTTTTATTTTCGAAAAATTCATCTTCAATCTTTTTGAATAAAAGCTCTAAATGAAAGCTTAAAAATAATTCTCGAATTTTATTTTAACTTTTAATACAACTATTCAGAAGTTTATCAGGAACATTTACTGGTTCTTTAAATTTCTGTAACAAAAACGATATTTAATCATAGTTATGAACATTTCAAAAGCTTTATTTCACTAGACTCAAATTAAACTTATCGTTTTAATTTTTTAATTAAATTTACTAATTTATGGTGAAAGCTAAACATTTGAATAGCATGAAAGTTTTATTTAATAAAAAAACCGGAAAACCGATTAGATTTTAGAAAAATTAGAACCGGTCTAATTTTTTTTAGATTAAAGTGAAGGTTGTAGAAATAAAATTAGCAAATATAGACTTCGAAAGTATTATTTGATATGAACGCTCTAGATATTTATTGTTAAAGCTAGTAAGCTTGTATATTGAGTTTGAGCTTTATCATACTAAGTTTTTTAGTAAAAACCTTAAGCTGTTTTTTATACCTTAAGCTTTTACAGTTAAATTATGCGTCAAACTTTTAATATCCAGTTCATCTCCACATTTAAAAAAGCTTCATTTAATACAATTATTTAGTGATTTCTATTTTTTACTAGAAGCTTTAATTTAAACCAGATTTAAAATCAGACAATTATTAATGAGTCAATTAAAGAAAGCTTTTCAAAGCTTAAATTAATAATCAAACCCTTATTTTGTTTAGTTACTGCGATTATATAGAAAAGCTCATTTTGCAACTTTTATTTTAGAGGCTTTATTTTGTTATTTAAATTATTTATACAAATTTTTGAAGTTTCTTGGGAAAATATTCTGCAGTCAAGAACATTGTACGTCCTTTATGATATATACAAATTTTGGTTTTGTAAACAAAAAGAAAAAGCTAGATGCTTGAAGCACATTCCTAAATCTTAGTATTAAAACCTCATTTATACATTAAAATTACTGTTTACATTATCTAATATTATATAACCTAAAGCTTATCAATTTTCTAAAGCTTTATTTATTTATTCAAATAAAACAAGTTAAGCTTTTAAGTTAATTGTGATAATAACTTTTAGCAGGCCACTTTTAACTTATACAAATTCAATGTTCTGCAATTAAAAAGAAAAAGGCAGTTTCTTAAAGCTTTTTAAAGTTTAAAACACAAATTTGAAAAAATAACTAGTAAAAACACTTTAAATAAAAATAAAGTTTAAATAAAAATGCCTAAAGCTTAGTATCAAAAACCTCATTTCATCATAGTTGACACATTTTTGATTTGATTATAAATAATATAATAAATTAAAAAATAATTAAGCTTATCAAAAGCTTTTATTTAAAAATTTCAAAAAATAACTCCAATGTTTAGTTTAGAAACATGTTTTAGGTGCATAAATGATAAAACAAAGCAATTTAAATTTCATAAAAGCTTAAATAATTAAATAAAACCTGTATCTAATCAATTTTGTTAAACTTAATCTATTAACAATAGCTTTTAGTTTTCCGTACCGAATACATAATTTAAAACTAAGTGTATCACAAATATTTCAAAAGCATTAATATAAGCTTTGTGTTTAAATAATCTGAATTTTATTTTAAATAACAACAAAACTGTATACAAATTTTTTTTTTTTAATTTTTAATTCCACATAAACATAATATTATATAACTTTATGTTTTAAAACATATAAATAAATACTCAACTTTTTTTCTACATTTTGTTGTTTTAATTTCGTCTCTCATGCATTAAAATGTTACTATATAACATGAATACCATACCGTTTACATATACACATCATATACATTATATACACAAAGCTTTTAACCTAAACTCAATTTTATTATATACTTGAATAAAATATATATATATATATATATATATATATATATATATATATATATATATATATATATATATATATATTTCTGAAATAAAATATGAAATAATAATACATAAAATATTGAATTTCCATAAATTGCCTTAAGGTTATTAAAATATTTTATATTTTGTTTCTAAATAAATCAAATATTTTCATATAACATAGCACAAACCAAAAACTTTTTATTTAATACAAAAATCATTTTGTTGTTGTTACAATTTTTAAGCTTTTTGAAAACATACAAAATAAAATTAAAAAAAAATTTCCAATCACAAAATAAGTTTTACTTGTTATTTTCCGATTTTTTTTTTTTTTGTTTTTTTGTTTTAATCTTTAACTTCATTTTGGTGTATGCGATGACAAGTTGAAATGTACAACAACAACAATAAAAATCAAGCTAAACAAACTTATTCACAAAAACGAAATAGAATTTCATGAATATCCGTTAATAAATTTATATTTTACTGTAAAAAAAGCTTTTTTTCCCCGAGAATTTGTTTTATTCTACATTTGTTTGTTTGTTTGTGTGTCAAAATAACAACATATTGAATTGAATGGGTAAAATTATTTCAAAGCCTTTTTGATTGAAATGCGTGTTTATATCCGTGTGTGGTACATCCAGACCAGTTCGATTTTTCTATCAGGGTCCGGTATTATTTATGATTGGGGATCATAATGAAACATTAAATCAATATTTGCTAGGCAGGGTAGATATTCCGACTGGCTCCTTTTTAAATTGTATACCACAATCAAAAACAAAAACGCTTCAAAAAAACTCGTCGAATAGCCCAAACCTACAATTTTATCATAATTTACACCCAAACTAGGGGACAAAAATGGTATTTACAAACGTAGGTTGCGGTTGAAGGTTATCTTTATTACAATATAAATCACGCATACTCTTCCAAAATATATCCGACTCGCATAACTTAGGAACGGGGTGAAATTGGAGAGGTTACCTTCGATGTCGCTTATAATATAAAATCATATCATGTTGATTTTCATGACGATAATGATGATTATTATTTATTTTAATGATTTTAAGCACAACATGATTCTCACAAAGCTTTAATCACATCATATCACTTTTAATAAATTAGGGTTAAAAAAATGTACTTTAAAATTTAATTTTTTTTTTTTTTTGGAAAATTAATGATTCAAACATTCATTGTATAGCCGTACAGTACTACTCTTATATATACCAAGTATATAGTATTCTGGGTTTTCTTTTTGTTTTTGTTAGTTTTTCTTCTAGAAAAATTTAACTTTTTTCATAAAAAATTATGTAATAACAAACAATTTTTATATTATGAATCAAGAACACCAAAAACAAAAAGAAGTTGTATGAATGAAAAGTTTGTGGAATATGAAAAAAAAATCCAGTTTTTGTTCTCTTGTCTTAAGATGGAAATGGATTTTCTTAAATGTCAAAATTAGTTGCTGGCATGTAGCAGATATTATTTTCTATGACACCATATTTTCTTTTTATTTATACAGTTTTACGAAGTACTGTGGTGCTTTAGGTTGGTTATGAACGATAATGTTGGTACGATGCTAGCATTTGTATTTTTTTATGGTATTAGGGTGGCTAAGCATAAAAATATCATTAAGTCCACTATAATATACTAAAATTTTAGAAATTAAAAATATTAACATTAATCAGATTTCATAAAGATTTAACCATCTCATAACGAAACTCTCCCAAATATACTATCAAACTTTCATAAAGTTATATAGTTGAGTTCAGGAAAACAGAAAACTGAAAAACTTGCTTCTACTGACAACCACTTAGTAACCTTATAAAAGCTCATTATTTAACTAAATAAAATTTCAGTAAAACTGTAAACAAATAAAATATTTGGATTTATCATAAGGGTTTTCAATTTTCAAAGCACAAAAAGCTAAAAGGACTTCATTGTAAACTTTAAATGCTAATATGGGTTTAAGTCAATTAACAAATTGAGTTAACGATTATCAATAGTAAAAAAGTTCCACTCAAAATGTTTAGCTCGGAAAGCTCAAAATGAGTTCCTTGCATACCAACTATTAATTTTAATAATTATTTTGAACGACATGTAAACGAAACTTAAAAGCTTTGACAGCTTTAAAGTTTCTTTAGTTTATTTTGTAAAAAAATTGTGAGCTTTTTTACTAAATTAATTACTTTTAAACCATCTTATGTTAGAATTATCTAGTGTACTGAGCTTTGACAAACATTTAAAAAAAAAAACGTTACGTGTTTAAAATTATATTTTTTTAAACTTCCAACGTTTTTAACAGCTTAAAAGTGGTTATGAAAACTCTTAAAACCTTTTAAAAAATTTTAAGCTCATTTTCGACAAAGACTTTTGAATTTGATTGGGCTTACTACTACCATAAATGGTTTATTTACTAGTTAAATGTCAGTCAAAAATAAAAAGCATTTCAATTGATCATTTTATAGTTTATATTAATCGAAACCTTTTTTATTTTAGACTCCAAAGCTTTAAAATAAAAGTTTACATAAGTCATGTTATGGAAAAAATGTGTTAAATTTAATAAATTTTTTAAAAAATCAAGCTTTCATAAATAAATATTTATGAATTTATTTAATTTTAAAGCTTTTAGAATAAATTTTATTAAACTTAATTACTAGTATACAGCCACTTACACATTTAAAAAAGTAAATCCAACTAGCACATTAAATATGCTGAGCTTTTGAAATAAAGTGGGATATAGTTCACTTTGTTTAAAAACACTTTGTTTAAAAACAAGTTTTAAAACATTTTAAAACATTTTTAGTTTTAATAGACTTAAAATATATTTAAGGAGCTTATGAATATTTTTAAAAAGTTTTATATTGATCTTCCTTTGCAAAACGCTTCAACATTTAAACTTTTTTACAATGGGTTTGACCTGAAATCATCATGTTTAAAAAAAAATAGTTTCCAATAATTCTAAAGAACAAAAAATTAACAGGAGCTTTTAAGCTTTCTTACTAAATATTTAATCTTAGTCATTGAGCTTTGAGCTTTCTTTTAAAATTATAATAGATTTAAAAATAGAGGATTTAGCGGGTTGTTTGCAATGAAGTTTGTTCAGAATTGAAATCGGCCCACAGAAACCCAATCAAGCTGATTAATGGTCAAGGTTGATCAATATGTTAATAGTAATGATTCTCTATGCATGAAACTACGCAACACAATGCCTGCTGAATTCTATTTTGATTCGGCTTTAAATTTTGGATTAAAAGAATTCGATAAATCTTGCTTAAGTTTTCAAAGTTATTGTATGAAAGCTTGTATTACTAATTCAAAAGTATCAAACACTCTAACATCTAGTTGCGGATTTAGTAAACAGGCAGTTTAGAAATTGAGCTATCTGGCTCCAATATTAAATGGTGTGGAAGATAATTTTATTTGGGTTTGGAGTCTCCAGATGAGGTCAATATTCTGATTTAATATCTTGTCTATGACTTAAAATCATTTTGTGACCATGCCTTTTGAGTCACACTAAAGCGAATGTTGCTCTTAAAATTAACGTTGGATAAAGCTTAGTTCACACTTTTGTTCACTTTTCAATATTTTTAAAGAACAGAATCAAGATGCAATAGACCATCCTTCACCTAGTATTATTTGATCAACTGTTAATAATTCAAAAAAAATAGTAGATCCGACAGCTTCTATAGTGTTAGCTGTGATCTGTCATTTATTGGGTTTCCTTAGAATCTAGAATTGTTTTACGTTTATCATTGACAATTTAAAAACAAAAATCACCCAGAAAAAGTTCTCAATTGTGCTATTTTAGCCGTGTGCTATTTTAAAAAAGGTATACTATCAATGACAACCAATTGATACCAAAAAACTATAAATGCTTGGTAGAAGATGTAAAAGCTCAAATGATAAAAATCAAGTCCAACGGAAGCAAATCCATGAAGTTTAATTGCTTAACCGTTCGTGTGACTATTCAAATATATTTAAGTTTGATAATTGTTTTTCGAATCAAAGTATATCACTCTTGAATGGATATCGGATATTCGTCAATGTAATTTAATCTTTGGGGTCATAGCCTTTGATCAAAATGTTCTGTTTAATGGTTGCCAGCGACTATCAGCCATTACGATCAAAAATGTTTGACCATTCAGAAATTATGATCTCTTTATATTTTTTCCATCACATTGTTGTACCTTGAAGCCAAAACGTATCATTAATATGAAGATAATACAAATCTAATGTAAAAACTAACTGGCAATTATTGGTAAAATTCAATTAGAAATGTTCTATACTGACTTCTGGAATGTTTAAAAGCAATGCCTGACTATTTGATGCTGTAAACTCTAGACAAACGATATAATCGATGACCTACATAGCAATCTTTGGTAACGTCTTCATTTTTTGGGAAAGTAGGAAGCCGTGAAATGGCAAGTACTGATAGTTGAGTGCAAAAGGCTGAGCAATCGCGATATTTTTTCACTGTAAAATCTATTTTTAAAAATCAATATATAGATCTTAAAATGATTTGTTACTTAAAAAGCTTGTTAAATAATATTTATAAATTATGAATTAAAAAAAAAGCTTAAAAAGCTTTCAGAACGTATATTCTTCCTGATCGAAAATATTTTTGCAGAATCTTCAAAGTACAAAATATCCACTATGTTCTATTAAGGAAATCATTTCTGCCCAATAATTAAAATAGAAAAATGTACTGAGCTTTTTCAATAAAGTTTTTAAAATTTAATAAAAAATTAAGTATTCGCTTTATTTCGGTTTATTATTTTACTAAGCAATTGTTTAAGAAGGACATACGTTTAATGTTTAAAGTAACTCTGGGAGTTTTTTCTATCTTCAAATTAAAAAACTGTAATTCACAAGCTTTTTGATTTAACTTTTTTAAAGTGCGTGACTTATCAAGAAATTGAGCGGAGCAGCATTTTTATAGTAAAACTTTAACAGATTTATAATACTTACGACACATAAAGTTCTTAGTTTTCTTATCTTAACTAAAATTTATAAAAAGCTTTAAAACTTTGTGACTTCTAAAGACTTGTTTTATAATAGTTACCAAATTTATATCAGAAACTTTAAAATTTCGAAAGTTCAGTTGTATCATTAAATAAACTTTTTCTGAATCATCATTTATTACGAAAAAAGCAAAGCTCTTAATTAAGTTTATTAAATTATTTGAACAATTAAAAGTTGTGCTTTACAAACGTATCTAAAACTTACAAGCTTTGGAAGTTTAAAACTAAAACTTTGTTTTTTAAAATTGTGCTTTCATATAAAAATGTTATATAAATTTTGATAATTTATATCAACAGACAATAAACTTTGAAAAGCTTAAAAGCTTTCAGATAATATGTTATTTCATAACTTAAAGCTACATGTCAAACATGCACAGATTAGAAAGTCAACATTTAAAAAACTACATCATCTACCTAAAAAAGCTCATACGATAAATAATACTTATAAATCATAAAACCAAAAAACTTTTAAGCTTTCACATCGTATTTTCTTCTAGAAAGAATATATGCTCATTTCAAAGAACAAAATATTTAACTGTGTCAAATCATTTCGGTCCTGAACTTGTGTTGATACATTGAGCTTTTCAATTCAAGTATTTAAAAGTTGTGACCAAATTAAATGGTCACATGATCATACATTATTTGTAAAATTTTAAAAACTTTAAAAGTTAAATCAAAACAAAAGTATTTTTAAAAATTATTTTAAATATATTGAGTAATTTATCAAAGTTATATTTACCGAGCTTTTCGAAAACGACAATTTTAAAATATCCATTATAAATTTTTACAAATTTAAAATATAACCTTTTAAAACTTATAAATGTTTAAAAAAAGCTTGTGCTTTCATAAAATGTCGATGCATTAATAAATACTATATTTCAAGAAACTTGAAAGCTTTTACACTACATCATTTTACAGGAGAATAATGCAGTTGTGTAAAAGTGGGATACAGTTTTTGAATCACCTTCAAATTAAAAATAATTGATTCACAAGCTTTTGATTATTTTTTTAGAAACTAAAAATTTCGAAAGCTCAGTTGCACATCTAAGTAAATCTAATCTTAACTAAAAGTTTAAAACTATATGCTAAAATAAAGTCGTGGTTTTAAAGGAAACCTAAAGTTTTGAAAATTCGGTAATTTAATCAGAAGCAACAAAAGTGAGTGAGCTTAAAAGCCCTCAGATAATAAATTGTTATATTACTCCAAACAAATGTTCCAAACGTACACAAATAAATTAGTCAAAATTTTAAAAACTTCACCATCTACCAAAACCAAAAGCTCATACGATAAAAGTCAAATTATAAATGAGTATTGTACTTAAAAATTCCATAAATAACTCATAATCATTTTGAAACTTAGGATACCCAACAAACAAACATAAAATGGCATAAAATGTTAATTAACATAGATCAAAATAGTCTTGTTTGTGTATAGAGTGTGTGTATGTGTACTGGATGAAGATCTAAAATTTGACCAAATAAAACTAACTAATGTATGTGCTTTACATTATGATGTGTAAACTTTTAGATTTTAAACTGTAATCCAAATGTCTCTCGACTACATCCTATATAAAATACATAATGTACAACATACACATAACAATCATGTTATTTATATGTACATGAAATTAAAAATTCTAGATGGTGTACATGGCTCGTACATAAAAAAAGCTCGACTATTTTTTGTTATATACATAAAAGTTTAACATAAGCAATACATCATAAATATATTCGGTAGAACATTTTTTTTTGTGTTATCTTGTTGTTGTATATTTTATTAAAGGTCAGGTCAACATTAAACATTGTACCTTGAAAATGGAATACTTTCTTATTACGATCATGAACCGGTAGCGGAAGAGAGAAAGACATTAAATAGGCGTGCGCGCGCGATGAATATGTTCGCGCTAAATTTTCAGCCATTTATTATGTTAATTAATTTTTATGGTTTTTTAAGTAATGAAATGAGAATTATACGTATCTTCATAAGACGTACACATAGGATACGCAAGGTACCGAGCATATACAAAGGTAGTAAAATTTAAAATACGTTAATTTTTAATTATGTATATAGAGCTACCTATATAGAAGGTATAAAGCGGCGAGATGAAGCATTAAACAAAAAAGAAAAGGTAATGCCCTGTTGTGTTTTACAAAACCGAGGGAACAGTATCATATACTAGCGCATACAAAACAGGTAAATTAGGATATAGTAGAGTATATTTATGCTTAACCAGACACTGTATTGTTTTGTGATGAAAATTTAATTTTCTTATTCGCATCTTTGTATACATTTATGCGGATGCTGTATACACACACATATAAGTACAAATATCATACCCCGTATTCACGCATAAAATTATGCTTATCATTGGCTTTATATTCGTTTTAAATTATGTATGACTTTATGTATGTATGATGGTACAGAGACTGGGAATTTGACGTGGTACATATATGTATATATATTTCGAATGAATTTTTTAGTATTGATTAAAATGAACGCGTGCAATTTTACGATTGGTAATGTTTTGCATGTTGAGACTCCAATTCGTTTCACTTTACTTAACTATTTTTGTCATAGATACTAAATGAATCAATTTTGAGTTGTTTCATTTCAAAGAATCTAGAATTCCATTTAATATCAAAGCTGTTAAATACTGCTAAACTTTCTCCAACCTTAACAGCTCTACTGTATTCAGTGGCATACTCATATTTCAGTAAGGTAAAATGTTCCAAAAACTCACGAAATTCATGATGGTTAGCCTGTCAAAATTGTGGAATATTTCGGAACATTAAAATATTCCAGAAACTCAAGAAATTCATGATGGTTAGTCTGTCAGAACTGTGGAATATTTTGGAAAATTAAAATGTTCCAAAAATCCATGAAATTCATGATGGTTAGCTTATCAAAATTGTGGAATATTTCGGAAAGCAAAAATGTTTCAAAAATCCATGAAATTTCATGATGGTTAACCTGTCAAAATTGTGGAATATTTCGGAAATTTCAAATGTTCCAAAACCCATGAAATTCATGGTGGTTAGCCTGTCAAAATTGTGGGATATTTCAGAACATTAAAATATTCCAGAAACTCAAGAAATTCATGATGGTTAGTCTGTCAGAATTGTGGAATATTTCGGAAAATTAAAATATTCCAAAAACTCATGATGGTTAGCCTGTCAAAGTTGTAAAATATTACGGAAAATTAAAATGTTCCAAAAACCCATGAAATTTCATGATGGTTAGCCTGTTAAAATTGTGGAATATTTCGGAAAATTAAAATGTTCCAAACACCCATGAAATTCATGATGGTTAGCCTGTCAAAATTGTGGAATATTTCAGAAAATTAAAATGTTCCAAAAACTCATGAAATTCATGATGATTAGCCTGTCAAAATTGTGGAATATTTCGGAAAGTTAAAATGTTTCAAAAACTCAAGAAATTCATGATGGTTAGTCTGTCAGAATTGTGGAATATTTCGGAAAATTAAAATGTTCCAAAACCCATGAAATTCATGGTGGTTAGCCTGTCAAAATTGTGGGATATTTCGGAACATTAAAATATTCCAAAAACTCAAGAAATTCGTGATGGTTTGTCTGTCAGAATTGTGGAATATTTCGGAAAATTAAAATATTCCAAAAACTCATGATGCCTGTCAAAGTTGTAAAATATTACGGAAAATTAAAATGTTCCAAAAACCCATGAAATTTCATGATGGTTAGCCTGTCAAAATTGTGAAATATTTCGAAAAATTTAAATGTTTCAGAAACCCACGAATTTCATGATGGTTAACCTGTCAAAATTAAGGAATATATCGGAAAAATAAAATATAAATTTTACATACAATATTTTTGCTAAGTCTCAATATTTTGATATCGGAAGTCCCTTACAAAGTTCTTTTTTTTACTAAATAGTTTGATTTCCTGCACTAAAAACGGTCCATATAACTGACACAAGCAGATGACTGACAAAAGTGAAAAATGCAAAGTTCTAGCAAACACTATCAAAAGTCACTTAAAAACTTGGACAGTCCTCATGCTTTTTTGCCTATGTTATAATTTGAAAAGACTGGAGGTCAATAATTTAAGTTTTTTACAAAATCTGCTAACAACACAAATATGAAAGGTAAAGTGGTAGTACGATGTAGTACGACCAGGAATTATTTGAAAAATCAATGCTCTCGGACTTTAGTAAAAAGTCCTTTTTCTGATAAATCGTCATTCAGTAATTTCGGGATATAAAACCACTATCATCGACGACGATAAAGTAAATTCCATATAACGATATATTATCTATACTCGTATCTACAGTTAATCCGAAAAACCCGAATGAGCCTTTTGTTTATATGTTCAGATACATTCGAAATCTACGGATATTTCTCTATAATAGCATTAGTTTTTTTTTGTGCCATAATACACATTCTATAATAATTACCCCAATTATTTGATCTAATGTACGTACAAATCTAAACAAAGATACGAACGGAAAAATAAAAATAAAAAAAATTCCAAAGAAAATAGTTGCCGAGAAGAAAGACGAGAAGAATTCATTTTACCCTAGATGCTGTATATGTATAGAAATTAGAACGCAAGCAACATATCGTTACATAAAGAAAGTTGTATATCATAATATGTCTTAAATACCAACAAAAAAAATGTTTTCTGAAGATAAATTGTGGTAGACGAAAAATGTTTTGTTGTAATGTGTATCAAATTAAACAAGGAAGCAAAAACAAATGTTTGAGAAAGCATACACACACATATTTTTTATGCTAGGATAAATTTGAAAATAGAATTAGTCCAAATACACGTATATAATATTTATAGATCAGATATACAACTAAAGAAAGGCAGTTACATAAAAGCGTTTTTCGCGCTTAAATTGAGCAACATTAAGTTAAAGGGTGGCTATAGTAAAAATACAATACACGAAACTAACGAGGGTGAAATCATCAAAAATAAAAGGAAAGATTATACAAAAAGGTAATTTATATATACTACAGTGTATATATATATATATATATATATATATATATATATATATATATTCTAGTTCCTAGTAGTATGGATGGAAAAAATATAGAGATATTTCACAATACACTCCTTTGAAGTGTGAATTTACTCAGAAAGCTTTCAAGTTTTGAGCTAGGCTCAGAAGTGATTTATACGACTAGGCATTTTATATTTCTGACAATCTTTACATTAGTGTATCAATCTTTACATTAGTGTTAGTAATCTTTACATTAGTTTTGCCATTAGTTTTGAATCCTTTTTAGTTGAAAGGTAAATAAAATGTTTAGTTCAAAATTTGACTAATGCTTTAATGACTTAACTGTGCTAGCTTCACATCCATTCAGACCATGACTTATTACTTCACATTTCGCACTGTAGGTAGTTTATGGGGTGCCAAGCGAAGTATTTTACAACTAAATGGAAGGCCACTAGTCTCCGATTTAATTTTTTATTTGTGGTTTAATTATTTATTTGTCTATTTCGGAGTTACCACCAGTCTGTTTCAGAAAATTAACCCCAGTTAAAGGGAGCAACACCTCAAAATTTTAACTCCCCAAAAATTCCCATCAAACAAAAAATATTTAATTTTGCCTGCGATATTTGGTTATCGATTGTTTGTTGGAGAGTTAAACAGTACATTACAAACTTAATCAGGTGCCTAATTAAATAAAGTAAAAATTTCACTCAACCCTAAATAACTGCCAGTTCTTCGAATTTGTAGAAATGATAATTTCTCTACAAGACATAGTTTCACAACTCAAATACTACTCAGGATGCTGCATGCTCTCTTCGTAATATCGATAGTCCAGAAAAGCAACATAACCAAATTTACTAACAAATTAATGTCCAACTTCAACTTAAAAATCTTCATTATTGGGTCACTTGTCAAAATTGTCCAACATTAAACAATATTAGTTGATCTTTGTCAACTTTAAAAATGGCGTCCTTTTTCAAAAAATGTCTTAATTTTAATGTAACTTTAGCATAGTCGTATAGCAATTTAAAAAAATATCCCGTGGAATGTTTCGTCACAATATTTTTTATTTTCAGTTGATTTTTTCTCCAATTCCCAAGATTTTGACTTTTCCCTGCATTATCTGGTTTTTCCTGCATTTCTAACAACGAGAAATGTTTCCTTTAAATTTTGAATTACCACTTTCTCATCGAAGTCCAACAATATTATTAGTCTCCGGGATTTATTGCCAAAAACATAATTGATATACCTTTGAAAAACGGACAGAGAGTTACAGAATCCAAAAAGTGCTTTTAATAAATTCTCGAAACGTTTTACATAAAATAGTTGTTCATAAAATAAAGTAGCTTTTGGCCAAATTAAAAAAGCTTCTTCAAAGCATTTGAATTTTAACTCGATTTACTCAAATAATATTTTAAAATATCAGCATAAAAGTAGTTATATACAAAACTTTTAAAAACTTTAAAAAACATCTGTGTAAAAGTTCAAAAGCTCTAGATCAATTACCTGTTGACCACATTCAGTTACACTGGTTCAAATAAGTCTCCAAAGTAAGTTTCTAAAATCAAATAATTACAAAAAATCATAAAATTTTTGATTACTGATTTCCACTTTCATTTAAAGCTTTTTTACTACATAAAACATATGTACACTAAAAGCTTACTTACATGCATCTTAATTTCAAATGACTCCATTAAGTACGTAACCTTAAAAAATTTAGCTTCAAACTGTTACAATTTATTATACTTTTGGTTAAGTCAAAACTACGAGCTTTTGAAAATACTAACGAAGCTTTCATTAAGACATAAGATGTCCCAAGTTATCCAATCTTTAAACAGTAAAAATAATTAATTTTTAAAATGATAAAGCTTGCATCTAAACATAAAGTTTTCATGTAAAAGCTCTAACCATAATATATTTTATTAGAAGCTACTGACCACATTTAGTCACACTCGTTCAAATAAATTTCTAAAACTATTATATTGTAAGCTGATAATTAATATGATGGTAACAGGTTTCTTCTTCCATTAAAAGCTTTGATAGAATTAAGCTTCTTATAATAAATATTTTTCGTTTAAAATCTCATCAGATATGTGAAAAATTGGTCATTATTTTCATTACACCAAAACTTAAACACATTTTTGATATGAACGATATGAAAAATATGAGCTTTAAAAGCTTAACTTAAATGCACCTTAATTTTATATGATTCCCTTCAGGACTTAACTATAAATTATTTTATATTCAAATTGTTACTCTTTAGTAAACTTTTGGTAAAGTTTAAGCTATGAGCTTTTGATAAAATAAAGTAAGCTTTTAAATTCATAATATATTTAAATTCAATAGCTGGTAATAACTTTTAATCACACTGGTTTAAAAATCGCTTTAAAGCTATTATTTTGCAAGCACATATAAATGTTGATACCACACTTCACTTCCATGGAAAGGTGTTGATGGAATTTGTCTTTTTATATCCAATTGATTAGAAAGCTCTTAAATATTATGCATAAAAAATTAAAAGCTCTCGCATATAAAAAGCTTTCTGAAAGTGTATTAATCATGACACTTTTGTACGGTAGGTAACTTTACAGTTATATGAAAGCTTTCAAATAATCAGAATTCATTTTCCAACCCTTTTTAATTTGTTTGTGTAAGCTTTTGTTATTTTAGATTAGCGAATGCAATATAAAAATCAATACTAAATAAATCAGTATAAATTTTAATATTTTGTCAATCTGGTTCGAGTAAGTAAATAAAATTATTATTTTATACGCAGACAGTTACAAAAGCTCATAAAAAATTTGATTACAGACTTCCTCTTCCATTAAAAGTTTTGATAGTATTTTTTCTTTTATCATATTTCTATGCATTCAGAATTCCTTTATCCATCTAAAAAAATTGTCCATATTTCTATAATATTTTCAGTATGTTTAACTAAAAGCTCAACTTATATGCACTAATTTTGATTTAATTCATTACCTTGAAAATTTTCAACTATAAGCTTGAAAACTTTTGTAAAGTTTTAGTAAAGTCAACACTATGCGCTTTTGTTAAAGTTATGCAAGCTTTCTCCTGAACAATACAAGTTTTTAATCAATTAAAAGCTCTGCTGAAATTTGTCTCCTTATACAATGTTTCATTGCGTTTAGAATCCATTCAGACATAAAATAAAATTGAAACACATTTTTGATATGTTCAACACGAGCAATATGAGCACTAAAAGCTTAACTTATATGCATCTTAATTTCAGCCGATTCCTTCCAGGACTTAACTTTAAACAATTTTTACTTAAAACTGTTACACTTTTGATAAAGTTTAAACTATGAGCTTTTGATAAAATAAAGTAAGCTTTTAGTATTTACAAATCATGACATCCTACCATTAGAAAATAGTCTAATTACAGAACTTTAAAAAGTATTTCTGGAATATTTCATAATTCACGCTTATTGTATTCAAGCTCAAATCATAATAATGTCAATTAAAGCAGTTGTTAACAGCTAGATCTTATAAAAATGTTGATAACATTTAAATGTCACTGCCATTGAAAGCTTTTGATATTTTAATAAGTTTTCATAAAGTTATTGTAAAATTTGTCATTTTAAAAATTTTAATTTATTACAAAGCTTTTTGATATTGAGCATAAATATTAAAAGCTGTTGAATATAAAGAGCTTTGTCAATTATTTCAATCACGACAAGTTTGAGTAGAAGGAAACTGGTCGGTTTTAACTAAAGCCCCAAAAGTATAAAAGACAAAATTAAAAAGCTTTCAAATAGTAAGAAATGCTTTTTCAAAACTTTTAATCTTTTATAATTCATATTTCTTTGTTTAAGTTTTTGTTAATACCTCTATAGATAAATCAATAAATAGATTCTGATTAAATTGAATAAAGTTTTGCCTCAAACTTTTTATTGTTTGAACAAAATATTGCAATCCATTTCTTTTAGTACAAAACATAAAAAAATAGTTTATTTTGCCCTATAGAAATTAAAAATGCTTTCATTTTAAATTTAACAATTTCATTATGAAAAGCTTTCAAATTATGAAGCAATTTAAAAAGAAAATAGAAAAATATTTCGAAACCATAAAAAAATAAAATTTATCAAATTTAATTATCTTTCAACGAAATTAAGCAATTAATTAGTAAAGCAAAAAAAATTTCGTTTCAAACGTACATCATCAAAAAAATATTTATTGAAAGACCAAATGATGGAAATTTTTCATACGCAAATTTGTTTACCTCTGAAAGCTTACAAATCTAAAATATAAAATATGGCCATTAAGACATAATAAATTAGTCATAGAGTATATACAAACAACATGTAATTTATTATCAGGTATTTATAATCTAACCCTTTAACTTTAAAGTCAAAAAGCTTCTTACAAATAATTTATTGTAACGAATAAAAGTTATAATTTTATTATCTCTATATACACACATATATACACACCTCTCACCCCGTACACATTATGTATGTACACTACGTCGTCGTGTACATTTCATTATTATTTTGTGCTTAAAAAAGCAGCAGCACACAGTTAACACACACACACACACACACAAAAAGTAGAAAGCACGTAATTTGTTATCATTCATCATTTTTATTTATTTGAGCTTTTTGTATATGTCTGTTCTCTTATATAACTCGCTCTAACAATTAAAACATAATAAAAAAGGTGTTATAATTTGATATATTTATTTATGTTTTTATGTTTTTTATTGTTATCAAAATTATATGTTTTTTTTTTTAAATTACATGTCGTTATTAATGATAGCAATTTATGATTTAATGTTTCAAACGCGCTATATAGTGTGAAAAGAACTTTGATTAAAATTATTATGTTTAATTATATGTCGGCGTAATGTACAGTATAAAAGCATTGAAGTTTGTTATACTATGTGTGTGCGGTATATAATAAACGCATGAGATTACGAAAAGCTCATTGTAAATTTAAAAGCATCCTCGACACAACACATTGTGATTTGATTCATTTTTATTAATTAATTAAGTTTTTATGTATACCACACAAACTGATTAAAATCATTATGAACATAAATAGTTTCCTACTGCTTCATCTTGCGTTCATACCACACAACATAAAAAGCTTTCAGTAATTGAATTAAGTTTTATCATATTTTTCCCGATTTAATATCATATAGCATAATTTATGGTATAATATTATTTTATGTATTAAATATGTATAACGTATTTATTTTAATTGATGATAGATTTAATACAACAAAGTGTTTTTTTTTTGTTCTAATAGTTTATGTATATATGTACGATAAAAGTGGTTTTCCATTAAGGGCATTTAAACTGTATGAAAAAATAATAAGACAGGCAAGTCTTTCGAAAACTTTTTTGAGAAGTTATTTTCTAAACTTTACTTAACTTTACTTAACTTTGCTTAACTTTACTTTACTTAACTTTACTTAACTTTACTTAACTTTACTTAACTTTACTTAACTTTACTTAACTTTACTTAACTTAACTTTACTTAACTTTACTTAACTTTACTTAACTTTACTTAACTTTACTTAACTTTACTTAACTTTACTTAACTTTACTTAACTTTACTTAACTTTACTTAACTTTACTTAACTTTACTTAACTTTACTTAACTTTACTTAACTTTACTTAACTTTACCTAACTTTACTTAACTTTACTTAACTTTACTTAACTTTACTTAACTTTACTTAACTTTACTTAACTTTACTTAACTTTACTTAACTTTACTTAACTTTACTTAACTTTACTTAACTTTACTTAACTTTACTTAACTTTACTTAACTTTACTTAACTTTACTTAACTTTACTTAACTTTACTTAACTTTACTTAACTTTACTTAACTTTACTTAACTTTACTTAACTTTACTTAACTTTACTTAACTTTACTTAACTTTACTTAACTTTACTTAACTTTACTTAACTTTACTTAACTTTACTTAACTTTACTTAACTTTACTTAACTTTTGGGTTAAATAACAAGATACAAAATCGCAACAAACGAGTGCCCCTATTAAAAAACCCTATGCATAAATAGAGATGATAAAGAAAATTATGTTTATGTCATCATAATCATTTATATATTTCAATCTTAATTGGTTTCTAGAAGATTAATACATAGTTTTTTTTATGCTGTTGTTGTCAGACATTATGTCGCATCGTCTATGTATATCAATGTTTTATTAATAATCATTAAAAATGTATGATATCGAAAATAAAGATTCTCGGAATATACTACAAAATTAATTCAATATTCTGGAGAAATAAGACGGGGGTGTTTAGATCTTAATCAATACATATTCTTTACATTTTTTTCTACTTGAAGCTTAGAAAATTGTGTTTGTTTATGTGAACATCCTTTTCTTGCAAATATTCCAGAAACTTAAGTTAAACCTATCGTCCTCGGCAGGCCTACTTAGCTCTTGTGCTACTTCCTCTGTGATGAAAGAATCTTGTAATCTTGGATCGATTAGTGCCCGCAATATATTGAAACCACAGTAAATATTTTGTGCTTTCACTAGGGCTGATGCTAAGTTACTGGGCCACAATCATTATCGAACGTAGATATGTTCAGTAAGGCAATGCTGTTTTCTTGGTTTTTCACGAACCAAGTGTAGCAAAGTATAATGACTGCCTTTGCAAGTAAAACATATGTCATAAAATAGCATAAAGGACGACCTAGGCAAATCTGTATCACTATCAAACTAACTTTATCATTGTTTTCGCGTAAAGTGCTGCTTCCTGCAACAGAAATCACTAACAGATTGGTCAATCTAAAGAATCATAAAGTATCCATAGTACCAAAAAAATTCTTTAGGAAGACACTATTATAAACTTGATTGAGCTTAACGAGCTTAAAAGCTTTCCAAACTAACAATTATATCAAAACGAAGTTCATTTAAAGCAATGACAAAAAAATTAAAACTTTAAGCGCTGAATTTTCGCAGTAAAACTGCATAAAAACCAAATGACAAACTTAGTACTCCTCCAAAAGCTCGTCTTATTTTTACAAAACTTTTGAAAACTGACTATTTTTGTAAGCTCATAGTTTGATATATGAGTTTACCTCAAGTTCAAACAATGTTGAAAGCTCTTATTTGTATTCATACATTCTGGTCTAATACTTATGTTGTAAAAGCTTATCAACCAAAACATCTGCATAAGAAAAAAGTTTACTAGATCCTTAAATCAAAAAAGCTGTTAACTAGTAAAAATATACAAATATTCAACGGTTTAATAAAGATACAAAAAGCTAAATGACTCAATTAACTAAGTTCTTGAAATATAACGTAGCTTTTTTGGAGTGAGAGGCACCGAATTTGTCCTTTTTAAACTTTTAAAAGACATCAGGATTTATTTTCAATCATTTTTGTTAGTAGTTCTCAGAGCTTTATTGAATTCAAAAGTATCCTTCTTTCATTGAGCTTTTTAAAATTGCATAAAAAATTTTGTTGAGCTTTTATTTATATTGGTTTTAGCCAAAAAAATTTCACAAAGTACAAAAGCTTTAAGATGAAAGGCTTTTGACTTAATGAACGATTTATTTGTAGTTTCCAGTTAGTCACTAAAAATGGATACATAACCGAATGTCCGAACTTACATTATTTAAAAAGCTTTGAACCGATGTAAATTTAAAAATCCAAAGAAATTTCAATAAACAATATTTAGTTATAAAACTTTCAACTAACCGTGCAATATTTTCCAATCCTTACAAGTAAAGCTTCTTAATGGAATGTAATTTAGTTAGGGCTTTCACAAATAAACATATGCTGTTTTGTATAGTTTTTTTTTTTAATAATCATCAAAAAGCATTCATCTTACAAAAGTACTTAGAAATCGATAGTCCATGATTTTCCAACACTTTCTTCCAAAAGCTTAATCAAAAATCCTCTATTAGATTGATGTTATCTTATCACCATTATGTCTAGTTCTAAATCTGCATACGCATATTGTAATTTAACTGCCTGCTGACACATTGTTAGACAACAAGGGATATTATGACAATATTACAATTATTGATGTTGCGATTACTTGAAACGATAAAATTCAAATTAATTTCGTGCAATTAAATTAAAAGCCATTTTTACATAATAAAATTGTGGATAAAAATCCTATGTTGGGTTAAAGCTTTTTTTTTGTAAAGGAAACAAAATCTGTTTTTTTTTATTTGGGGGTTTTTTGT
Source organism: Tipula confusa (assembly GCA_963556175.1). Taxonomy (NCBI): domain Eukaryota; kingdom Metazoa; phylum Arthropoda; class Insecta; order Diptera; family Tipulidae; genus Tipula; species Tipula confusa. The sequence continues at coordinate 17,335,902 of OY744477.1, read as the reverse complement.
TCTTGTTTATTCTTTGTATCCCTCCAATAAAATTTAAATACCACTCACTTTTGAGTCATTAAAATCACTCCACCAAATAAAATCACCCACAAAATAATAATAAATTCGTTAAGAATTATTTAAAGTAATTTAAAATTCATGTTATGGACTCCAGGATTTTCCGGTTATTTGTTGTTGGTATTTTTATTATATTATCATTTCAATTTGCGATAATAATGATGTGGTTAATGTTGTGAAAATTGTTTTAAATATTAAATTTTTTTATTTATTTTATTATTTTTCTGTTGTATAATAATCATAATCGTATAATAATAACAAAACAAACAAAATTTGAGATCCAATAATCTTCGGGTAAAACTTTTAGGCGTTCATATTATTTAACGTGTTCATTAGTATACACATCGAATAAAAATGGATGAACCAAAAAAAAAAAGTTTGATTATTTGTTACCTTGAAAAGCTCTTAAAAGTCAATTTGTTTGTTCTAATGTTTTATGTTTTAAGTCAATTTTCATAAATTGATGTCAAATTAAAAGTAATTTTCTCATGGTATTTATTTTTCCTCCGTCTTTTTCAATTTCATGAGCAATTTGGTATAAAATTAAAATGGTGATGACATAAGAATATGCTGTTTTATGGGGTGTGTACAAGGGAGGTATTGTGTATAACAAACGAATACAGAAGGCATATTTTCGATACCTCATACTCTTACAGATGTAGGTATTCAAATGGAAAGTTAATACTCTTTAAATAAATTTGAGAAGATATGGAATAGGTGTAATACATTTAATTAAGCTTTTGCGTAATAATTTAACTGTTGTGTATAGGTTATTGTATTAAAATACGCTTAAAACAATTAGAAACTACCCGAAAATTAATATTCTTCGATTGTTTGTTATTTACGAGCTTTATACAAAATGTCAATTTAGTAACATAAATCAGAAAGCTTTTATTAACTTGATTTGTTTATTTGAACTTTACTAAATAATTTACTACCTGAAGAAAGTTAAATATTTTTGTGCTAATTTATGAAAGTACTGCTATTTTGCATTTTTATTCGACTTAGTAATATTGCCCAAAGTAATAATTAATAGATTTTATCAAGAAAATGCACAGTAATTTAAGCTGCAGTGGTTGGATCGGAAAGGTCCTGGTTTAAATCTTATGCAAGGGAGATGCAGATAGACTGGTCATCACTTGTGGAACGATTATGCAGCAAAAACTGCATGAAAGTTCTAAAACTGCTTTTAAAGCTTTGAAATAATAATAGATCACCAAAATGGAAACTTTTGTATTGAAAACTACAAGTAAGTTTTATTTCTGGTAGAAAATTATTACCTTTGGACAGAGAGTTACCTGCAACATTTATTAGTGTAAACGACATGTATATACATATTTGTATTTAGACCAAAAGCACATACAAACCATTACTTAATTTCATTGGTACAGTAATCATTATCCGTACTTTTAAAATCGTACACCAAATACTATATTCTTAAGCAATCTGAACAACGAAGCCTTAAAATAATGAGAGATGAACTATTGGTGGAAGCTTTTGTACTTTAAAGGACATTAAGTGTTTATGATGATCATATCAAAATTTGGACTGCTAGATAAATTATTTACCTGAACAAACACTTAACTGTTGCTTCCATATAAAAATTGAATTTTTTTAAAGCTCTCCTAAAATCAAACCGATTTACAAAAGCTCAAAATGGAATAAAAAGCTCTTGCCTAAACTTGTCTAGCTCATATTTAAATACTTCACATTTGAATGAAGTTGCAAGTATAAGGTAACAGATCCTGAATCAAGAAATCGTAATTAGGTTAAAGCTTTTGTATCTGAATAGAATTTGTGATTTTAAAACGGTCAATGAAACGATTACTAAATAGCTGGAACCAAACAATTTTTTTTTAAGAAATCGACATAGGTAAAAGCTTTTGGGTTTGTCAAACCAAAACAACTGTAGTTGATTGCCTATCTACTCAAATAAAAATTCGAAATATTTTCGAAAAAATCCAATTTTAGAAAGTCTTGCTTAAATTTATGATTTATAATTATTTCTTGAAAGCTTTTAATATTCTTAAATAGTTATCCAGCATTTCCTACATATTTTTGTTAATAATATAACAGAAGCTTTTTATTTTTCCAGATGCTTTTGCAATTTAAAAAACACAAAATTTACATAACTTGTACAAAAATCTACCAAAAAGCTCCAAACTTATGAGTCAAATTTTATGAATCTTTGTAGTAAAATTTTTTCAATAGAAGTAGGAAAAATATTAAACTGAGAGCTTTTGAATTATGAGTAGAGTTACCAATATATTTTTCTATTTTAACTGGGTTTAGTAAAAAGCTCATATAAATTATTGATGCTTTAGTGATTGTTTAAACATTTTCTATGCTTTATGAGTTGACTGTTTATTTTATATGTAGACATGTATTAGCTTGGACATATGATTTATTAAGAAGCTTTAAAATTATAAAACTAAAATACTCGTTATTCACACAGCGAATTGCTCAGAATACAGTTTTTTCCACTTACATCGTCGCTTGCTTCACTAACTTCGTCGCGGTCGTAAATATAATATGGCTCTATATGCTCAGATCCAGTTGATGTTACTCTGGCACCTTCACTATCACCTACTTTTTGCACGTCGTATCTCATAATTTCTTATTTTCGTGACTTTATATGGCCGTATAAGAATTTATTTTGTACCTTTTCCATTCCACTGAACTGTAGCCGTTTGATAACAACTAAATCATTTAATTGGTAATCTACGCAACCTTTGGTCGTTTTTTATTAAATTCTGATGAATTCAGTATTCTTTGCTTCGATCGCTTCTAAGCTCATCTCGTTCATGGTAAACGCTCAAAGATGTATTACCTTTAGAAATTAGTAAAAGTAAGCCATCTAATTTTCCTCGTTTTTTCTCAGCTAAGACCTCACAGTTTTGAATACAGCTTTTGACACTTTTTGTTAATTTTTGGTTGTAAAATTCTCTTAATTAACTATTCGTTTGTTGAACTAAAATGACCTTGCTCGTGTCACTCCTGTATAACAATCATTTGCATCATCTGAGGGACAACTAATAGCTTTGTACTGTTTTTTGATTTATAAAGAATATTGTTAGAAGCAAGGTAGTTGTCATATGTATTTTCCTTTAGTAGTTCAAATATAGGTTTCAAGTTTACCTTAAGCAAAGCATTAGACATCCATGGTTGTAAACGCTTAAATTGTTTATTATTACTTGATTATTATTTACTTGAACTTCCTCTTTACAATTATTTAAATGTTACAAAAACTACTATAAAAATGGTGATATGCTATTGATGGGTCATTCACAGAATGCACTGGCTCTCAAAACTCAAATTTCAATTGACTCTTTAGTCCTTTTATTCAATCGATTGATGTCTTCTTAGAAATCACTTTGCTGAACATATTGAATAATGATGTCTTCCGCACGTAAAAGTTCAGCTGAAGAAGTAGATGTGTATGAGACTAATTGCAGGTTTGTTAAGGTTTTTGGAATATTTCGAAAAGAAATTGTTCACAAATCGATCCACTTTTGCTACAACTTTAATTAATTTTGTGTAAGATGAAATATTATTAAATAATTTCGTTAAGAAAGTTTGTTTTATTTCAGCATGGAGAGTCCTAGAGTCGTGCATAATTCCAACCTTATTAAGGATTTTTGTTTAATGGTAGCCACTTTTGTTTTTGCCTTCATAAGGATGACTCGAATGATGTTTTCTGGACAAATGCTCTTACAAAACACCGCTGCTGCGTATCCTTTTTCACTCGTGTCTACAAAGACATGGAATTCCACCTTTCCCCAAACATTGAATACATCGCAAAATTTTTAAATTTTGAAAACACGGAAATTCAGTTATAATATGGTTTTACATTTTTATTTGGTTGTTCCCGGAAGTTCATCATCCTAACCCAGCTTCTCCAACAATTGAATTTGCGAGGAATCAAACTTGAATGAGGCTAATTCCAATGGTAGTTTCTGCAAAATGAAAATCTCAACATTAATCGCTTAATTTGAAAATCGTGACATGATTTTTTAAATTAGCCACTCCTTTCGTGATAATGCTTGAAGATCCCAGTCCCGATATTGGGATTTGTTCTCTTTTCTTCACTAAACACAATTGATTAAAACAAAATTTAACAAGAACCCCGAAGAGTCGAGATTGTCCTAACCATCTGTTACCCTTACACTTAACGTAGGTAGTATTGCCGGTACATTTATATTTACTGCATCGCGGTCTTCACGTTAGCGATTTGTCGATTAAACGCAGTTTGATTTTATTTACCAATAGAATCTGTATGTAAAAAAATGTTGTGTTTTCTCCTGCACTTGGAACATCTCAAATATAACTTGCACATATCAGATCCATGACCACCTCTCATGCAATTGAAACACAGTTTCATCTCAGCAATTAAACCTCGACGAAACAAAACGTCTAGGAATTTGTCACATTTATGAAGCAAATGTTGTTGGTCGCCCATCAGACACACAGCTGATTTTTTTCTGTACTGGCTCGGCATGTTACAAAGCGTTACTAAAATTGTCGAGAAATGACGTAAATTCCTCAATTGTCGGAAATCTTTAGACTGCTCTCAATGCCCAAGCTTATCTTACCCTTCTTCACACTTTTCTAATAGTAAATAAATCAGCCATCCATTACGAGTTTTAGCACTATCGTCTAATGCAGTCAGGCCTCTTAAAACTTCGTCGGTAGTATCGAGCATGCGCCTAATTTTTTTTTGGTGAACCGTAACGAATGAAATTTTACATAATGTGATCTTTACGATCAAATCTTTTCACAATTTTCTCCCAAGTACCTTCATAGTTTGCATGCGAATTTGTCATGTGCTTTACTATTTCTTCTCCACCTAGAAGTCCCTTCAGATACTTAAATTTATGGACTCTCGACAATGATTCATTGTTGTAGATAGTGCCTTCAAACAGATCCTTAAATGATGAAAAGTCCTCATTATTTCCGCAAAACGACGGATTTTTTGCCAGTGCCATCTAGTGTGTACTAGTTAAACTAATTTTTATTGAGGTTACAAGAAAATGGAATATAATATTAATGGGTAAATGATTAACTAAAAAGCTTTCCAATCACTAATAAATAAACTTATTTAGTTTAATACAATTGTCTACTGAAACGGTAACAGAGTAGTACAACATAACAAATTCAAATAAAAAAAGTTCAATACAATTTTTAAACCACGTTTTCAATGGTTTTCGATTACCCATCCTAAAAACATATTTAAAATCGTTTTTAAAATCTAATCTTTTTCTCCTAGCAAAGAGTAACAACTCAAAAGCTCTAACAAATATTTTACGAAAGTGTAGTGGAATTAACAAAATTCACCGAAATCAATTATAAGGTAAATCTCACTTGAAAAACTTTAAGTAGTAGAACGGTCTGAAATAAGTAGTACTTTATAAATAAGTACCACATAAAAGTTTTCAGATATTAGATCAGCTAATTAAAAGCTTTTGTGCTTTAAAAAACGTATACTGTTAACAATAGTTGAACTGAGCCACATTTTTTTTTTATTTATACTTATAACAAAAATTTAATGGTTTATTAGATAATTTAAAAATGGCAAAAACATTTTTGAACCAGCAAAGTGTAAAATATAAAAGCTCCAGTATATATTGTACGATATTACTTTTTGTGTAAAGCATATCATATTGTAAATACTGAAAGCTTTTTGAGCATAAAGCTTGACACTTAAAAAACATTAAGTGGCAGAATATTCTGAAGCTAATAATACTTTATATATAAGAACAAAAACTTCCATGCACACATCAAATAAATTTGCTGAATCATTTTAAAACTTTTTTTAACAATTAACAACTTTTTAAACTAATTCTAACAAGATTTTAAGGTTATACACATTCGTTAAGACTAAAGGAATTAAAATATTGTTTAATATTTCACCTAAATGAAAACTTCTCGCTCCATCATCATCCTATAAATTTATTATTTGATAATAAGACGATTAATCACTTTGAAAGTTTATTTATTTATTTTTTGCCGTCTCCTTACAGCAAAGTATAAAAACTATAATAAATAATTTTGTTGCTATTTTATTAAAAAAAAAACACATCAACATATTATAGTTTTATAGAACTAGCGATAAACGGAAAGAAGACAAACTTTAATGATGATTAAGATTAAGATTCTTTATATGACAAACTGACAGCAAATAGTTTCATTATACTATAGTCGTAAACTACTCTAACTATACTAAACTAGTCTTACTGACGTCATTATATATATATATATATATATATATATATATATATATATATATATATATATATATAATCTAAGCTTGTTCTTATGTCTGATGGTATCTTGTACAAAATATGAGTCGGTTGGGTTTTGATCTCTTACGTACATGATAAATGAATTTATTTTGATACTCCAAGTATATTGTTGAAGTTGTTTTAGGCAAACGAAAAAAAATTAAATATATAATTAATTTATTATAAATCAAATCTATTAATTATATTTAAACATAATATAATTAATGAATTTTCTATTTTGGTACTCCGTCGTATGTGTTTGTGCCGGAAAATGAAAATCTTATATAAAATTTATTAAAAATGAAAACATATATATTTTTTTTTATTTTTGCAATACTCGTATAATAAAATTAATTAATTATGATTTTCTTTTATTTTTACTCTCGTTTTAGGTGAGTACCGTATACAATATAAGATGATTGTTGTATGTCTTATTTGTTACACAACAAAATCGATACAAAAATTGATTCTAAACCAAAAATCATTTTCATACCATGTAGGGCTGAAAGGTAAGGTGGAGGAGTAGCAGCAGTCAATTCTTCGTTATTTTAAAATTTATTTTAACCACGACTTTTTTAGTTTTATGTGACGGTTTTGAGCACCTAATGATTATGCTTTTTTATAACGAGTTAATGATATAGTTAATTAGGGTCTTCCTAATTGACCTAATTTGATGGGATGTTGAACATACCAGATTATATTTACTATTCTTCTCAGTGTTTTTTACTCCATTTAGTTTTGTTGGAAGCTCAAATCCTTCCGTTTTCAGGAAAAAAATAATTTCATTAAATAAAAACCTTTAATGGTTGGTTTCCTTTAATGGATCCATACAACATCCAACATCATTTTCATCTGTTCCCGTATATGGCGAAGCAAACCATAAGACGACTCGATAAAGGCTTGCAGGATATCCAGGAACACTTGATCAAGAGATGTTTCGTAATATTTACAAATACTGGAGCGCCTTACTGCGACAATTTTACCATTTGTAGCGGTCTGCTTTCTTAAATTTAGGGCATACAGTCACAATTTACCAAAAAAGATTTTAAAAAAATAGTTTCACAAAGTATTCGCTGCAAACATCAAAACCTCCAAATTATTGCAATCGGATGATTGTTTTTTAACTCTGCAGTATCCAGTGTGATGGGTCGTTTATACACATCTCTGCAGAATGTAATTGATAACTTTCATATTCAGTGTTTTACACTTTTGTTTCTGAACTCTGCAATCTGTTCTGGGACCGAAGCTCTCCCAACTGTTTCGCGGTTAATTTTTTAACGTCCTACCTTACACCGTCACCAGCCAAATCGAGGACGCACGAATACAGGTTCGATTTTTCCATCTGCATATTGCATTTCTCCAGCCAACCTCCACTGACATGGACGATGGGCCGGTCCATGGATTCTGCACTCCAACAGGGGGTCTTAGTTGTGTTCGTCGTCATCACCGATCGTAATTAGGTGATAAAAAATCCCTTTTGCAACCCTCCCCCGTTGGGATTCGAACCCGGTACCTCCCGTCCCAAACACCACAGCTTTAACCACTGGGCCAATTGCTCGGTTATTTTAAACATGTTGAGTGGATATAGAATTGATCCAGCCAAATGTCAATTACCGCTTCAAAGTTAACACAAAGGTGACCATCTGGCCCCGTCAGAATAAAAATTAAGGTTCCAAAGTCTGGTGAAGTCCAGTAGCCTATTTGCTGTGGCATTGTACTCTTAAAACTTTAGCATCCTATACCACTCATCAATCCCATGTCCGTCTGAGAGGTACTATTCTAGCAGGTAAAATGTAAGGTTCATTTTTTGTGATTCCTGAAATGGACGAAAACGATTATCATATCATAGTTTGAGCCTTTCGGCCATGTATCAATTTGGATGTTGACTTTTTTGTTGATCTTCATATCGAAGACAATTTTTCCGTTAGATGAAGGGTGGAATACAGCTAAGGTTATGTTTTTAGAACAGAATATTTGGAATTTTTTGGATAAGAATGAAACCCCATTATCGCTTTCTATTACAACAGGTAAATCTTCAATTGCAAATATAGTTTGCAATGCCTTGATCGTATTTGTACTAGTGATACAGTTAATTCTGAAGATATGTATGGATACTTGGAAAATTCACGAGGAGGACTTGATAAAATCTTACATCAGATCTTGCACTCTTTAATGTATTTTTCGATAACAAGATCAATACCAGATCAGAAACGATAACGTTTTGCTAGATGCTTTGTTCGGACTGCTAGACTCATTATGTAATAATATGGCATCATTATTAGCATTTAAAGAATTAATAATAAGGTTCTAGCAGTTCCCAGTTCTTGGGAAAATCAAAAATATTTTCCCCATAATGTTCTTCAATTTAAAGACACGTCTTAATCTTACCAAAATCTGTATCAGGTCCAATTACCTTATGGGATAGTATACCTGCTTTGGAATATTACCATAGAAAAAGAACATAAGAATGATAAATTTCATATACTAATATGGCATTTGAAACAAAACAAAATGTATAATGTATACTGGTTGTTGCATGCATATGGGTTGTTGCAACATATTTTTAATTATATATCTATCCTTGTTGCACATTATTTTCAATTTAAAGAAATTTTTAGTTTTGTTTATCCTTTGTCATTACCACTGTAGAGGTAGACGAATGCGAATGTATTATGATTTAATTAATTTTTTAAACAAGAAAAATCACGAATTTAATTGATGATAAAATATAAAGAAAAATGTGTACGTATACGAATTTTTAAAAAACAAAAACTTCAAAGCTAAAAAATTTCTTTGGCTACTTTGATCCGCATTCGTCTTCCTCTACAGTAGTAATAAAGAAGGAAAAACAAAAACGAAAATAAAAATTTCTTTAAATGCAATATAATGTGTAACAAGGATAGATACATAATTCAAAATATGTTTTGTTTCGCTTTGCACTGGCATGCAATAACCAATAACCAATATACATTATATATATATATATGTATATATATATATATATATACATATATATATATATATATATATATATATATATATATATATATATATATATATATATATATATATATATATATATATATATATTGTGTTGAATGCCATAGTAGTATACGAAATGTATCATTCTTATGTAATTTTTCTATGATATAACTATGACGAGATATTGACATGGGTTGCTGTCATTGGTGTTTTTGCTTGCCTAGGTCATTGATGTCATTCTCTATCTCTAAAGATGTGTTTTTTCAAATACTGTTGAATTATTTGTAGTTGTTTTCATCCAAAGGAGTGAAGAGTCGGTTATATTTATGTTTCCTTTTGTTCTGAGTTGTTAGACTTCAAAGATTTTCATTTTGTAATGGGTCCTTTGAATACAGCATCACTAAGGCTTTTTCTCGTGTGTTTGCCCAGAAATCAGATCATCCCACGTAAAAACTATTTAAAACTAGGTTAGACGCCATGGGATAGTTTTAAACTAGGGACCAGGAACTATAGACAAAACTAACTTTTCTAAGGTAAAATTTGTGGAACTTGATCAAATATTAAAATAACTAATGATGTTTTCGCTAAGTAGCAAGGTATCCAAGGATGTCTCGTCACATATAAAATAAAAATTCCATTAATTCGATGTCAAATTTTATCTTCTGATGACATATTTAAATGACCCGTAAATACGACTTTACGATACAACTAATAAAGACTTAATCATTCGTAATTGTAATAAAAAGAAAATACACGGTAAATAAAAAAAGAAAAGTCCATTTATTTCCATCATTTTGCCGACGAAAATTCATCGACTTAAAATTATTAATCACTTTCACTTAAATTATTCCTCCGCATCTTATGAAAATTAATGTTTATATTTTCATAACCGAAAAAAAAAACGGAAAAACTTGGCTAAGTGTTTTTCACTTAAGCAAAAATTTTCCCCATAAATTTTTCTCTATTCAAGAATATCACAAAATTTTTTTGTTGCTCATTTTTTTTTGTATTTGTTGTGTTGTTTATGTGTGTGTGCTCTCACAGTATTTTCTTACGTAAATTTTCTTGATGACAATCGAAAAATAATTTATAATTTTCTTTTTTTTTGATTTATGATGCTGATAGAAAAATAATGTGTGTATTATAGTGACTAGCTTGCTATAAATATATACACATACTTGGCTTATGTACATAACGCTGTGAATGTCTTAACTTTGTTAACAAAAAATAAATAAAAAAAATTTTGCGAAACTTTCGCTGCCTACATTTAGGAAATTGAAATATGTCCGTAGTATATATTTCGGCAGAATATTAATTAATTATCCGAAAATTGTGAGTATATCGCCTTATTGGTACCATAAATTATGATTTTTTGATTAAAAACCATTGACAAATTGTAACTAATCGTAGTCTAAATAATTCTAATCGTTTCTAAGAAATCCTATCAAAACTCTTAAGTTTACACCACAACCCGAAAATTTCAAAAATCCAGAAAAAAACAAGAAAGTTAGTTAGCCCTTGATCAGTTTACCTGTGATACTTTTCAAGAACCGTTATTACAAACAAATTGGTAGTGAAAAAAATATTGGTCCTGAAAATGTTAAGTGCCTCTACAGTACAGAATGAAGCTTTTATGCCGTATTAGTTTTTGTTTAATCCAGCTTCCAGGCCAAAATAAATGTATTTACCTATTTTGTACGAATCAAATCTAGAGTCCAATTTCTAGTGTTACTTTTAAAATTATAAAATTTTTGAATTATTTTAAAATTTGAAATTCAATTTCATCAACAAAAATGGGTTCCAAATAGATTCCCATTTTACAAAAAAACTGAAATTCCCATTCCTAACTAATTGTTTAATTACACATTTCAATTTAAACATAAGTTCCACAAATGATAACAATCATGCAATGTGTCTTCAAAATCGTCTGTTGTCTAATCTTTTGTGGAACATATTTAAAAAACATACGAAACACGATTTAACTTAACTTATTCAAATGCTTTGAACTTATATCACCCACGACTTAACTTTAGTTTTATATTAATTTATGTATTTTACATTAGTGCCACCTTCAATTTAGAAAATATTCGTATTACCATACTTTATAAAATCGGACTTTTCACGGTCTTATTTCAAATAAATTTCAAATTTTATATATTTCAGTCGTTCATGAATTTAGTTTCATATATTTCATATATTTTGGAAAATACTAACGCAATATTTAACGTTTAGCTTAATTATTCATTGCCCTGAAGTTAAATTTTTTGTGGAACATAATGTTTATAATTTTTTGTTTTCGAAATGTTCATAATTTAAATATTATGATTAAAGTACCCTTATTGGGTAATTAAAATGCTCTAAAAATATTAAAATTAAAACAGGTTCCACCAATAAAAATCTGTTGCAACATGTTCAGTTTGTACTGTTTCAGTATTCAACTTAAATTTAAAATTAGAGTTACCTCTAAACATAGTTTTTCAATTAAATAGCTAATTTGGTGTGGAACATATGTTTGTACCAGGCCTAGTGTAAATTACTTTGTGGAACATATTGTAAATACATATTTTTGTTTGAAATTAAGTTCCCCTATTGGTAAGCAAAGTGGTTTAGACATATGAAAACTGGGATAGGTTTGAACAGTTTAAAAGCTATAACATAAGTTCCACATCTTTTATAAAACAATTCTAATATTTTAGACATATAATAAAGTTATGAATACCATAAAAAGAGCATTTGGCCTAGTTCAAATATATTGTGGAACATATGTTTAGATGGTTCATCATATTTCTACCCTAAAGGAATGGTTTTAACAAATGTCATTTAGCTGGTATATTTATATTATTTTAGGCTTCCATCACAATCTTGGAATCTTGACAAAACTTTACTTATTCTATTAATTTATATATGTAAACAAGCATATTTATTTGGAACACATTGTTTATACTGTTTTTATTTAAAATATGTATAGTTTCAATAGTTTAACTACAGTTCCCTCTATTTGTAATTAAACCAATTGTAAATATATGAATGCTAAGACAGGTTCCAACAGCCAAAAAAACCGTGCAACTGGTTAATTTTGTATTTGATCAGTGTTTAATTTAAATTTTATATTATGGTATTGTTTAAACATAAGTTGCACATCTTTAATTAAAGGATTTAAAAAAATTTGTGGAACCTAACTTTAATGTTTAAAAAATAGCACAATTAAAATATTTTAAATAGAAGTTTCCCTCGTAATTCTTAGTGGTTTTAGTTTTAATGAAATTGTAGCTATCTAAAATTTTCTCAATTATTTAGTTACCTATAACTAATTTGTGGCACACATTGTTAGAACATTTTGTTGTTTGAAATACTTTTATGGTTTCAAAATTACCATTGATTATGATCTTTCCAATTGGTAATCAATATGGTCGAGAAATATTTATAATTCAAACAGGTTCCAATAGTTTAAAAACTCTTGCAACATGTTTATTTTTAACCAGTTGGATTTTTGAATTTTTATATATGTTAAACATAAGTTCCACATTATAAACTTTTAAACTTTTTAATAAATTATTAATTTCACTGTGAGTCATAAGTATCGTATTTGTTTTATAACACGTAATTTGTAATATTTCTATAAACCACCAAAATCAATTCAATATCAGTTCACTACTTATGGTTTTTATATTATTTTAAGCATTTAACATAAGTTCCACATTTGATTAAATACAAATATTTGTAAATTTAGATGTTTAATATAATCGGTTTAAGTTAAAATCAATTCCAAAATATTTTTAAAATAAGTTCCACAATTTCTATTAATTCTTTACTGGTTTAAAAAATATTTCAAAACCGTAAAAGTGAAAAATAAATTTTCACATAAAAAATAAAATGTAATTACAATTTAACCTACCCAACACGAAGCCAGCCAGCAATTCAATAAATGTTAAAAAACTACAAAGCAATGCCATGACAAACTGAAAAATTATTTCAAAATATTCTTTTAACGATATGTCGCACTATAGTGAATTGTGCATGAAAAAAAATTACTTTAAATCTTATTAAAATTTGCTTCCTGCTGCATGTAAACATTCAACTGTATACGGATAGAGTACCGACGACAGACAAAACTCATTAAGCACGCGAAAAAAAAACAAAAATCCGTGACATATATAATAAAATTCAAATGTTTGTAAAAATTTAATTTTAAAATTCTCAATAAACATCAAATTCTAGATATATCTTGTGTAACTTTTTAGAACATAAAACAGGAAAACTGCATTTTTATTTTATTTTATTTAAAATAATTTAATTTATGTATATATAGTATTTCTTATGCTGCTGCTGGTGCTGATGCCACTACTTCTGATTATATAGCTAATAATAATATGTAAAATTAAATTAACATAAACAATTTTATTACCTCTAAAACAAAACTTATTTCGTTCTTTGGCTTTGATTCGAACTCGCCAGGAAGCATGGAAATGCTAATCTACTCTTTATATAATACAGACAAACATAAATATTAGATACGGTTCTCTAGTATATAACAATAACAACAACAAGATGTTTTTTTATGATTTCCTAAAAATTAAAATATCCAACTGTCATTTCGTTAGTGTTTTGTTACTAAAGCTCGCACACAGTGCATTTATTTCTCGAAATCTAATTCACTTTAAATTGTAAAAGCATTAAATAAATTACAGGACTTTTATGGGAAAATTGAAATAGGGTTTAAAGTTTTTTTTTTTTTGCTATTTTCATTTCAGGTAATTAATTTTCATTTCAAGGTGAATTACATTTTCTATTTTCGTGTGCACACAAGCAAGCGAGAAATTATTTTAATTAAAAAAATTTTCGTTTTCTGTTTTCTCGCAATTCACTAGAGTAGTATAATAATTCTTGTACTGATTGGGCCCTAGTGACGTGATGTTCTCTTTTTGGGTATGTTCACAACTTCATGTTGAAGTTCTTTCAAGGATAATTATACCCCAATCGATGACGTTAATAAAATAAAGATACCTCATACAGGTGAATCCGATAAAGTCACCATCTCTGAAGAATTGCCTATACTTTCAAAATTCATCGTAAACCGTACAAACTTCCTCTTGAATCTGTTAGTACTTTAAAAAACGCGAGTATGCAAGACTATGATTGCATGAGATAATTTTTAAACTTAGACGTCTAGGCTTTTGCTCCAGCGGTATGTAACTATTATCAGTAGGTCTTCGACCAAGCAGAACTGTGCCATCTGTATAGCTAAAGATTTGACCAAACTTAAAACGAAGTTCTATGTCTCAGATGTAGTGGTTCGAAATCCACACTGCTAGTCTTCAAAGATCGCTTGAGTGAAAGGACGAGTACAACGATACCAATACTTTGAATGCAATATTTACGAGGGAACCAGCGCGATTATTCTCATAATTAAGACCATCTCGTTTATTATGAAGTGGGCTTACAAGTGTGACTTTCCAGCGTTGAGGTAACTATATACTTGATCTCACATTGCGAAAATAAGATCGTAGAGCTTGGTTTCAACTTTTGCTTATTTGTTTCTAAAAAGAGTTCTGCGAAGTATTGAGGTTAGCCCATCATAATTATGAGGTTTATAGCACAATTCTGAAATTTCCCAAAATCCAGAAAAGGTATAATGAAATTGAAAACCTCCAATATCCAAAACCACACCATAGTTAGCCTATTAAAACTGTACAATTTAGGGCACGAATCAAAAATTTCCATAATCCAGAAAATTCAATCAAAACTGTGAAATCTATGGCTCAAGTCGAAAATTTCCAAAATCAAGTAAAAGCATGATGGTTAACTCATAAAAACTGTGAAACTTAAGGCACAAATCGAAAATTTTCAAAACCCAGAAAATGCATGATGGTTAGTCCATCAAAACTGTGAACTTCGTGGCTTAAATCTAAAATTTTCCATTTAAATCGATCCGTAAATCAAACATTCCAGGGCATACATGGTCTTTCTTGCTTGTCTATTAAACTTTAATGACCATTTTATCAGCCTTCTTGCTTGGTCCGAGTCGAATAAGATTTTGACAATCAATAAACGGCTCAAAATTTTTTAATTGAGAGCTAAGTGAAACGCACTGATTATTTGACCGCTTCGTGTAATTTTCAGAGAAGACTGCACATTGGAAGTTGCGCAGGAATTGATACTCGACTTCGGATCTTCTGAATATATTGGCGAAGGTATCTTGGTGTAACAGTGAGCCAATTCATGTCGTTGCACAAGTAATTTGCACTCGTTCTTTGTCATTATGAGAGCGCAGCACCCTTTCATTATACGCAATATGAAAACCAAGCGTCGAGTTCTCTGAAGTTGCTAGGGAAGCTTACTGAGGGCACCTCATTGAATCTGACAGATATAAGCATCATTCCAATATTATTCTGCTGAAATCATGATGCAATTCAAAACCTTGCTATTTAGTCAACACACCAAATTAGCAAGCCATCTGGCAGCTATTAGTTCTAGTCTGGTAACCGTAATAGTATTGGTGGGTGTCATACGTGAGTTGGAACAAAGAAATTGAATTACCGGACGTCAGCTCTCGAAACATGAATGGAGGCATTTTATCCTTTTTATCCTTGAGGTTCCCGCACACAAACCTTGGAATCGTAAAAGGTCCCAAACCAGTTCCTCCCACCTAACAGCTCCGCATTTAACTTTTTGTTCCAATCCAGTTTTAGCTTCCAAAGCTATCTTGGATGACAATATTTTGACAAGTGATAATAGGACATAACAATCCTACTGGGTCAAAGAAACTCGCCATTTTGGAAAGGACGATTTGTTTCATGATTTCGTCCGAAGTACTCGTTAGAAAATTTTACTCTTAAGTAGGAATACCGAAAAATCTTTTTGGTTGCTAGATTAGTCCGAGCGCTTTTACTAAATCAGGGTTGTCGATTTTAATTTTTTTTGATTCTGTGTCAACGGTTTGAATGATGTCTTCTTCATTATAACAGAACTAGAATACTGAGAAGCCTCCCGCCTTCAGCAATTTTGTGATTTGTTTTCTAATCTCCAAAAGCTACTCATAAAAATTATCATCCACATGAAAATACAGACGGAGCACTCAAGCGCCAATCGGGAAACGTTATTTTTCAACCATTGCTAAGCGATGTACTGCTTTTATAGCCAAATAAGCCACAGGTGCAGTCCCATACGTTACGGTGTATAAGTAGAAAATCTGGATCGCCTTACAATAACTGAAAATTCAGATCAACTTCAGCAACTTGAATTTGGAGTTTCATCTTTTGGATGTCACCAGAACGCTCCTTAATTTTGTGCTCAAACTAGCCATCATAAATAAGCAATGATGTGGCAAGAAGTAATGAGGTAATTCGACATCAAAATCGTCGATGACCTCCAAGTGCTTCAACCTCCTGAATAAATTCCAAACAGCTTGCTCTCCAAGTTCAGAAAGCGTTGCATTACAATATTATAATATGTGGTATATATGGTTTTTGCACTTATTTCTTAACCTGCAACAGAATATGTTTGAACCTCTCAAAAACACTGCACCAGTTATTCTATGTTGTCTAATTTATCCAGCACAACCGAAGATGAATATCTAATGCTGCACCTGTAAAAGGCTTTTGGTAGGTCGAGGCATGAATGGAAACTACAGTAATGACATCAAAATTTGGGCACAATTTCTGCTTGCATACTAATATCGCTCAACGGAGGAGAGCGCAGAAAAACTGAAACAAGCAACCAATGCATGGTCCTGTGAATTACACTTTATACAGGAAGATAACTTTGACTAAAACGCCGAATGAAAACGATGATTTTGGTTAGATAAACAATCACTGCACGGAAACTCGGCCAGTATAAAAAATAATTTTATCACTGTCAAAAATTAGGTGATTCTTTTGTTTTTCCTTATAGGAAAAGAATTTTGAAAAGTTTCAACGAAAAGTTTGTAACATTTTCAAATAATACTTTCCTTGGCAGTGAAACTAATTTTCGGGAACTATCAACATTTATATGGTCGAATTAATCTAGATCCTATAACTCATACAACATAAACCAACATAAAACATATAATAATATTAAATATTCCAAGAAATGCATATATTGATATTTTTCGATACGTGTACACTGAACACTCATAAAAATTACGAGTTTATAAATGCAAAATCCGATTGACGGTAGAACAATCACATTCGACCAATATTACGCAGAGTAAAATAAATAAAAAATAAATCGCGTATTACAACCACCCCACCCCTGTATGTATACAAATGTGTAATTTAGTGTAAATATACAATAAGGGAAATATATGGGAAAAATTTTAAAATTTATACGCGTACATTATTTGGTATTCAACCATCTGGTAACAAATTTATTTCCGTTTCTTTTCGATTAATAATGATGTATGGCATAATTCTTGGGGTGAGGAAGAAGAGGTAAATTTCCGCCATTTTGGTAAATTTCCCGCAGTGTATACTGTCCAATGTGCATTAAACCATGAATATACAGCAAACATCATATAAAATTACATATTCGTGCTTTATACCAAAAATGTATATATCCCTCAACAAGTTTACAGTTTTTAAGCTTTTACGAAAACTTTTTTTTCGGTATCATTTTAATAAATTAAAAATACATTTGGTACCGGAAACAAAACGACCAATCCACAATTAGTAGGTAAACGAGTCCAATGATTATATTTATTTACGAACGAATTATTCTCTTTGAAATGTGCATGCTAATTGTCATTGTCATTCCGCAAAGCTTTGATAGTCATTCGGTACACAAAGCACAAAAGCATTTTTTCATGTTTCCATTTTTATTTTTTTCAAATAGACACATATACATACATTTTTGATTTGTACATAACGAATCACCGTTTTTGATAGTCGTGTGCATGTGCGCGCTCCAAGAATATAAATAAAAAAAAGCACGAAAAGTGACATACAAGTGAAAAGCTTATAGAGTAAAAAATACAAAATGTACTTGTAAAATATGTGTATATATATATATATATATATATATATATATATATATATATATATATATATATATATTGGTGCTGGCTTGCTTCATTTTATTTTGTGTAGCACGTACACGTAAGCGCAGATATAAACGTTTTTACGTCGCGTTTTCCATTTTTTTTGGGGGGAGGGCCCGATGAAGTAGGAAAATTTTTGTGCTTAACAAACGTAACAACAACAAAATATGATAAGATAATATGATTATGAAAATGATGGTGCGACAAACGACGACGAGGACGACATTACAATGAAAACAATTTTTTTTATCACAAGATGGTATGAGTTATGTATGTATGAATTTTTGAGTGGCGGAGTAATAAAATGGGGCTATGTAATATGCAAAGGATGATGTTAAATGTGTGCCAGGAAAATTTTTATCAATTTATTTAATCCGCATATATCAAAATGGATACATTTTTACAAAAGCACATCCGAAGAAAAATATGTGTAATTTATAATGTACTGCCGAACAGAAGTACTGAACACAATGAATCAAAACGAAGGAAGGTGGCTTCCAGTTGTGTTCAAATTTTCTAGGGGATTGCATGACAACTTCTGTAGGAACGCCAGATGGTTGTTTTTCAACTGCTTACTGAAGAATTCCCACTTAAGCTTTAGTTGCTCAATTTGGTAAAATGGATAACAGATCCCACTATCTTGACAATCTTGACATTTTTATTACTTTTTATATTTTTTTACGCGGAGGATGGAATATTCGAAAGACCTAATAAGAGACTAATCATAATATTGAAAGAGAATCAGGTTCTAACCTATCTGCCATAATTTTTAATTATTTGCGTTATGGTCTTTTCCTTTGAGTGCTATAACTTCATGATTTTTGTGAGTTCATCACGCAGAACCATCCATGTTTCCTCGTATCCAGTCAATAATTATTTATGGGCCAACAATGACAATATCTTCTGTTTGACATGTTTGTTTTTTCCAATTGCTTTATCACTATAAAACATGCATTCCGAATCCTTGCTGTAATCCTTTACAATATATCACCCTTCCCTGCACTTCCTACACAGTTTAGAACTATCGTTCAACACTCCTACTTTTTTGAGTATGGTGACCATATTTAAAAGTCAATCCTTATACTTTCACCCAATTTACCCTTCTCTGCTTTTGACTTGGAAAGTTTACCACTCCTACTGTGCCCCTTGGTAATAGGCTTTTTTGGTTTTTATAGAAACAAAACCTTTTGTTTCTCCCACCAGTGATTTCAAAGACTAAAGTACCTTGACCTAGTCACTACATCAATGTCTTTTATTTCTATGGCAAAACTATTGGTCGAAACTTTAAACTAATTTAAAACTGCTGTTTGTGTTTGTATCCTAATGCTTTCTAACTCTAGTAAAAGATCTCCCTTTGCAGTTTGGTAACTTTGAATGACTTTTCTTCCCAGACCAGAAAGTTAAGAGACCGCATTCATTTTCAGTAGCAGCCCCCGTTTGATTTTCTTTTTACTATCTTTGACTTTCTTGACTATCTTGACTATCTTGACTATCTTGACTATCTTGACTATCTTGACTATCTTGACTATCTTGACTATCTTGACTATCTTGACTATCTTGACTATCTTGACTATCTTGACTATCTTGACTATCTTGACTATCTTGACTATCTTGACTATCTTGACTATCTTGACTATCTTGACTATCTTGACTATCTTGACTATCTTGACTATCTTGACTATCTTGACTATCTTGACTATCTTGACTATCTTGACTATCTTGACTATCTTGACTATCTTGACTATCTTGACTATCTTGACTATCTTGACTATCTTGACTATCTTGACTATCTTGACTATCTTGACTATCTTGACTATCTTGACTATCTTGACTATCTTGACTATCTTGACTATCTTGACTATCTTGACTATCTTGACTATCTTGACTATCTTGACTATCTTGACTATCTTGACTAACTTGACTATCTTGACTATCTTGACTATCTTGACTATCTTGACTATCTTGACTATCTCGACTATCTTGACTATCTTGACTATCTTGACTATCTTGACTATCTTGACTATCTTGACTATCTTGACTATCTTGACTATCTTGACTATCTTGACAATCTTGACTATCTTGACTATCTTGACTATCTTGACTATCTTGACTATCTTGACTATCTTGACTATCTTGACTATCTTGACTATCTTGACTATCTTGACTATCTTGACTATCTTGACTATCTTGACTATCTTGACTATCTTGACTATCTTGACTATCTTGACTATCTTGACTATCTTGACTATCTTGACTATCTTGACTATCTTGACTATCTTGACTAACTTGACTATCTTGACTATCTTGACTATCTTGACTATCTTGACTATCTTGACTATCTTGACTATCTTGACTATCTTGACTATCTTGACTATCTTGACTATCTTGACTATCTTGACTATCTTGACTATCTTGACTATCTTGACTATCTTGACTATCTTGACTATCTTGACTATCTTGACTATCTTGACTATCTTGACTATCTTGACTATCTTGACTATCTTGACTATCTTGACTATCTTGACTATCTTGACTATCTTGACTATCTTGACTATCTTGACTATCTTGACTATCTTGACTATCTTGACTATCTTGACTATCTTGACTATCTTGACTATCTTGACTATCTTGACTATCTTGACTATCTTGACTATCTTGACTATCTTGACTATCTTGACTATCTTGACTATCTTGACTATCTTGACTATCTTGACTATCTTGACTATCTTGACTATCTTGACTATCTTGACTATCTTGACTATCTTGACTATCTTGACTATCTTGACTATCTTGACTATCTTGACTATCTTGACTATCTTGACTATCTTGACTATCTTGACTATCTTGACTATCTTGACTATCTTGACTATCTTGACTATCTTGACTATCTTGACTATCTTGACTATCTTGACTATCTTGACTATCTTGACTATCTTGACTATCTTGACTATCTTGACTATCTTGACTATCTTGACTATCTTGACTATCTTGACTATCTTGACTATCTTGACTATCTTGACTATCTTGACTATCTTGACTATCTTGACTATCTTGACTATCTTGACTATCTTGACTATCTTGACTATCTTGACTATCTTGACTATCTTGACTATCTTGACTATCTTGACTATCTTGACTATCTTGACTATCTTGACTATCTTGACTATCTTGACTATCTTGACTATCTTGACTATCTTGACTATCTTGACTATCTTGACTATCTTGACTATCTTGACTATCTTGACTGTCTTGACTATCTTGACTATCTTGACTATCTTGACTATCTTGACTATCTTGACTATCTTGACTATCTTGACTATCTTGACTATCTTGACTATCTTGACTATCTTGACTATCTTGACTATCTTGACTATCTTGACTATCTTGACTATCTTGACTATCTTGACTATCTTGACTATCTTGACTATCTTGACTATCTTGACTATCTTGACTATCTTGACTATCTTGACTATCTTGACTATCTTGACTATCTTGACTATCTTGACTATCTTGACTATCTTGACTATCTTGACTATCTTGACTATCTTGACTATCTTGACTATCTTGACTATCTTGACTATCTTGACTATCTTGACTATCTTGACTATCTTGACTATCTTGACTATCTTGACTATCTTGACTATCTTGACTATCTTGACTATCTTGACTATCTGACTATCTTGACTATCTTGACTATCTTGACTATCTTGACTATCTTGACTATCTTGACTATCTTGACTATCTTGACTATCTTGACTATCTTGACTATCTTGACTATCTTGACTATCTTGACTATCTTGACTATCTTGACTATCTTGACTATCTTGACTATCTTGACTATCTTGACTATCTTGACTATCTTGACTATCTTGACTATCTTGACTATCTTGACTATCTTGACTATCTTGACTATCTTGACTATCTTGACTATCTTGACTATCTTGACTATCTTGACTATCTTGACTATTTTGACTATCTTGACTATCTTGACTATCTTGATTATCTTGACTATCTTGACTATCTTGAGTATCTTGACTATCTTGACTATCTTGACTATCTTGACTATCTTGACTATCTTGACTATCTTGACTATCTTGACTATCTTGACTATCTTGACTATCTTGACTATCTTGACTATCTTGACTATCTTGACTATCTTGACTATCTTGACTATCTTGACTATCTTGACTATCTTGACTATCTTGACTATCTTGACTATCTTGACTATCTTGACTATCTTGACTATCTTGACCATCTTGACTATCTTGACTATCTTGACTATCTTGACTATCTTGACTATCTTGACTATCTTGACTATCTTGACTATCTTGACTATCTTGACTATCTTGACTATCTTGACTATCTTGACTATCTTGACTATCTTGACTATCTTGACTATTTTGACTATCTTGACTATCTTGACTATCTTGACTATCTTGACTATCTTGACTATCTTGACTATCTTGACTATCTTTACTATCTTGACTATCTTGACTATTTTGACTATCTTGACTATCTTGACTATCTTGATTATCTTGACTATCTTGACTATCTTGAGTATCTTGACTATCTTGACTATCTTGACTATCTTGACTATCTTGACTATCTTGACTATCTTGACTATCTTGACTATCTTGACTATCTTGACTATCTTGACTATCTTGACTATCTTGACTATCTTGACTATCTTGACTATCTTGACTATCTTGACTATCTTGACTATCTTGACTATCTTGACTATCTTGGCTATCTTGACTATCTTGACTATCTTGACTATCTTGACTATCTTGACTATCTTGACTATCTTGACTATCTTGACTATCTTGACTATCTTGACTATTTTGACTATCTTGACTATCTTGACTATCTTGACTATCTTGACTATCTTGACTATCTTGACTATCTTGACTATCTTGACTATCTTGACTATCTTGACTATCTTGACTATCTTGACTATCTTGACTATCTTGACTATCTTGACTATCTTGACTATCTTGACTATCTTGACTATCTTGACTATCTTGACTATCTTGACTATCTTGACTATCTTGACTATCTTGACTATCTTGACTATCTTGACTATCTTGACTATCTTGACTATCTTGACTATCTTGACTATCTTGATTATCTTGACTATCTTGACTATCTTGACTATCTTGACTATCTTGACTATCTTGACTATCTTGACTATCTTGACTATCTTGACTATCTTGACTATCTTGACTATCTTGACTATCTTGACTATCTTGACTATCTTGACTATCTTGACTATCTTGACTATCTTGACTATCTTGACTATCTTGACTATCTTGACTATCTTGACTATCTTGACTATCTTGACTATCTTGACTATCTTGACTATCTTGACTATCTTGACTATCTTGACTATCTTGACTATCTTGACTATCTTGACTATCTTGACTATCTTGACTATCTTAACTATCTTGACTATCTTGACTATCTTGACTATCTTGACTATCTTGACTATCTTGACTATCTTGACTATCTTGACTATCTTGACTATCTTGACTATCTTGACTATCTTGACTATCTTGACTATCTTGACTATCTTGACTATCTTGACTATCTTGACTATCTTGACTATCTTGACTATCTTGACCATCTTGACTATCTTGACTATCTTGACTATCTTGACTATCTTGACTATCTTGACTATCTTGACTATCTTGACTATCTTGACTATCTTGACTATCTTGACTATCTTGACTATCTTGACTATCTTGACTATCTTGACTATCTTGACTATCTTGACTATCTTGACTATCTTGACTATCTTGACTATCTTGACTATCTTAACTATCTTGACTATCTTGACTATCTTGACTATCTTGACTATCTTGACTATCTTGACTATCTTGACTATCTTGACTATCTTGACTATCTTGACTATCTTGACTATCTTGACTATCTTGACTATCTTGACTATCTTGACTATCTTGACTATCTTGACTATCTTGACTATCTTGACTATCTTGACTATCTTGACTATCTTGACTATCTTGACTATCTTGACTATCTTGACTATCTTGACTATCTTGACTATCTTGACTATCTTGACTATCTTGACTATCTTGACTATCTTGACTATCTTGACTATCTTGACTATCTTGACTATCTTGACTATCTTGACTATCTTGACTATCTTGACTATCTTGACTATCTTGACTATCTTGACTATCTTGACTATCTTGACTATCTTGACTATCTTGACTATCTTGACTATCTTGACTATCTTGACTATCTTGACTATCTTGACTATCTTGACTAGCTTGACTATCTTGACTATCTTGACTATCTTGACTATCTTGACTATCTTGACTATCTTGACTATCTTGACTATCTTGACTATCTTGACTATCTTGACTATCTTGACTATCTTGACTATCTTGACTATCTTGACTATCTTGACTATCTTGACTATCTTGACTATCTTGACTATCTTGACTATCTTGACTATCTTGACTATCTTGACTATCTTGACTATCTCGACAATCTCGACAATCTCGACTATCTCGACTATCTCGACTATCTCGACTATCTCGACTATCTCGACTATCTCGACTATCTCGACTATCTCGACTATCTCGACTATCTCGACTATCTCGACTATCTCGACTTTTTCGACTATCTCGACTATCTCGACTTTCTCGACTATCTCGACTATCTTGACTATCTCGACTATCTCGACTATCTCGACTATCTCGACTATCTCGACTATCTCGACTATCTCGACTATCTCGACTATCTCGACTTTCTCGACCATCTCGACTATCTTGACTATCTTATCTTTCTCGACTAGATCGACTCTCCCAACTATCTCGACTATTATATTATTTACTATTAGAGTATTTAAGCATTTATTCTGATCAGGATTGTGACACTGAAAACGTTTGTGTAACCCTAAATCAAATTTCTGTATTAAAACTGTTAACAATACATCAAAATTTACCTTACACCGTGCAAATTGAGATATATGTTTATTTTTATATGGATTACAAAAAAAATTAGAATGCAAAAATAGCATCGCATCAGAATATTATAAATAGATGATTTGTTTAGAAAATAAGTCATTAGTGTGTCATCTGGCTTTCGTGATCATGACACCACAAAACATATAATATAATGACCGGTGTAATTATCGATCGATCTATATATAAACATACGTGATATAGTTATGTGACCTTGGCAAGTGCAATTTGTGTGGTTTCTTAATATATTTTGATAAATCTTAAAATTAGATCAAAATTCTATAGAAGTATGCACAACAAAGCACAAAATATAATGTTTAAAATTAAATAATTTTTTATCGCATTGCTGAATGGTGTGAAGAAAATCACTTTTCATTTTATTATACATTTTCCAACTAACTCGTTTTTTATTTACAAAACCAGTATTTAATTCAAGAATTATATATATAACACACACACACACATTGTAAATTTGAAAATAATTCTTATTACAATTTTCATTTTTATATTAAATTTTTATATATGCCGAATTCAACTGAAATCTTAGAAATTTTTACTACTGCATAATGATATATTTTTGGCCGCATACACACACACCCACAAACTCTCGTACACAAAAATGGGATATAAAAATTATTTTTTATTTGTACAGCGAAATTTTATTATGGTTGCCATGTACAGATGAACAGATGTTAGTTACTAACCAGAGACATTAGATATTATTTAAGAAACATAACTAGCTGTTCAAATTAACACAGTCATAAAATCAATTGAATTATTTTATGGCGGTGAGCAATAAAATTTGTTTTTTGGGGCAATGAAACCACAAATTTGAAAAAAAATTGATTACTTCCGTTGGTGGTGGAATACATCCGGTCATATGGTTATGTCCATACAAATTGGCAAACACAAAATTTAACAATTTTTGGAAATTGTCCATTATTCGTTGAGAAAAGTTTTATTCTAGCCAAAACTGTAAAAATAATAATTTGAATTTCTTGAGTCGCACTTCCGTATTTTAGAAGCCAAATTTACATTTCATTGTTTTCTGCTTCAAGCATCACTTAACATTTTTTTTTAAATGCATCATCATTTAAAAGAAATTATCATTGTTAGTAAATTTATGGCTTATTTTGTAACTCAGAGGACAATCCATAACCAATGGACACAATTGTTATTTATTCAATAATTTAACCTCCATTGGGCAAAATTTTGATCCAAGGATCAAACACCTTGATAGAATGTCACTACATGGTTAACTCACCTAACTTGACTTGAAGTCACTTGATTACTATAACAAAGCTATGGATTAAAGTAAAGTTGTATTTAAAGTAAAAGTTAAATCATTTAATGGATCCTTAAAGTCCTGCGCCATCTTGAGCGATTCAAAATCTACCTTTTTAGGTTTAAGTTACTCAAAATACTTCACTTGTTGTTGAAGCAAAAGTATAATTCTGGTTTTTATTTAATTTGGGCGATTTAAAAGATTAATTTTTATAAGCATGACGAAAATTTGATTAGAGTTTGTATAGGTTTGAAACCAATTTAATGTTGGAACTTATGGTATAATTAAAATTGATTTTATATGTACCAAATGTTTTAAATGTACTAGTTGTAGTTTATTGCATTTTGAAGAGTTTGAACGAAATTTGAATGCTAAACTGTTGGATACATTTTAACGTTTCTTTCAAAATATAAGTGTTAAAGTAATTATATTGGGCAAGAGACTTAAACAATTTAAATACTTAAAATTTTAACTTAAAGTTATCTCCAGTTTGAATAGTATTTGAAAATAAGAACAACGTTAAATATTTTTATTATTTGTTCACGCAAGCCTACGTCAGTAAATAATCAACCATAACACAAATCGCCTTCATTTACTGTAGTTTTAGTGTAATTTGAATCTAATATACGGTTTTATAATCGATTTTTCTTTTAACAGCAAAAAAACTTGCTTTTAACATGTTTCATTCCATTAAAATTTAAATAAAGTTTAAACGAAACTTGATTGACCAATTATTGGAAACATTAAGACGTTCAATTAAAAAAACTTATTAAGTTTTTATATTGTGTCAGACACGTCGTGTTATGTGTGATTATAGATTGAAGACCATAAATACATTGATTATATTAATTGAAAATGACTTTGATTGTAATTTGAAATTTATGGATGAGCTGTAATCACTGTATCTTAACCAGTTTATCAACAAATCTATGATTGATTCGTGTTGTATCTGAAAACAGTTTGACTCTAGTTTGAATGAGTAAAACCACATATATAACAACTTAACTATAATAAAACGAAATTTTGACGAACTTGAACTTAATTTGGTTTATGTCTGAATCGGTTTGAAAAGGTTTAATAATTTTGAATAAACTTATACATCAAACAATATCGATATTTAAGCGTACACACACGACATTGATTTGAATGCGATTTGAAAATAAGCAAAGACTTTAATATTCATTTTGATCGTTCAATTAAAAATATAGGCACATGTTAAATCTTATTTGTACTAAAAATTTGATTTACATATAATTATAATTAAATTTGATCCAAGTTTGAATCCAGTTTGAAATTAAATACCATTTTATTAAGTTTAATAATCCGATTTAGTGTGCCATACATATCAGCTTAGCAACATATCAACGATTGAATCGAGTTGGATTTCAATTTAATTTGACTCTAGTTTGAATGATCAAATCAATATAAAAATTAGTTCCAATTAAATTAGAATCATGAAATTATATTTTTTAAAATGGCCATAAAAAAATAAACAATAACCGTAAACTTCAAATTTAATTTCAAAATGGGTCTGATCAAAAAACAAAAAGTTAATATTTTAACTATAGTTGACTCTAGTTTGAAAGGTATTTGAACATAACTATTTCGGTTGTTGAAATATCAATCGTGGAGTCAATTATAACAAAATTTGACTGGAAATGTAATAAAATTTGATTTGTGTTGTAATTGAAAACAGTTTGATTCTAGTTTGAATGATCAACCTGTGGGTTGATCAACAACTTGACTAGAATAAAATAAATGTTGGCAAACTTTAACTAAATTTGGTTTATGTCTGGATTGATTTGAAAAGAATTAATAATTGATTTGAAAAATAAGCAAAGTGTTTATATTCATTTTAAGTGTTCAATTAAAAACCGAGTCACATTTTAAAACTCATATGTACTAAACATTTGAATTTAAGTATAATTATAATTAAACTTGATCGAGTTTGAATGTAGTTTCAATTTAAAATACCATTTATCAAATTTAACATTCGATTAACTCGAGTTGCATTTGTATACAATTTGACTTTAGTTTGAATGATCAAATCAATATAAAAATTAATTTCAATTAATTCGGTCAAAAGTTAAATTAATTTGAATGAACTTTGAACTTTAACCATATATTTTAAAAAGTAATTTTAGTAACTATAATTTAAATATGAATATAGCTTGACTAAAATATAACAAATGTTGATAAATTTCAGTTAAATTTGATGTAAATTTGAATTGGTTTGAAAAGAATTAACCATATCAAATCAAACTTTATAATTTTACACAATGTTTTTATAGATTAAATGAAATGTATACTACACTAATACATGTATATTAATTTGATTTGAATGCCTGCATACTAGTTTATCAACAAATCTATGATTGAATCGAGTTGCATATGAATCCAATTTGACTCTAGTTTGAATGATTAAAACAACATATTCAAAATACGTCAAACATCGCATAAATAAAGTGAATCATATAAATTCAATGTTCTCTATACCTCGTTCACAAAAATATGTGTCACGCAAAAACCGTGACCGTCATTTACCTTAAAAATAAAATCTTAAACATTACATCTTGTAAATAATTACCTGTACAACATTCCAATGACATAAACCCAACAAAAAGGCAACAATTTGGCTAATTTAAATTATAAAGTGATTCACACCGATCTACGAAGTCAGTCATAATGTTATCGCTGTCTCTAATGACTTGGCACCAAATAGGTTAAATAGTTCGCCAAAATTTCGTCACAATTAAATTGCATAGTCATAAAGCTTGAAAACATTTACAAATTTTTTTTTTTTTTTTTATTTTGTCAACCACACAATTTTATTTATTTATTTCATTTTTATTTTAAAAATTTTGAAAATCAGTTTGTATAAAAATATCGTAAACTTTAAATCCAACCGCGATATAATTGTTTCAGTTCGAGTGTAAATATTTTTTTATATATAGTGATAGTTATTTTTAAAATTTAATTAATTTTTTTGTTTATTTTTTATCGTTTATAGTTTATTAAATTTTAAAGTGTTTGATTTATATAAAAAAAAAATTTTTTTGATTCGGTCGACAAACGTGAAAAATGGCAACAAAGTCGTTAATAAATAAATTGTTAGTATACATAATTATAGTGTAGTTGAGTTGGAAATTAAATATATATTTTTAAGAGTTTGTCAAACAATAACGTTGGCTATAAATAATTCTATTTATTTAAATTTTATATCACGTTGATTTATTCGTGGATTTATATTTTTTTTTTGTGGTTACATAATCGAATTTGAACTTTTTTCTTCTAAAAACGCTTGATGGTTATCAAGAATTTTAAATATTTAATTTATGGTACAAAAATAATATATATATAAAGGATTAGATTATAATCAAAAATGGGGTTAAAGATTTTCATTTTTTTTTTTGTTGAATTAAATAAGCTTCAAGCAATTTTGGTTCCAAACTTTGTGCAGGATTTAATCATCTACGTGATTTGATTTTTTCTTTTTTTTGGTTATAATTCGTACAACCTTTGGCTATTTTGATAATTTTTCGATAAATAATTTACAATTACAAAGTTGAATTTGCATTTGATTATGGTTTGATTTAAAACGATTTTAATTGAATTTAGATTAAAGTTCAACAGACAGTATGTTCCTTTATTTTAACATAAGTTTTTTATGAAACTTGGATTTTGTATTAATGTACCTGCGTTCCACGATATTGGAAATAGGTCCGACTGGACAAAGGATACGCCCTCTTAGACAAGTTTGCGATTGCTGATTTTTCAGTCATTACAAACATTTGCTTACATTAAAGTGTATCTGTCATTATATCTTGTGGTATTCGTTGTAGTAGCTCTCTATTTAACTAACAAGAGGACCACCAAAATAGGCATGATGAAAGCTTTTTACAGTAAGACTTCATTGTTTAAAGTTAATTTTGACTTTTTTCCTATTATCAACTATCAGCTAATACATTTTGAAAAATGCTGGTTTTATTTAAGTTCGCTTTGCTATATATTTTTGCCAGATGAATTTTAGCAGATGCCCATTATTTTGTATATTAATCCATCGTGCCAAACTTTGCCCAACAAATGTGCGATATCCAAGAAAATAATTAAATAAATTGATGATCCGGTAAAACTTGCCATTTTTTAACATCTTTGAGATCGTGAGTAGCATGTATATGATGAAATATATGTTTCAATATTTCCGGGCTTAAGTATCATTTAAAGATATCTTCCAGTGTTGAGGAATATCCGGTTGGTAAGCCCGCGTTAAACGTTTGAATTTTATTAGAGATCATGTCTTGGTGCCTTTTTTAGGCAAATAGATTTTTTGATTATGTTTTTAACCCCTTTCCATTTAATGCTTAAGGAACACCACAAATTATGTGAACCTATAAGTTAAATAATGAGCTAAATGTACTCTTCGTTTACCTTCAAGATTAAATTGCTTTGAATGTAAATAATGGGGGAAATCTTTCGTTATGATCTGATTAAAATTTAAATTGAAATACTAATGTTAAAAATAATTAAAATTGAAAATTGGAAACGTTGCTATAATTGGTTAAGCTACATAAAGCATTGCATCTATTGGACACCACCTAAAAAATTGATCCGATACTGACTGTGAATTAAAAAATGCCCACGTTTAGAAAATATTGCTGGGTATGTCTCATATCAAGGTTGTTGTTGTTTCTTTTGAGTGTTTTGAAGCTGAAATTAATGCAAAGAAATGGCCTGAACATCTGATAATTAAGGATAATATCTTCAATCAGGAGATAAATTATTGCGGAGTATACGTGTGTTATCTACCTACTCTGCTAGTAACTTTGATTTTGATATTAACAGACATTTTTTTTTTAACATTCATGGCATTGCATCGAGATACTTAGGTTTATCGCTTTGTTTGTTCAGCTGGTAGATGTCCTAATTCAAAAATGTGGTGGGATACTCATTGCGATTTACCTACTTATTGAGTCTTTACTAAGCCTTGCAGAAGATCATTCAGATCATTTAAATTAAATCCAAAATCCTTTTAAACTTTACTCAGGCTAGGAAGGAAACATGTAGATAACAGTTCAATAATGCTATTAGCAATAATTCTGTAAATAAAGCCAGCCTATTTGATTCTATCTTCCACAATACTTATACCAACTAGATAATGTTGATAAGTAAATATTTGCCGACACGCAGCATATAGTAATTCTAAAACGATCGTGTGATTAACTTATATCAGTCCAACGGATTAAAAAAGGGTTTAAAAAAGAAATAGGCCCAAGTACAACTTGACGTCATTTTTACTAACATTTTATTCAATTTGATAATCGGAAGGTATGACGATGAAACGTTAGGGATTTTCTTTACTGATATAGGAATAACTTAAAAGCTTGAGCCACTTGTAAATCGAAACTATTTTCATTTGTTTGAACTTCTAAATTACCATATTTTTCACATTTTTATTATTGAACCATGAGTTCTATACCCCAGTTAGGTGTTTACGATTCTATTCTTGCACTGAAACTGAATAGCAAAGGACTATAGTTTTATGTGAAGAAAACGAGCCTTTGAATCTGATATATATATATATATATATATATATATATATATATATATATATATATATATATATATATATATATATATATATATATACCAAAAGTCACGAAGTATATTCGGTTATGAAAACGTAGCTATATTCAAATCGGTGAACTGAACGTTTGAAAAATTCGTAAAAATACAAAAACAGGCATGCGGATTGTGAAATGAACCACTTTTTGGGTCAAATTGCCACACTAACTTTTTTAGAGTTCAGTCATTATCAGATCTTTTACGTTTCTAAAAGTCGTAACATTACAAAAATATACCTGAGAATTAATGAACTACTTTTTGACTCAAAACTGTCACAATGGTTTAGTATAAGCATATAAAAGATGTCGCTACTGGTATCGTTTTAAAATAATCAAAATATTTTTATATGTTTAATCGCCTAAATGTCATATATTTATTCTAAATGTTGACGATATTCTATCGACCCGACATCTGGAACATCAATAGGTAAACTGTTTTTTCTTATGATAGTAGTACTATATGTATTTATAATATGAGGAGTCTCAGAAAAAAACTCTACTATTTTGACTTCGACTAGAGGTTCGATTTACAAATCTTCAATATTGATAGACGATATAGATCACTGAATCGTTAGAAATTCGTTAGATATTAATTGAACAGAACCATTCAATAATCCAATTTGTTTGACACAATCCATAATTAAAAATGTTTTCCAAACATCCATAACCGTCAGTGTTTTGTCGTTATTGAACTTGCTTAAAACGTCTGTTAAATGTTGGTCGGATTTGATTTGAAATAAGGCAGAGATTATTCTGTAATCAAGGGATTTTATGAAAGATGTAAATATATAGTATTGGAACGTCAAAAAGTCAAACTGCCCATTTGGTGTACTATGCCACCATGACAGGTTTCAAGGTTACGATATATGTATTGAAAATGTTCCAGGTGCCATTAAACTTTTTCATCGAAAATCAGATGAGAAAACTAACAAATTTCAATGTGGAGCATGTAGCTAAAGATATAATAAAGATATAACTGTTGTATAGAAGACAAAGTTCCAAAAAGAGGGGCATTGCATAACTTTTCCTTACAATTATTGAAGGCTTCGATAGATTCAGCTGACTAATTTATTAGAACTCGAATAAACTAAAAGGAGTTAAAATTATAGTTTTGGGGTATCAGATAATGAAATCGGAATTTGGTGGCAATCTTAACTAAATCCAATGAAGAAAATCAGTGAACCCATCAAGTTGACATAAATAATCTTGAATTGAATACCGATCAGAAATAGTTACTCGATTCCACATGTAATCTCCACGTGGTCTCCATTCTCCACACCACCATTGCTAGAGACGGTTCCTGACTGGTCGATAAGATACCGGTTCAGCAAACAGAGAGGTTAACAGATCAATGATCCTTTGTCTCAGAATATGCCAACCAGTAATCCAGATTACAGAAATCCGGTCCGATGATTAGCATCGACACATCAGCAGCTACAAATTCCACATTAAATGATCGCCTGAAGTCAAATTTTGACGAGAAGAACTTTTCAAATTATTACGCCAGTTATTTCAGGAATTTTTTAAATTTTGACACCAAAATCATCCTTGTTCGTGCCATGCGTATTTTTCTTTTCTAAAGAAGTGAAATGGAAAATACTTCCATTCTGCAATTACTTTTCTATTTTAAGTGGGTTAGTTTTTTAAAATAAGGCAATATTTTGCACTCACAGTACTTAATATCGCAATAAAACTGACGATATATTGATAGATAAAATCTCAGTGATTTCTCCAACCAATCGACTGAAAAGCACTGCACAGATCAACTTGAGCCTCGAGATACTAAATTGGTTTAAGCACATATGAGTAAGGTTGTAAATCCATCGTTGCACTGTGATCGTGCCTATATGGCGACTGCATAAGCTCATTTGCTTGCATCACAAAACTTGTGTAAAGTTACACTGTTTGAAGTCGTGGTACATTGGGGAATCTTAATTTTAGGTGCTTAATCTAGAGCTTTTCAGAATTTGAATTTATATGACGATTTGCTATAAATCTCCTTTCCACGGCAAGAAACCTAATTAGAGCTTGTTGGTAAGTTGACCCTATGTATTTCAATGGTGACTTTTTCCACTGTTTAAAATGTGTCAATAGTGGTAGCAATTAACTGCATGGCTTCTTTGGTACTATTTTTGTATGCACCTTCTACGATCCAGCCCAACTTAGCTTTATGTTGCTATCCCAAGCAATTTAAAACAATTACTTCTCCAAAAAATCGATTGATCCTGTTTTGTAAATATTAAGATCTGCTAACTCGATCAGTTACTTTTTTTAAATACAAAAAATTTGGTAATCGTTGGGAATTTATTGCTTGTATTTTCGTGGGCCAATTAACAGCCGTCATTAAATTTTTGCAGCAATCAAATTCCTAATGAAAGGGTTGATTGTGCGGCGCTTACGATCGCATCTTTCGGTTAAGCATTCTCAAAGTTTCAATATAAGTAGATTCGATCAACTTAAAATGTCTTACCAATGAAATACCGTCACTTCTAAGCAGACCAATCAAGTATTGAAATTGTTGGTTTATTTTATTGAGGTCGTGTTGATCCCATAAAATTAAAATTAAAGCTTTATACACAAAAATATTTTCTAAAGTTCAATATGAATAAAATCCAAATTTTTTCAAAAGCTTTAAAGCTTGAAACAAATTATAACCCAGGTGAATCACACCTAACATATTTAAATTACTTCGCATAGTCTTAAGTTAATTTTCATCCTTATAAAGTACTTAAACCTAATTATGAATGTTCTGTATTTTAAATCATAATCCAATTGCATATTTTTCCTAGTTCTTTTATTTTTAAATCACTTAAGCTGGTGTCGAGTACTACAGTCAATTGTTATGACCAATTAAGTTTCAAGTAGTTTTTTTTTAACAACTAACCACTTCCCAATACTGTTTGCACTTGTTTTGTGTGTCTGTTTGGGAAATTTTCTTGTAAATAAAAGTCACTTAGGAAAATTTTTTATTTTTATTTTTGTTTGATAAATTTGACTTTAAAATAGTTTTTCAATTTTAAGAGAACGACCGAAAAAAAGTAAACAAACAAACCAAAAAAAAATGAAGAACATGTTTAAAAATGTCAACAAGAAAATTTAAAACAGATTCTTATTATTTGTCGGTTTCCTTGGCTAAATCGTTCGTTCGTCTCTTTTTATTTTTAAGTGGAATATATATATATGTATATATACCATGTTTTTATTTAATTTTGGAAAATCTAACGAAAAATAAGAAAAATGGATGGTTACAACTAAGTACACAACTTATATTTCATTGGGTGGTTGTGGAAATATAACAACACAAGACAATATAATACAGAGAAACCGAAAATGTTATTGTGGTAAAATTTTCGAGAAAATTAATGGAAAAATCCGAAAATTTGTTTTTGGTATTCAACAAAATTTTCTATATAATATATATATTTATACTATGATTTATATAATAAACTATATAGTGTATATTACAGTTATTTCTACTGTAGTAAATTTATAGTGATGTGACATTTTTATTCTTAAGTTTTATAGAGAAATTAAATTTTATTTATTTATATCCATATAACCTAACTACTGAGTATTTTAACTTTTATAACAATAACAAATAACAAATACAAAATTTGCAAGAACTTAAACAATTGTTTTGTGATTTATTATTGTTACATATTTGATAAATGTTATGATGTGATATGTTTACAATCACAATATGTAACATTACATTATAGTAATGTCTAGTTTTTGAAAATTATTTTATTTTACATAAAATGCTATTCGGGATTAAAAAGTGTATATACCATATACTTGTAAATTATTCAAATTATATATACGTAGATTTAAACTAATTTTGATTTATGGTTTAAATCCACAAAATAATTTTGTCAGTTTTGTCAGTTTGTTGTCTCGAAATTGATATATCGGTTAGTTTTTTTATGTTTTTATTTACTTAGATGGGGTAGATCTGAATATACTTTGCAGCTCAATTACGATTATAGTTTCGCTTAAGAATATGAAACGACCTTTCTGATAATTCTCTACATTTGCTCGAACTCATTTTTCTCCGCAAGGGAACAATTTAATATTAGTTAGCTTCCCTGTACTCAAGATTATAACATGTGAGGTACGCTCTTCCTACCATATTGGTCATATGGTATTATTTCATTAGTCAAAATCAAGCAAATGCAAGTTAGAGTGAAATGATAAAAAACTTTTTCAAAAGCTTTGAATTTAAAGAGTGATTAGGCACGTTTTAATCATAATATCTTTAATATGTGATATTATCCACCTATTTCTAGTATTTTTTTAAGAAAATTTAAAATTTAATTTAAAACTTAAGTTTTTAAAAAGCTTTGTTACACTTTAACCTACACAACTAAGTAATTCTAGAAGTTTTAAACTTTTTACACCATATAAGTTTAAAAACATTTAAAATATTTAAAATGATAGTTAAAATAAAATATAATCGATTTGTTTTTATAAAATTGTAAAAGTTCTAAGTCGTAAACTTTTACAGAAGATTTATCTAGTGTTTGCATACATAAAAGCTTTTTCGATTCTATTTTAATGTTTTTCTAGTGAGGTGAGAGTAATCTTTGCCAGTCAAAATTATTTTACTATCATGAATACAGTAAAGCTTTCAAAATGTCATCTTTAAGCTTTTACGTAAAAAAGCTTTACTTCATTAAAAAAATTAAAAGTGTTGGTTTTATATTAAGTTTAAAGCTCTTAAATATTTAGTAGAATTTTAAAATTTTGAAAAACTATTAAATTTTAAAGCTTAGGGAATTTTAATTTATTATATTTTCTTATCAAAGCACAAAAATACCAAGTATTTGCAGCCAAAACTTTGAACTAGTAGATTTCAAATTTCACCTATTAATTTACACTTTTAAACTTTTAGAAAACTATTTTTTAGAAAAAAAAAATAAAAGTTTTCAAAAAGCTTAGTCGTGTTTTAACATACAAAACTAAGTAATTCTCAAAGTTTTAAAGTTTTTTATCATTAGACTCGATTTATTTAAATTAAACTTAAGAAGCTCCTCACTGAAAGCTTTTACTGAAGTTCTATCTTGATTTAAATATTTTTAGAAGACTCATTTCGGTAAAATATTTACAAAAACAAAAGCTCCTTTAATATCACTTTCAAATGCAGTGTTCATTACTGCATCCCTTATTTATTACTACTAAAATTTAATTAACTGTTTTTGAATACGGCTTTCCTAAAAATTGTAGATACAACAAACAGAAAATTTTAAAGCTTTTAAAATGTAGAATATAAAAGCTTTTTAGCCAATGTCGTTGCTAATAACCGAATTGAAAAGTGTTGTAAGAAAGGCATTAAGATATTTGTATTTCAAACTTTATTTATAAAAAGCTTGACATATTAAAAAACCAATAAGCTTTAAAAACTTTGCGTGTCGTGTTAAAAGTTCAACATAAAATTCAAATATTTGTTTTATATTTGAAAGCTCTAAAAATACACGTAGACATTTAATAAAGAAAGCCTTGTTCAGCTTAAATGAGCTTTAATTGAACAAATGTTTAAACTTTTAAAGCTTTTTAGAAAATGTAGAGTTTGAAATATTAAACAAAATATCAAACTTTAAAGCTAGCTTAGGTTAAAGTGGCTGCCATCTTAGACTGATATTTGATACAATGTGATCCAGCTATACTGAAAATGTATCCCACCTTGCTGTCTACAAGATCTGAAAGTTTGTCTATTTCAAAATTACCAAAGTGTTTTTGTCTTCATTGTGCCAAAGTCAAAAATGAGCATAAGATGTGAACCGATGACTCCTCTACTTCTTCGTCCATACAGATTTTGCAGAAGTCAATATTTTCTAGACCTTCTCGCATGTTCACCAAAAAGGAATTGTCCTTTGAGTTTCCTTACGACTGTTCTTAACTCACGTTTGCGCAGAGATATTAGTATAGTGGAACGCTCCAACGTCGGCATTGACCATGCTTGTGTTGCTTTCTCACATGCAAGGGTGTAGGTTTACCTATCAAAGGCCAGAGATTCTGCCCTTTCCCTAAGTGCCAGTCTAAATACCATAACAGACCTTTCTAATTTCTCTTTTCAATATTCGTCCACTCTGCAGTTCCACTTGACACCCGAGTAACCCAGGCCCAAAATATCTGGATGTTAATATGCTCATTGATCTCGTTAAGAAATTATTGGCAACCCAACACTACTTTTGACGGTCAATGCATCGATCAATTCAAAAGTTCCGTAATCGCTGTCTCTTCAACTCCAGAAGACATTTTCACTGATACACAGCAGTGAGTCGGATAGCTGTATTAGCCGCCATTTGCTTACCGAAAATATAGAACAGAACAAGATGACACATTACATCTTCTGCAAAACGAGGTGTCATCTTCAGCGATTGTTTGCATCTCCTTAATCCTGTTTCGCAACATGTTGCCTTGAACAGTGTTGGCCACCAAACGCTTACATCGTACATAAGAATGGCTATTACTAAGGCGATGTAGAGTTAGAGTATCAGCTCCAGTTTAAGATTCCA
Organism: Tipula confusa; assembly: GCA_963556175.1. Taxonomy (NCBI): domain Eukaryota; kingdom Metazoa; phylum Arthropoda; class Insecta; order Diptera; family Tipulidae; genus Tipula; species Tipula confusa. Next base: position 17,297,156 of record OY744477.1, on the reverse strand, counting down.
TATATTAACAATGGTTTTTCTGCATGTAAATTATGCTCAGAAATATGCTGAGTCAGTAAATGCCAGTCTAATGCAATTCACGGTAGGTGGAGCAACCCGATTTTGTAATTATAAGGAGCACATTCTTTATTTAGGAGGGAAAGAGCGAATAGATATTTACCTAGGATGATCACTATGTCTTCAGCGTACACGATCACTTCAGAACCTTCCCCCTCCAGTTCCAAGACTAATCTATCGATCAACATGTTCCTCGAAAGAGAAAGAAGAAAGCATTTATGCTGGTTATCCCTAACCACCAGCTTTATTATAGTGGTTTTCCTCAGTTCAGATTTTACAGACCTCGATTAATGATAATCCTTCTATGATTGCAACCGTTTTAAAATTATTAAAGGCGCCTTCTATATCAAAAAATGCTACCATACAGTACTTTTGCGAGTGGATTGATCACTTGGCAGTACTTATCAGAGCATGCAGAGCTATGTTCTCAGATTTCCTAAAAAAAACTGCACAATTACTGGGTTTTATAATCATTCAAATGTATACATCTACCGAGCTTTTCAATGTCTTCAATAAAAAGATGAAAGTTTTATAGGTCCGTTGGGCAGCGTAGGTTATTCCGAAATATTTGTGTAGAGTAGGTTATTCCGAAGTTTGCGTAACATTTTACTGACTACCTACACTTGCATCTCTACAAGTTACTATAAGGGAGAGGTCAGCCTATTTCGCCCGATCGCCTTGGCACTTATTATTGTATTTGCTTCTTCCTTCATTTGTTTTCAAAGTCTATTCAACTTTGGTGACTGAGCCAGTTTTTTGTCCGTGCTTTCTCTTCAATTTTTATTAGTTTTGGGGTTAACGACCCAAAATTGAATGTCGATAACTCCGTTTGATTAAGCTAAAGCAGCAATTAGGACTTCATGTTGACTAATATTGTTGACAGTCTGCAGCCTTCTTTTTGCTCCTCTTATTTAACAATTTTTGAGATCGCAGTAGGAAGATCGAGGTTATTGGTCTGAGCCCTTTAACTTGGTTGCTTTGCCTACTATGAGTTCTTTTTCGACTAACAGCAGAATGACTGGCACCTGATTAGAATCCGCCTACTTCAGTTATTACTTTTTAATAGAGAAGCTAAGATCTCTAACCCAGGCACGCAATTCATTTTACGCACTTCTCTCGTCAAAGGTTTTTGACGGTAATTCAAAAATAAAAAATTTAATGCGTTAAACACAGTCCTCCACCATTCTAAATGTATCCGCTGGCACCTTGGCTTGCTTTCTTTTATCCTCACCAACCCCTACAGGATCAGGTGTCTTTTAAACAAGCAGTCCTTTTTCAAACCTTCACAAGTCACAGGTCTTTCTGAACCCAAGTTACAGACTGCTTTTTCTGAGACGGAGGTCACAGCCCATTTATCCAGTATCTTTTAGGCCAATCTCATAAGCATGTTGTCTATTTTTAAGCAAACCGACTGTATATGTCTAATCCTAACAATATTTTCTTGGAAGCTAAGCCCAGTATATATGTAGTATATTGCTTCAAAAACAATCTATATTTCAGCGATCTTAGCCTTGATCCAGTGGTTTTAATTTTTTTCCTGGATACTATCATATGAAACTCCATGATACACGCTACTGTTGACGGTTGCATTCTGGTTTCTACCTTGTATGTTGTCGGACGAAATTGCAGTGCTCTCGGATGCGGTTTAAGCATTCGTTGCAGTTCTCGCTTCCGAGGATTTATTCTTACATTCAGCTCCAAATCTATTAGGAAATTTCTCTAATTTGCCATTTCTCCGCAGTTGCTACACATTTACAATAAGTTGAGGAGTTAAAAACTGTAGGTGGATAAAAAGCTATTAAAATCCAAAAGCTCATAAATTGTAAAATTGGTAGTAGGGAACTAGGCTTGATTTATGGAAAATCAAGTATTAAAATAATTGAACAGAAAACTTTTAAGGCCGGCTTTATTCCGAAATTTAATCAAATTAGGACTCAAACTAGTTTGAACCAAGTTTGATTGAAGTTTGAAAGAGTTTGAATTGCTATCGATTGTTGTTTATAAAGAATTTTTTTCTATATTTTCAAACCGTCTAAAAATAATATTTGCAATGCACTAAACAAACTAAATCAAACCACTAAATTAGTAACGCAATGAATCAGTTTACCAATGGTTATAAATAACTTTATGAGTCTATTTACATTTTGCTCTATGTCTAATTACTTGAACCGATTTTTTTTGTTGTTTTGGCGTCATCCAACAAAACAACAAATTATTTTGTTGGCACCAATTGGCATAATATTGATTCATACACATTGTGATTCACTTTATTACATTCTAAAGGCATCACAATCGTGTACTTTTGGTTTTGGTGTGTGCAAGGGCGCGCTTCTTTATATTTATACGAGGTGGGCCATTTTAGGGGGGAAATATTAGATGGAAAAAAAATATGAGATCCTGAAAATTAATATGTGATATATTGTTATATTGTATGTTTGTGTAATCAGAAGAGATTGTGTCTAATATTTGATTTTTTTTTTTTCGTTTATATCATAAATCTTGCTTAGTGAAGGTAGAAAATTTTACCGGAAAACATATGATAAATGACATGGTGTATATAGTTTGGGTACTCCGTGACACGAAAACAGATACGAAAATATGTGATGTGTATTGAAGAATTTGCTTCTTTTTTTTAGAATGATATTTCGGGATAATTGATTATGTTATCTATAGAGATATAGGGTAGACGTTTATTTTGTTGTTGTTGTTATACATTCGACTATTTTTATATTTCTACGTGATTAATATAAAATAATAATCTTTTATGTACGCGAACATAAACTCTTCCTCATCATATGCGCACGTGAAATTATGACGCATATTGCCTTTTATAGATATATAAAATCAGTGGAACTTAACCTTTTTAAATTGTGTGAAGATACATGACTAATGTCAATTTTTAACGCCAATGTACAAGAATATTTGAAATTGTGTTCGTTAAAATTTGAAACAAACTTGAAACGAACTTGATACATAAAAGTAAAAAATCCAACATAGGTACACTTAAGTCTATAATCAAGCATTAAAGGAAATTTAAATTATTTTTAAACTAAAATTTGAATCAAGTTTGAATGATAATTGAAAGGTTTTTTGTGTTTCGTTTATTGGTAATATTATATTTTGTATATTTGAGGCTTGAAACAAATTTGAAGTTACTCTTAATAATTTTCAAAACGTTTTAAATATAAAAATTTGAACAAAATTTGAAAAGATTTATGTACCTTACTGAGGTTTGATTGATTTTTAAAATAGACTTAATTGAAATTTGACATATTAAAATATATCATGAAATAATAGAAAAACTAAAATTACAAATTTGAACTTAAATTTGAAACGAATTTGAATCATATTTTTAAAAAATACATATTTGCTTAATCAGCATCGTACCTTTATGCTTTTCTGAAGAAGGATTTAGTTTGTAATTATTTCCACTTTAGCCCAACTAAGAACTAAAACTAGAGCCAAATTTGAATGGAGTTTAAAAGTCACCTTTATATGACATAGTATTACCATCTCAGATAACAGTTAGATTTAATTATACAAACATTATGTTATCAAAGATTTTTAACAAGAGAGTGTTGGCAAAACACTCCTTCATGCTTAATCGACCTTCAATGGTATAAAGAGAAAAATTTCTGGTATGGGTGGTGTTTGTCATTTTATGTATACCGTATAGATTTCAAGTAACTTGAGTCGTTCGTTATTTATTCTGAAAATAAGACATCATGATTAGATCGGTTCTATTCACAGATTTTTAAATGCGATACGAAGAAGATATTTTTGAATTTTTTTTTTCTTTCTCCATATTTGAATGCTAATATATCTTGATGGGTGATAAATGACTTTATTTGCCATGGAATTATTTATTTTACGAAGAAACATTTTTTTTAAGTGTGTGCACGTGATTGTATCGATATTTCATTGGTGTGGTTGACAAGTTTTTCATGTATATTAAAGCTAAAATTGGCCAACTTAAAGTTCGATTAAATCTTGAAATATGAAAGTTTGAAAACTTTAAAAATGATCAAAACTTCATAAATCTGAGACCCACAGAATCAAAGTTCGTAAACACATCACGTACCAATTTGGATTCAAGCAAAGAATAATCTGCTTTTAAAATGATTTAAAGAGCTTTAAATCGACAACTCACTTGACTTTTTGCAAACAAGCTTTTCATTTTAATATCGTAACATTATTTTTTCAAATAATTGTTAAGCAATTTTCACAAACATTATACTAAAAGCGTTAATTATGGTAAATAACATTTTTTATCTAAACTTATATAAGCCAAGTATAAAGTTAGTCAAACTTTTAAAATTATTAAACTTGTTTCTAAAAGTAAACTTGCATATCTGATCTCCTAAAGTATGCAAACCTTATTGTGCCTAAACTTTTATATTTAAAATGAAGAGGCTCCAATAAAGCTTTACAGTAAATTTTTATAGTACTAACACGAACCTTCTTAAACTTGGGAACTAAAGACTCATAACAGTTCCACAATAAATCGACTACTTTCAAGAAATCTCTTAACTAGGTTTTTGTTTAAAAAGCTAACTAATCAAAAACTGGCTGTCCTATATTAATTTCAATAAAATCCACAAAGCTTATTTTAATAATATTCCGTTTAAAAGTTTTTATAATACTTGTTTAAACCACTTTAAGCTTTGTAAAAATTTTACAATATAACCAACTTAATTAAATAAAGCTGAAAACGAACTTTTTTGTAAGTTTACAAATAAAAAAAGTGATTTTGTATATTAATTTAAAAAAGCTCACAGAGCTTTGGTAATGAACACTTTGCCGCATATAGAGGTTATGCTTTATATATCTATTTGAAATTGTAGGTTTTCTACACAAAGTCTTACAGCTGTGATGAAAAATTTTAATGTATTAAAAGCTTTTTACTCAATATAATTATTTAAAAACTTAAAAAAACTTAAAAAAACTTTAGATTTTGCTTTGAGATAAACTTTGTTTAAAAGTAACTCAACATATTTGTGAGTACAAATATTATATATGCATGAGCAAAAATCATAGTAAAACTTTCTATAAAATTAAAGCTATAAAGTTCTTTTTGAGCTTATAGAAATAAAATACATACTTTATTTAAAAGCTTTAAATCAACAGATTTCCTACTGGGACTTTTGAAACCACACTATTATTTTAAAGCTATAAACTTTTAAGATTTTCAGAGCCCATTTGATAAGTTGATTTCAACAGCTTTTCATTAAAAGCATTCATAATCTAAGCTATAGAGATGATTAACTAAACTTCACATTACATTTAAAAGTTTTACCCGAGTAAAATTTGCTTTCTCAGATGATTATATTCGAAAAAAATAAAAAGCTTTTAAAAAGCTTTTTTTAATATTTAGATTTTCTTTTAAAATTCAAAAAAGTGTCAAAACAAATAAAACACTTTTAAGTAGAAAAAAGCTCATTAATTAAAAATTTACTGTTCATAGAGCTTGAATAAATAATTTTCCTCTTCCCTCTTAATATTTTAAAACTAAGCCAAACGAATTAACTTTTGGAGCTTTGGTATTATATATTTTCTGAAACTGGACTTTAAAAATTTAAATCAACAATTGTTTTTAACAAACAATAGTACAGCTATTACAACTGTTTAGAAAACCTTTCTACTTAAAACTGGTTAAACTGTTAAACTTAAAAATCACTTTAAATTTTAATAAAGATTCAAATAAAAGTTATTTATGACTTTTTTTATAAAACAAAGCTTTTTGACTCATTCCTTAAAACCATAAACTTTCCAAGCTTTCATTTTAATTACGAAAATTCTCTTTATCCCAACATTTAGCCAAAATTAACTGTTTATTCTATAATTAACTAGAGGATTCAATAGAATTAGTGGCTATGTTAAAGCACAACTTAAAAAAAATTGCAAAAGATTATGATATACCATACAAAAGCACCAAAGGATAGTCAAACCAATAAACTGCAAAAGTCATTCAAATTCCATTCGGAAGTTTCTACAAAGCTTTTTTTATTAAATTTAATTCGAAAGCTTTTGTTTTTCCTGTTAAAACAGCCTCAAAGCTCATTAATAAAAAGGTTGATTTAAAGCTCGATTACTATATTTTTTCTTTGCTCATGAAAGTTGGACATTTTACGACAAAAAACAAACAATTTTACTTTGATTTTGATTTTAAAAATGTTAACGAACGAACTTTAGTATGAAATTTTTAATTAAGTTGTGCTTTATAAATTTATTTGAAAAGACAGCTGTCTAAAACAGAAAAGTTATCTATTTATAGTTATTAATGTCAGTTCACTGTTATACATTTAAAATCACTTTGACGAAAGACAAAGCTTTTCAGCTAGCAACGTAAAACTGAAACTTTTTTGAGCTTTTAGAAATTCTTGAAGGTTTTTTTATTAATTATTACATGGTAATTCGCCCCAACAACCATAACGATTTATTTCAAGTTTTAATAATTATTAAGCTTTTATAATAAGTTTTCTTAACCTAAACTAATGTTGCTTAATATTTAAAAAGTGATACTTGTAAGTGATACTTGTAAGATACTTTGTAAGTATCTTAAGTTCTCGAAGACTTAGTAGAAATATAATTTCCTTTAAAAGAGCGTGAAAGCTCTTCTTTTAAAGAAGCGTGGAGCTTCTATTAAATTGAAGTTTCTTCGATATCACTAAATCCTAATTACAATGAGCACTTATGCACCTATGCTTCATTTAAATCTTCAACCACATTCTATCATTCAGTGGCCTGAACTGAGCAGAGCTTTCAATGCATCAACACATTACTTTGATAAAGGAAATTAAACTGAAAAGTGTCAAAATCTTTGTAAAATCGCCCTTTTTTGATACATCACTTAAATTGAAGCTTACCTTTGCAAATTGCAAAATTATACTATAACATTTGAAGTAATAATTTTTTAGATCGATGAGTTAAGGGCGAGAGAATTGTTTAAAGCCACCACGTAAGCTGTCATTGTTCTTAATATAGATTAAAAACTCAAGTAGTCGACTTCAATGAAATTTTTGGCGATGTTAAATCACAATCTAAAAAACATTTGCAAACGATTTATTATGGTGGTCAAAACAAAGTTTGTATTAAGCTTTTTTATGAAACTTAATTTAAAATATGTGATCAATTGATTTTCCGGTTAAATAAACTTGTGAAGTTAATAATATACTTTTAAACATTCTAATTGCTCATTAAAAAAAATAAGCTTTTTAAAAAAGCTTTATTAATCGATTTTTTTAATCTACTTTAAACGTAAATGTTATTCCTTTTGATATAAAACTGAGCTCCACCTCGGAACCAAAAATTAAAACTCTTTTAAGCTTTTAAAATTTCCAAAGCTTCATTTATTAAATAAATGATAAAATGTAACTTTATACCAGCAACCTCAACGATTTATTTAAAGCTTTAAAAATTATCTAGAGATAGAGATTACTAAAGCTTTTTACACAAAGTTTTTATAACCCAAGATAATTGATAAGCTAGTGGCTTAGTAATTCCGTAAAAAGTATCAACAAGTAAAAGCTCTATACTTTGTAATGAAATATCATGAGTTTCATGAAAACTTAGTAGAAACAAAATTGTTCTAAAATATTACGTTAGAAGCTTTTTTTATAAAACTTAGTTTAAATATTTTAAGCTTTTGATAAACAAGTCAAATAAAATTCTATATTAAGTAATAAATTTTATTAAGCTTGAAGGCTCGTTAATTAAAAATCAGCTTTTAAAATAGCTTGAATACCTTTATCGGTATGTTTTAAATGTTTTTCTAAGGAACGTTTTATTCTATAAACTTTATAAGCTTTAATTATGACACCACGAAAATTGGCTTAAAAACATTTCTCTATCAGTTTAAAATTATTTTACCATTCATAAAATCGTACAAAAGCTTTCATATCGCAGGTAAAAAAGTTTAAATATATTTAAAGAGTTTTGTACGGTATTTAAACAGCTTTGAAATTAAACATCTTACCTTCAAAAAATTGTGTTGGTCAATGAACTTTAATTTTTTAAAAGCTTTTCTAAAAAGCTTTTTAATTAAATTAAGTTTAAAATATTTCAAACAAAATTTAAACAAATGTACTTTGAATTTGCAACATTTACTAATTTTTAATTATTTGTTTTATATTTTTTGCAACTGGATGCGAGCTTTTTTTAAATTTTAAACTTAAAATATAATTTTATGTAAATTTTTATTTTATTTTTTTTCAGTATCGCCTTCGAAAATTCTGACGAGAAACCAGCATGTCTCGCTAACTCAGCTGTATTGAGATATCTTGAAGAAGAAGAAGCAGCAAAAGCTAAAGGTAAAACTTTTTCTTATGTTTTTCTAAATAAATAAATATTAAATTTTAAGAATGGATCGGTGGTTTATTTGGAGGTAAAACTATTTATATAGGTGTAACCCGTTCAAATTCATGGGATATAAAAGAAAATTGCGATCCACAAATAATAACAATAAAGAAAATCCTAATCCTTAACAATAATATATACACATATATACATAAACAAATGGAAAACCAATTCGAATAACCACACACGAAAGCACCACCATCCAACGTCATGCAGAAAATAAAGAAAATTTGTAACATATTTTTCTTATTCAATATATTATTTTTATGGTTTTTACTTTCTTCTTTTTATTCCTTTTAAGTTTTTCACGTCTTTACGTTCATCCTTATATTATTATTATTTGTAAATCGTAATTTTCTTATTTTCCACACAAGATCACGAATCGAACACAAATAACCCTTTTTTTGTGTGTTTTTGAAGGATGGGATGAATTTTTTTTGTTTTGTTTGTAAAAATATACAACCTAACAACCACCATAGATATATCCCTTGTCTTAATTTTTTATTACAACGTATGAGATAAATTTTAGATGCTTGTATGGAGAAGTATCCTTATTCAGTCGATACCGAAAACATCAACAGCAAAAAAAACGAAACAGTGCGAAAAATCATAATATCCCCTATATATACTGTGTGCACACTTCTTAAATGCACAGTGTTTGATTTTGGTTTCGAACAAATCAAGAGACGACGGTAGAAGAAACAAGCTTTTAGAAACTTGTTTTTTTGTGTTCGCCCGTTTTGGTTTAACCTTTTCCATAAAAACGTACACCAAAATCGAATTTGGTTTTTTTTTAACACGAAATTTATAGGTTTGCAATAAATAACATGCTGTAAACCATTTAGAAATACGTTATTGGTCTCGTATATTTACTATACCGGATATATGGTATAAATATATGTTTAGGCATTCATTCGTACAACTGCGCTTATCAGATTAAAATTATTAAAAGATAAGATATGGAACAAAAAATCATAAAAAAGTGATTTATAAATTTTTTTGAATGTTTTTTTTTTTTTTTTTTTTTTTTGATATTTTAGGTTATCGTTAAGATGTGTTTTGAAAGTAGAACGATGGTTTAAATTTTGACGATATATTTTTTTTTACAATTTTTCACACAAATGTTAACCAAATATAAGTGAGCTAATGGATGTTTTAGGTCAAATTTGATTAAATAAATTAAATGTAATGCTTTAAGGATATATAAGCTTTGTATTTTACGATTATTTAAAACATTAATAAGTAATCTAACATACAGATTACAAAATAAGAAATAAAGAAATATATATGAAAACTTCAATTGTTTGAAACCAAAAAAAGAGCTTAATAAACTTTTCAAACAAAAGCTCACTGTTTAACAATAAATTATTTGTTCAATTTGTTCTACATTTTAATTTAATTCCATTTAAATCAATTTTATAATTAAAAGCTCCTTTGTTAAGCTTTCAAAGCATATTGAGAGCTTTTATAGCATAATTTAATAAATAATACTTATTAAATAAGAAATAATGGAGAGCACATAAAAACTTTAATGATTTCAAACTATTAAAGCTTTAAACTTAAAAGTCAAGGAAGCTTTTTAATTAAAAGCTCCATGTTTAACATAATTAAGATCATTCGTATATTTTACTTTTTCGTTTAATTTCATTTAAATCAATTTTATAATGCAAAGCTTCTTAAGCTCTCAAATTCTACAACACATTAAAAGCTTATTACAGTGCTAACTTTCGAGCACAAAACAATTTTTTCCGAGTCACTATAAGCCCATATATTTTAAAACTATTAGGAACAGTACATAAATTAAACTAAGTAAGTAGTAGCAAGTTAAAAGTTTTGCACGTTATTTCCACCATGGGACATTAAGGCAGATCAAAAGTTCGGATACTATCTCCTGAGAAATTGCAAACAGCTAATAGGTAATAATAGATAACTCCATAATTCTAAATCAAAGAATTTGTCGTCCTTTAGATTAGAATTGATCCAGCTCATTTCTGCTTCATCGAAGCAGTCCAAGCTTTTTTTAGAATTGAACAATAAAAAAAGTTTAAAACATAATATGATTTCCATTGTTTTATTATAATTATAAGATTTAAAAAAAAAACTCACATGAAGATTGATTTACACTACAAAAAGCTTAAAGCTTGAAGCATATATTGAATATTTTAATAAAAGCTCATTAATTCGTAAATATTAAATTTTTTTAATGGGGGTAAAGTTTTGACATTGACTTTATACAATTTTTTCTAAAAGCTTTTTTCCCGGGTAACAATTTTTCTTGAAAACAAAATGTGCGAGCTTTTAAAACATCAAAAGTTATTTTTAAAAAAATTAATTTATCTGCTAAAAAATTCATAAACCACGATCTGTTGCATATTTTTTTTAATCTTAACACCAAAGCTTTGAAAAAAGTTGTATTATTTAATATAAAAGTGGTTTTAGTTTAGCAAGCCAGCTTTAAGTTTATCAAATATTAAAATAAATGTAATGGGTCTTACGATTTTTTTGTATCATTATTCTTTAGTGCAGCGAGACAATTGTTATATAGCGAGACAATTGTATATAACAAATTGTTGCATACCAGATACATAAACAACACCTAAACTAGAAAACTTCAAATACTAGTAACTAAGACAACTCAAGTACTAATATCTTTCAAAAGCTCATGAAATCATTAAAATAATTAGCATCTGACTTATGGTAATTTTAATATATAGAATTCGAAATCCAACAACTTTTAAGAAGCTTTCATAAAAGATAATATAACAACAAAATTATAAAATTTTTGTTTATTAAAAGCTCCTTATATGTTTTAAACTAAATTAAACAATCAAACAACCATTAAAAGCACAAGATAAATAATAATTCTATCAATCACGCATGTGACAGGTTATGAAGTTTTTTATCAAAAGGCTCCAACATTTTATGCTTTTTGTTATTATACACTTTGTATGGCTCATTTAAAATATAGCAAGATTCTCAAAATTTGAAATGAGTAGAATAAATGTGTGAGCTTTTTCCTAAAAATAATTTATTTCGATTCTTTAGTTTAGGATGAAGCTTTAAAATGAGCTTTAAATTAGATCATACAGACAAAAATAACTGAACCACATTATGGAGTGCATATTAAATATTTATGAAAAGCTTAATTATAAAATTTTAAATATTGTAACCACTATTTATGCAATCTAGAGCTTTTAGTAACATAAGCTTTTACACTGCAAATACTTTTATTTATAGGATTATAATTTCTAAAACTTTTGAAAAGGACGTAACCATAGCTTTTCATAAGACACTTTAGTTCCATTTTCACAGGATTTTATGGAAAAAAAATTTTTACCGGTAAAAATCACACATATATTAACAAACTTCGAAAATTCGAAAACAAGCCTGGATTAAAATAACTATGACTATAACTATAACTAAAACTATGACTATAAATATGACTATTACTATGTTATAGTCATAGTAATAGTCATATTTATAACTATGACTATTCCATACTATTCCATATGACTATTCCATACTTAAAATAAAATTATTAAAATTTGAAATTAGCAAACTAAATATGTGAGCTTTTTCCTAAAAATATTTTGTTTCGAGTTCTTTTGTTTAGGGAGAAACTTTTAAAGGCGCTTTAAAATTAGATAATACACAAATAATACCTGAACGCAGAAATGAGTACATATTAAATTTTAAAATCTCTAAAACTAATGTTGTACTAATTTAAATATTTTTTAAAGTTTATGTAAAGCTTTCTTACTGTTGTATATATTAGACACTTAATATAAAACTGATTTGTTTTCATTGGAAAGCTTCTATCAAAGTATGATTTTTAAAGGTTTAAAAATTATTTTACGCTATCTTTAAGATAATTACAAAGTTTAATAAAAGCTCTTTAAAACGTAAAAAATAATTAATAGAGGAAAAGTACTGGTATGACCTTCAAACAGCTTTAATTTGTTTCTATTAATTTTGCTACCACTGTTAGTTTTTAAACCTTTGACATATTTTCCCACCTCAAAACGAATCATGCTTAAATTAAATTAAATCGAAAGCTTTTGTCACATTTACGATTTCCCTTGAAAATCAATGTGTGAACTTTTCAAATCATCATCTATATATTAAAAATTGTTACATATTTTAATTTAAAAGCAGTTTTAATAAAGCAAGCCGCTTTTTAAAATATTAAAATAAATTTCCAATGGCACTAATATAATTTTTCACTAATATTTTCCATTTCTATGACACGGTGAAAGTCTTCGCTAAATTTGTATTAAGGTACATAATAATTAGGTTTCTTAATGCTGCCCTAACGATCATTAAATTAAATATTTTGCACATTACCTGCAAATTATACAAGAGCAACAAAACATAACTAAACAAAACAAAAAAGTAGCAACATTAAAATAATGATTTTCATCTTATATGTGCTTAAGACATACACATAATTGTTTTTTTACTTAAGATCATTGTGAGCAAAAAAAAAACTTTTAATTAATAGTGTTAGTCTATCTATTGTATATATATATATATATATATATATATATATATATATATATATATATATATATATATATATCGTAGATAGTTTTTTGTGTTCTCGTTTCTAACGCCCACTCTCTTATGTGAGGCAGGAATTAATTTTTTTTTGTATTACATTATTACACATACTCATTCTCATATAAATTACTAATGAGAATATATTAAAATCGTAATATGCTAATTAAGGAAACGAAAGAAAAACTTTTGTACATATAATATAAAGGATATAAAGTGTAAATTTTGTTCCAACGAGTAGATACTACTTAGCTAAGTCCTGTTAATAACATCGATTCGTTTACAAGAGTATATACATATTTTTGCACTTTTGTAGTTTGCTGGTTCCATACTTAACAACGAAAAGCAAAATAAATAAGGCTTATTATATATAAATAACAAGCTAATTTGTTTTTCATATCGCTGGACTTTTTTTATTATTTTTTTTTTTTATTTTTTAGATCCTTAACGAAAATCTATTTTCGGATTTATTCTTAGAATCTTACACGTTTATAAATCAACGATAAGAATTTTATTTTAAGAATTTCAATTAGTTGGTTTGCAAAATAATCGATTTATATACTGGCACAACCTAGTTACTATCCGTAACCTTATGGACGAGTATATATAAATAACCAAACTTGAATTTACCGCGTGTGATGAGTTCAAAAACATTTTTGAAAATATACTTTTGGATCGATGGTAAAGACTGTACAAAACCAATAGAAATAATTTCTTAAAGAAGCTAATTTACTAATTATACAAATAATTTTATTTTAAGTTCAATGAACTTGATAGGTCTGAATATACATTCTAAAGAAACAGTTGTGTGTCAGCACGACGCGCGAATAAAAGGTTACTCCTTTATCATCCACACGCTAACCAATCTAATTAACATATCTAAACCAAACAAATCACACGTTTGCGCATAAAATGTTTCGTAGCAGAATAATGGCGCCCGCACGTATGCTGATAAATATTTATCCGCGATTTTAACCTACCAAAACATTACAAATTTCCCTTCTTGAGTTAAAAAATGTTTATCTTTGAGCAAATCTATAGAATGTTTATCCACAAGCATCAATATTTTTTGCTTATTTGTGACATTTCGTGTTTAGTGAAATTTATTCGAATTTGCAACATTTCTTGGTTTTATTGACGTGCTAAATCATAGCCCGTGTCAAAATACCAATATTGTAATTTCTTGATAATGACATTTTTAGTTTTGATACCAAACGATAAAAACTCAAAATTTACACGAAAAAAACAAATTTGGTTAGCCCAAAGAACAAAATAGAAATAAATTGGCAATTAGCAAAAGGCATACTAGATTAATTGATATAGGCGAAAAAACTCAAAATTTACACGAAAAAAAAAAAACCAATTTGGATAGCACAATGTCAAAACACAAACAAGAAATACATTGACAATTAGCGAAAGGCACGCATTAACTGATATTGGGCGAATTTTTGAGATATTTCAATATGTTACTAACTTCATATTGTTGATAACTTATTAGCCGGATAATTATCTGCATACATGCGGGCGCCTTATACAAAGTAAAAACAGAGTAAAAACAAAGTACAAACAAAGTAAAAACAGAGATATAAATAATTTTTTTTTAATATGCGGTTCATTTTTATCCGCAAACGTGTGATTTGATTGGTGAAGCGAGTCACATGGTTTAGATGTGTTAATTAGATTGGTTAGTGTGCGGATGATTTTTATAATTTTCATCGGCGTCCGTGCTTTCCCCTTTAGTTCGTTTGGATTAGAAAATTTGAAAAATCTAAATCTTTTTTTCTTAAGATTTTGACAGTGCAATAGCGATACAGTTTCTATTAAATTGCACATTAAAATTGCCAGAAAGGATCGTTGAAGTTTTGTGAATACTATTTCCTAATAATCTTGCTCTACCTTATTGGTTTATATATGGTAAAAGTGAGTGGTGAATGAATTACCCTTTTATTTGAGCAACAATTTGTTTATTGGTAATATAGAGTGAAACTATAAGGACGTTTTTACCGGTTGGTAATATGCAATGCGCGGCACATATACCGCAGAAGTGAGTGAGGTCTAATGTAACTTGGTGCAAATGCAACCCAACAAATATTTTATTTTCATTTATAAATGGAAGATTTACATTCTGCTGTAAACGAGTTTTTCCTTTTATCCTTCTCAAAATACCTGTTATATCTGTTCAATTTTATACTTATGCCTTCTTCCTTCCAAAACCAGTAAAAGCTTAGTAAGATATAACTCCCTTTCCAAAGTTAGTATTCCTTTTGTGTTAAGTGTTAAAAATAAAATTTAGGCGCATCTAAAGAACAATAAATCTGGTTGGTTTAATCTGGGTTAGTAAAATTGAATAGTTTTAAGATATTTGATTTCATAAATCAAAAATTTGTATTCCTTACTTTAATCACCAAAATTAGATTTTCCTTTTCTTTTGCCAATTTTATATTCTAATCATTCTCAGATCGTTTTTTTTTACAAATTGTATGGTTTCCTTCGTGTTACTTCCAGCTTTCCTCAGGATTTAGTCCTCGATCCGTTAAAATATTCTATGTATATAAAGACATGGTACATTCAATTCATTATTGCCCACTTCGCAATTTTGCTGATGATGTCCAAATTATATAGGAACAGTAGTTTAGGTCAGGATTCGGTTATAATGATTTGATAAATGATGACTTACGTTAGTTTCCTTTTTCCTTGAATTTATCATGACGGTTCCCTTATTCGTTTATGTTTATATAAATTATTTTCAATAAGACCCACCAATATTACTGTAGCGACAATTCCACTTCCAAGTAGTGCTTTACGTGAAGTACTTTACTTTTCACTACTGATGCAAATCTAAAAATTATTAAATTTGGATTTATACCTGTGTAATTACAGCCAGATCATCAGCCTTTTAGATAAGTTATGTAATTCTTAAATTTTGAAACATTTTGAATAAAAAGAGACTTACCAACCGTCTTTAGGACGTTGACCATACTTTAAGTAGTAATAAATCTAAGCTCAACAAGTGAAACATAAAAATTATTTTATACTAAAATCTCGTCTGTTGGGAAGCTCTAATACATATTCTACCACGTTAAACGTGTTAGGGTTATTTAGTTGGTTTGATATATGTCTTTATTTACTTTAAGCAATAAAGAAATTGTCTGGTTGTTGACAACCTTCATCTACCTCCAAAATGCATTTATGTACATCATTTTCTGGAAAGGTCTTCTTTCTCGTTGAAATTTTCAGTACCATATATTTTTGACTAGCAATTAGTTTCAAATATTTAACTCTCGGTTAAACATTTGATTTCTGAGTGATTTTAGGCAAGTTGATTTATAGAAGTAGCTAAATCCTTAGAGGCATTGACATGGTCAATTTTATGGTCTAGTTTGGTTCATATTAAGTAGAGCGTTGAGCATATATTTGCCAGAGGCAGGATAGAAACAATGAGAAGGTGGACATTTAACAGTAAAATATTGTTTCAAGAGCTTTTGATATAAATATTTTGCCATTGAGCTAGCTGTATTACAGCCCCCAATGAAAATTCTTAGCATTCAAATTACTGCAAACAACAAAATCACCCAAATTAGGTGCGTTCTTAGTTTTTTAATATCACTTCGATAATGTGACTGAAATACTGGAAATATCATTTTTCGTTGGTTGGTGCAGCTGTTATATATAATGAGATCACATTTCTTTGGTTGTTGTAATTTTTGACCGGCCATGTCAAGCGTAGCCAAGTATTTCTTGCCAAAAACTAGAAAAGTTAAAGGAACACAAATGCCATATCCCGTTTAGTCAAAATGTTCCATCGGTTGCCCTATTGCAAACTTTGTTTCACTTTTCGACTATAGTTTTCCTTCTTTGTTTCTTTTCTTTGAAATCGTGGCTGTCTTCTTTCTTGCTATAAATTTTCTCTAGAGTTTCACCTTCTCTTACGCTTTTTTGGCTGGACAATGGGGCTACATTCCTTGTGCATTTTTCGACGTTCGGATTGTCAGCGTTCTGAACATTATAGCTCTGTTCTGCCCATTGCTTATGATATTTTGTCAAAATTAGATACGCATATTCTGAACCAGCTTCCACTAAGACGTACTATTTCCTTATTGGACTACCTGCTTTTTCTGGTGATACTTATAACCATAATATAAAAACATATAGTACCACCATGGTATGTTAGCCCATTGATGTGCTAGATGTCGTTACTGGTATCGTTTAAAATAATCAAAATATTTATATATGTATAATCGCCTAAATGTCATATATTTATTCTAATTTTAACGATATTCTATCGACCCGACATCTGAAACATCAATGTGTCAACTGTTTTTTTTTTCTTATGATGGTTGAACTATATGTATTTATATCATGTAGTAAGGCATCTCCAATCTGGAAATACCGTAACGATTGTCTAGCAATTTGGGTATTCAGTTTAAGTTGAATTACGCCTGGCTTCTTTTTAATTCAGTAGAGTTGTTTTCTTTTAAAAAGTAAGCTTGGCGTCGCTTATGCTTTTTTTCAAGCAGGTTTTTAAAGATTTCACTCCGTCTTCCCACAGTTTACCAAAATATGGTTGCTGGTAGGATAAAACTCACACAAAAGATTGTGGCAGCTTTTAAACTATTTGAATTACACTTGGATTCCTCTAATAACCCAGAATTTATGTCGGATGAAGGCCAAAGTTAACGCGTTGCCCTGATGCAATATTTATTTACGTCACCAATCTAATCCTTAGCTGGTGAATTGCCTTATCTTGTGCTGCAAACTGGCTTAAGATTACACCACGAGAAACGTGGAATCTTCCGAACGGATAAATTCTGCCACACTCGGTGTGCGACGAATAATTTGCAAGATGATGGTTTTTGAAACTAGGACCTAAGATTGTTGCTTTTTAGTTTTTTTTATTATTGGAACAACTGAAATAACAAAAATATCCCGCATAAATCCATGCGATTATCATTTTGAAATTTAACGATGCTACCCTGTTTTTTTAGCGGTCTAAAGATGTATTGAACTGTTGATAGTGGTAAAACAGAAATTTAAAATTTTTTTAAAGCATTTGCCACTACTTAAGAATTTTAACTTTAGTTAAAAATAATAAATTCTTAAAATATTTATATGGAAACCAACCAACTACCCAAGAATTTTAAATTTTTTACTTGGAAATCCGGAACGATATAAATAATCATAGTTTCCTAAATTTTTATAATTTCAAATTTTTCTGAAAAGTTTCAGAATTTTTTTAGAAAGATAATTATTTTGAAAGTTTATTTTTATTTGTATACAAAGTTTTCAAATTTTTACTTTGAAGTTCAGAAAAAGTTCTGAACAAATTTTATAATCTCTAAACAATTGCAGGCTATCAAACCAAACTTGACTATTTGGAATAAAATATTTAAGTTAAAGTGTGCATTGCAATCTTTGGGGTTTGACCTAATCGCAAAGTTTCGAAATTTAAAAATTTTTAATAATCTAAGATTTGTATCAAAAATTTAAAAAAATGTAATACTGCTGCAACAAGTATTACAAAATGTCATCAACTATAAAATTTTAAATATTTTTTAAAATATTAATATTTGGTAAATCTTAAAATTTATGGACTTTTTCAGTTAGGAACAGAATCTTGGCTGTACCAGATGAGTTTTATTGGAAAATTAAAATTTCAAAAGCTCTAAAATATTATTGTTGCAATATTCTTTTAATGAAGAAAAAGCATGTAAAGAGAAAATTTTTAAAATTTCAATATTAATTTTTAAATTAAATATAAAAAAATTTACAGAGATTTTTTACAAAATTCGAATATATTACAAACTGTTCAGAGATTTTAAATTTCAGAATTTCAAATTTTGCGTTTAAATTAATATGGTTCTGAATTTCTTACCACAATTGAATTTTACAATGATTTCACAAAGTTTTGGTACCTCCTCTTAGGGAAACATGTTTAAAAATTTTACGAATTTTACAAAAACAATTTCATTTTATATCATTAGGATGCAGTTAGAACACCATCTGTGCTATTTGTTCAAATTATTTATATCGAAAATAAATTTAACAGTGTACCACTATTTTATTTTAGCAAATTCCACTCATCGTTCGCAAATACAGTATCGTAAATGTCGTAGTATTGATCGTGATGCTGTAATGAAAATAAATCGAGGCCATCGCATTCAACGTGATTCAAGTTGGCCACCAAAAGAATCGCTTGTCGAAAATGACCTCGATAATTATTTGAAAAAATTAGGAAACCACCACGAAAAGGTGGATACGATTAAACACGATTATATTGAGCGAGTAAAATCAGCGTCGAATAGTAATCGAACGAGCCCGAGTCCGAATCGGACACGATCAAAAGATCAAAGCACAAAAATTAATCCAAAACCGAATACAAAGCGAACGAGTCCGAGTCCAAATCGAGTTCAATCAGATTTAAAAATACAATTAAAACCGAATACAAATCGTGCCGCTTCCGAAGAAAATCCGATTACGTCCAGTTTACAAAAATTCAAAAGTGTAACGAATCTAAACGAAATCGAAACGATTAGTATACAAGACGTGTCCCGACGTTCGACCACGCCAAGTTTATCCGATCTTAAACCGCCAATGTCACCGCGTGCACATCGCAAACTAAAACAACAATCGAGCATTGGTGTATCGGAACAATCTGAGGAGGACGATCAAAATTCCGAGAATGTCACCAATGAGTTTGTGTACGTGAATACAAAAAGTAATTGCCTTAATCTATCTAAGCAAATTTTACAAGAGGCCGAACAACATCTAAACCAGTTTGAACTGAATTTGAAACAACACGTGTACAATGATGAGGATCGTGAAGCGATCTGTAATAATTTATATACACTCGAACATTCAATCATGGAGCTAATAACGAAATTAAATCGGATAAATCAAGTGAATGGTGACGATGATTCGGTGGCCGAAACTGTTGTGCACGCCAATGATGATATGAAACGATTAGAATCGAGTCACGATAAATTTTATCAAGCTGCACGTCTTTTAATGGACGACCATTATGATCGGGATGAAGGTATTTTTTATGTTGGTTTTTTTATGTTATTTGGTGTGATTCACACACACATACGCACATGGTTAGATAACAACATCATTTTTTTTCAGTGGTAAATAAAATATTCGGCGTTGGTCGTATGATGATGGCTTTGAGTATAGAGGCCCAAAAAGAACTGTACACAAACCATTTTGTTGAAACGTTGGAAAGTTTGGGGTTTTGTATGTTAATTTAAGCACATGTTCAAGTCTCTTGAGACTTATAGAGTTGAAAAACATGCAGAAAACATTAAAAATGATTGATTCACATTTTAAAATAGGATGCAGACGATATATGTAGAAGTATTTGAAATGTACATAGTGTTAAAATGCCAAAAGATGTCACCGAGCTTTTTAAGTATTAATTTAACCTCAAAGTGAATTTTCTACAAAATACGAAACAATGTCGAAGTGCCAATATCGAAAGCTCAGTTAATATTAGATATGTGAAAAAAGCTAAATATGGAGTTAGAGCACATTACCTAGTTCTGAAGTAGACATACGGCGTTTTTTGTGGTTATCTTTAAAATGCTACGACACTTGTTTTAACAATATTGTAACTTTTATGAACTCATGTAAAATAATACTACCTTTTTAAATTTTCTAATATATTTTTATTTTCTTTAATTTTCAGGTAAGCCAAACAATTTATGAAGACTACAAGTATGTAACCTTAATTAACAGACAATTAAATGTTTAAATACTAGATATTTTGATATGTTTATAAGTTAAAGCTTCAGAGAGCATCTCAAAGAGTTGAGCTGTCACGGAAATGACAAATGACAGTCCCAATCGTGTTAAATACGGAAAAGCTTCTTTAAATATTATTTTGGGAAAAGGATTAAGAATAAACAAATCCGAGCGAATCAAAAATATTTACGACCGGTGGTAGAGAAACATTTTCGTTTCGTACCAGCCCCTTCGTCAGTCATTCGCTTTATTAATTTTACAACAATCCAAACCAGTTATCCAAACTAGGTCTAAAGCTTTAACGAACGTCTCGTTTTTGCCAAATTTGAGTAATTGCTTAATCTCTTTTTTGGTAGTGTTATTAAGCCTCCGTAAATCTTGCATCACCGGATAGAATTTATGGCTCAAATCAGCCTTTATAACTTGTTTAACATCGAAGAAATCTAGAGACATGTAGTTTACAATAGAGAAGCTAAAAATGTAGCGAACGAAGTTCATCGGCAGCGACCTGCCGAACATCAACTGCTTTTTCAACATTAACAGCGAAACGCGATTTTGTGTTTATGAAATCAAACTAGGATGGAAAACAGGTCCAGCCAAATTGACAGTTCAGGGTTTATTCTATCAAAAATTTTAAGGAGCTGCCGTTTAATATGCCATATAAATCTTTTATCATTGAATGATCTGGACAGGAAAATATCTTTATATCAGAGCCGTCATTGATTTCATGATCAAGAATTAGAGAGACATATTACCGATCGCTAGATATTCACTTATTAAACTTAAGTGCTTCCTTTTGGAACCGGAGCGCCCCAATGCGAAGTTCGAATGGAACTTGTGGTGTCCTTAAAATAAGTTCGGACATTTAGATTTTTATTTTTGGTTCAAGATCTTTAATCATAGTAACGGTAGTGGTTAACAAGGTCAGAGAATGATTGACAACTCAGAGAATTTCAGGCGTGGAGACAGCGTAAATTGAAGTAAAATTAGAAGTTGATGAGCAATTTTATTGGGAAATCTTAACTGAAATGGTTGAAGTAAACGATGCGATTGACAACGAATTCGTGTTGACCGTGCTTGATTTTTTGAATTTATTTAATGCTGAACCAATTTGGTTGACCTGGACTCATTCATCAAGTGCAATCTTCAAAAACTGTTCCCCTCCTTAGTGTCAAAAATCGAGAGGTTCAAACCATGTTTAGCGTAACGAAAGAGTGTACCACTAAACTTCTATTAGTGCACCCGTTGGGCCATAATATTTCGAAATTCACTTTTCACTTTTCGCTATTCATAAAATTTCGAAATGCGCCCGAACTGGGCTGTCGACTGTTATGTCAAATTGTTTCTCTTTTTAAAATAATGAGCCTCCAATCCACAGCGAATCACCTTGATTAACTCGCTCACCATGCCATTTGGTTCCATGTTCCGCCATTTTTAATTCCGAATTTCCTAGATTTTATCTATATACGATACATATACTGGTCGAATCCTAATGTAACCACCTCATTATTGTCGCTGAATCGGTTCAAAAATGTACACTTTCATCAGCCAGGGAATGGCCTTCAATTGTTGTTTTTACATTCCGTGAGCACATCAGATACACATGTAATTCCAAACGAAGAATTTGTACCGGTTTTTTCGGGAATGCTTTAACATTTGCGTGCACAAGCGATGTATACACCATTTTATCCAGCTGCTACTTTCTGCTTCCGTTCTATTCTGTTCATCCCAAAAATGCACATTTCTTGTTTCTCTTGTTTCTTTGGATTTTTTTTGTAGTCAAATCTAGGATATATTAATTCGGTACCCAAAAACGTCTGCCCTATGATCCCACAGCAGCCTCAAGACTTTTCAAACTATGAACTGCTTTTCGATATCTATGGTGGTATTTCACTCAGTGCTTTAACTACAGTGATTTAATTTACCATGGAATGCTTCATTTCAAAACCTGTCACTAGAGCTAATTGATCATTTTAGACATGTGGCTTCCTCCGTATCGAAGCGGTCGAGATAATCACCCACATAATGGTGCAACATGCAACTCCAAAGGTGAATCATATTCATTTGAAACACGTTTGGTCTAAGATGTTAATATTGTCGATCTTCTTTTCTTACCAAGACCTGGAGAAACATTTTTGTAACCGCAGGTATGGCTCTGTCGTACTTGAATAAAACAAGCAAAAACACTTTACCATATATAGACTCTTCAACAAAAACATTTAAGCAAAACACCATTGAATTTAGCAGCTACTTCCCAGATTAGTAAATACCAAGACAATTGGTAAAAACCAACAGTTCAGGGGTGCAATTTCAATGATAATGATAACTGATCGATAAAACACAAATTGCGATTCCCTTTTTGTGTTAAATTTGTTGAAAAAATTACATATTTTATCATTTCGATTTTGTTGCGGAAAAGTGTTTACAGCCGATGATAAAATTACTATCTTTGCGCGTAAATTTATGTTTCTTGTGTTGTATTTATTCTATATGTGTGTTGTGTGTATTCGGTTAATGCCAAATTTTAAAAAACAATCACGTAGTTTCAATTTTACAAAATAACACATAAATTTGTGTATACAAAAAATCTATTTCAAATTTTGACATATATTTTATTTAAATATATAACACTGAACTGAAAATGTATAACAGTTTTCACTGACATCACGCGGTAAACACTCAAAACTAATGTATTTTTTAAATTTGGTTCAAACCAGAATCGCGTTTTCGATGTTGATGATAAAATAAAACGAAAAGCAAATGAAAACTTCATAATTTTTTTTTTCATTATCATATCATCGAAACAAAATCGAACCTCTGATGTCGTTGAGCAAGATGATTTCTTACTAATACCTGAGACACATTTTATTTAGCTTTTATTTTTTATTTAGTTTATGCAACAAATGGTAATATACACTTCGTAGACATACTCACCATATTTGTTTTACATTTGCGACCAAACAAGAGCCACAGAGTTTTTTTTACCAGTACCATGATGCGTTCGTTAGATGAGTGAGTTTTGCTACATTTTTTTCTAACAACAGTTATCTTACATTTTAGAAAACACCTCGGAATTTTGAACCAAACAAAATTTGAACAAAAGTTTTAACCTCAAATTTATAACTAAAATAGTTTATCTCTTACACACTACATAAAATATTAATTTCCACATTGTGACGGCAATGAATCAGAATAAATAAAATAAATTTACCTTTGAGTTATGTCAGTTTAGCTGACTGTTTTATTGTTTCGTAATTTTTCTTTGAACTCAAATCACCTAGTACTGCATCGTACTAGTTCACTGTAATTCGACAGTAAAAAAATTAAAATACTAATTTCGGAAAAACCCGAGTAAAACAAATACAAAATAATTTTTTTGCACATACTTGTCAAAGATTTCCTTAACAATTTTCTTTCGATACACGCAGCATACCATTTTCGTTGATTAGCATGATCTAAATCACATCATCGGGTATAATAATTTATGAGCATTTACGCGTAATATGAGATGGTTTCAATAAACGTCAACTCATCACAAAGATTTGCAATATTGGAGTTCGACTGAAAATGTAAATAGTTTGGCATGTGTTATGCATGAGTGTGTGTGTTTGGAGGTGGACAATTTGATGTTGATCATATGATTATTAATACTCTTATTGTTATCTAAACTATGTGTCCGTTACTAAAATAGAATATTATTTTTACGTGGTTTTTCACGTAAAATAAATAAAACAAAATCATAAATTATTTATAAAAATAATTTATTTAATTTTTAATTATAAAAAATAAATTTTAAAATTAACTTTTGCCAAATAAAATTTTTTTTATTATTATTATTATTATTTGTGCAGACTTTGGTAATTAATCTTAAATGGTTGTTTAAGTTTGAAATTTATTTTAACGTTTATTTCAAGGGACCGTGACAATGAGGTATAACTTCTGCTGGTATTATGTTCCTTATATTATTCGTTCACTAAGACTGCATCCGAAACCCATAATAAATATTTATGAATAAAATTTTTGACATTTATTTGAAAAATATTCCCCTACATTCCCAATGTTTTATTACGCTGTCCGAAAAGTATAATAGTTGGTATAAAAACTATGAAGAAAAATTACATTTAATTGTGTGCATTGTTTATTGAAATTGTCATAGCAACGATAAAGTTCAAATGTTTCTTATATGGGTGGTTTTGAGCGGTACTATTACAAAGCCAAGTAGTGAATTTTATATGTTTTTTATATATATCCGAGTGTGCTACGCGATATTTTTGGTTTTTATTATAAAAAGTTTTGGTAATTGTCAAAACTATCAGCAACTGACCGTGATAATTTGGGTGTTTTCGGTTTTATCAAGTAATTGTCAAAAATTTGTATTCACAAATATTTGTAATGGGTTTCGGACACAGTCTTAATTATCACCTCTTTGTAATCGTTTTAGACAAAGGAAGCTTATCTTTAAATTTAATTTCGGGGAACTCCAACTTTTGACAAATTTCGAATATTGCACATATTTTAAACACGCAAAACTATTTATTATCTGCTATGTAACGAGAAACAATACAACATTTAGCAAAGAGAAAAATTTATCTATGTATCCGATACTTGATACAATTTACAAATAGTCCACTAAACGTTGTATAGAGAAGGCCTAATCTATATTCCCAATGGTATATTGGGCCATTTTAGATATCAGTCCTAGCAAGCACTAGAATCTAGTGATTGCAACCCAAAACAACACTTGCATATCTATATGCACTATATGCATTAACTTCTTTATGCAAATTTTTCTCCAGTGCTCGATTAAACTGGTTTACCATGCCATTTGATTGAGAGTGCAAAGGGGCAGTTTTCGTATTCTTGAAGTTGTGGATTTGACACAGTTCTTGAAATACAGATGACTCGCAGTTTCGACCTTGGTTGGAAAGTAGTTCTAGCGGTATTCCAAATCTAACTTTCATTTATGCTTAATGACTGCCATTGTGCTCAGTAACTTATAAAGATAGCACTTTCAGGTGCAATGTCTTGCCAATGTGGTCTTTTACCTTCAGGGACTCTTGATTATTGGTGCAATAGAGATAACTTGTTCCTGTTCCTACCTTAGCTGATCCTTTGACTACCGCTACACCACGTTCATCGTGGTTCGCGCCACTGTTGCAGGTCAATTATTCTCTCCTTGTTTAACACAGTGCGTGCACTGGTCTGTGCAAAGTCGCCTGGACATCCGCTTAGTTTTATTTCCTTAGTTTGCAGGCTGCGTTATTGCATGCTTGGTCAAGGGCTCAGTACAATCCCTCATAAAGTTTCCAGGCTGTTTGGAACTAAAACAAAGCGAGCGAGAACTTGATCAGTGTTTTTCATTGCTTCGGAAGCCTTATTTTAGTTTTATACTTTTCTCTATAAGGGCCTCAATTTGAGCGATGCCTTCTACATCATGTTTTCTAAATTTGATTGGATTGGTACATAAACTTGCTCTGGCCTTGCTTCATTTATGGGTTTTATTTTTACGCTGATTCTTAAATGGAGTTTTAAATGATCATCTCTTACAGGATAAGTAAATGCATCCACCTTCGATCCATTTAAAACACCCATAGGAGCTTTACCATATCTGAATACCATCTCTTTCAAGATTCTTGAGCACTTCATTTCTTCTGTGGATTTATTTTGCAAGATATCTTCTGATTTTCTTCGTAGTGCCAAGATAAGAGCATCAATTTCTTCATCAGCAGCCTACCCATTATGCCTTACAGCCGCTTAAAATTGCACCTTGAGATTCTCAAATAATCTCTAACTATCGAATGCAGGAGATTTTAGAATTCCTTTGTGGCCGGTAGCTGGTATCTACAAGATGGTGTAAATATAACATTAAGACCTTCCTCCTAATGGTAACTATAACCACAGTAACATATGGGATATTGACAGCATTCTACCTAGTCAGCCGAACCCTCCGTCAAATGGCAGACGACGAAAGAATAGGAAGTCAGCCATATCTTTAAAAACCAACTTTTACTAAAATGATGTACTAACCGGTCCTGATACAGTAAAATTAAGTCAATATCTACAGACATAACTAATCTATTTACTATGCACATATGTGGAATGGAGTAGGAGAAATGGGCCAGTTGGGATATCTAGATATCCCAAAAAGAAACCCGAAGGCTAAGAGATTAATCAGCGATTTGAATTTAATGACCCACTAACACCGTTACAATTATGGTGGCTAACACAATTTACAATTAGCTGCAAAATCATGTACCAGAGTTTATGGAATCTAAACTAAGGCTGAGATCGGTTCACAACAGATCTAAGAGCCACTCAGCTTTAACAAATTCCGTGATACATCTAACATTCTAAAATCATTCCACCTTTTTGGGTTCTGCGACGCTTTCGAACATGCGCATACACCACATAGTAGTGAATAGCAAAACTATCACCCACGGAAAAGTGACGGTTCGGCTCGTGACCGAAGCCTTTTTTAAATTAGCTTTTTTAAAATAAGCATTATTCGTACAAGACATTTGCAAAATATTTTGTTTATATTTTTGACACTTTGACAGACAACTAGCGGAATAATCAAAACTTACCAAACTTTCTATAAGATGGCAGCACGTTTGGTTATAGTATAATGATTTATAGTTAATTTTTAGGACTAAACAGTTTATATTTTGGATATGATTTTTAAATTAAAATGATCTTTTCTCCGACACTAATTCAAAGAAAATTAGTTCAATTAGTTCCGATGCTAACCCAAAGATGGCATCTTTATTTAAAAATCTTTATAATTTTTTTAACATAGCAACCTTTTAAACAATATGTGTCAAAGTTTTATGATAATCGAATTATAACATACTGATTTACAGTGAAGTAAGTGACGCTACTTATGTAATTTTAAAAAACATTTGAAAAAATTGTATCGAGTGGTGATAAGTGATAATACAATGTTTTTTAACGGGAAAAAACACCCTCAAAGCTAAGCAATAGCTTTAAAAGTGTTATTTGGACTATGTTTCGTCGAAACGAATCATTTGTCGGTGGTAAGCTAATTTCAAACGTGGTTGTACAGACACAAATGATGCTAGAGCGTTCAGCCGTCCAAATGAAGCAATGACTAAAGAAAACAAGTCCTAAAATCTAGATGGAATATCAAAAAGTGAAAGTGCGTGAGATAGCTGAGATGATATCGATAGGTAGTGTGTTCTGTATTTTGCATACAAGTTAGCCATGGAAAAGCTTGTTTCCTATTGGGTGCCAAATCAATTCACCGTGTCACAAATTGTTGAAAAGTATGCCAAACTATAAGAGCTATAAAACTATAAGAGCTAAGGCTTTTAATTGCTTCCTATTCACGTTATTCTACAGATATGGCTCTAGTAACTACTGGGTGTTTGCAGCCCTTAAAGTCATCGCTGCAATTGAGGGTAGTTTTAAAGTCAAAGATAAATCACTCTACACATTTGGAAATAAAAGTTAGAAAAACGTTGAAATGATTGTATTGCAGTTGAAGGAAATTATGTTGATGAGTAAAGAAGAATTTTGTTTAAAAATTGTTGCTTTAGTAGTTAGTTCGTGACGTATTGAACGTCAAAGTTTTGAACATCAAATTAACTTACAAAGTAAGATCTACATAAAATTCGCTATCGACAATGGCCTATCGTAACTAAGCGTTTTTGCTAAATTTAAAAAAGAAATCTAAAAAAATGTATTGAATTCGCACACAAATTGAAATTGTAGAGCGAAATTCCAGGCTACATACAACATTTTAAATTTTAAACTGTGTCAAATATAAAAACGTAAAACAAGTAACGCCCTAAAAAATCATAATCATTATTCTAATCCACTGTACAAAATTCTATTATAATTTAACGAAATTTTTTTCTTATTTTTACCTGCAAAAATGAAAATTAAATAAAGAAAAAAGAAAAAAAATAATAATAAAAATTTTCACAACAAAATTTTTTAATTTTTTTCTATATTTTTTAAAAATAAATTTACATACATCAGTTTTAATTTAACATTTGTGTGAATTATAAGAAAAGTGAAAATAGGAAGAAAAAATTTAAAAGTAAAAACTTCCCCTTGCGCTCGGTTGGATAAATTAAAAATGTTATAAAGGTAATTAATTTTATAAAAAATTAATTTAATTAGAAATTTTTTTTTTGTGTGTTATGTGCATAAAGTATATATATATAAAGTGAAATTTCCTTAATTATTAATTATACGAAAATTGTATAAAGTGTGAACATGGAGCTAAAAACGAGAATACTTAATGCTCGGATGACAAATTTTAGGAATTTTTATTTTTGTACACAACATACCAAATAGAATGGCCACCCCAAGCATACTCTAAATTGAGCCAAACGTATTAAATGCTTGTATTATTTTTTTTTACATTTTTATTAAATTAATATTCGTCCCACGTAATTTGAACTCACTTTAATTCATTATTTTTGTATCCCGACACAAAAAAAAAATTTATGAAATTTGTTGGTTTCGTCCTATATACATTTCACATGGATTGGTGTGATACGGCCAGGGGGATTCCTTATGATATGTATTTTAATTAACCATTTAAGGTTCAACGCATCAATTAACAAAATTTAACGGACGTGTGCACTTTGAACAAAAAATGTTTTGTACAATACCCGGATGTAGGCGTTATAAAATTCTCTTTGACGATTAAGACGATTATTTTATGACAAAACGTGGTTTCCGTCATAAATTTCAATTAATTCAATTACAATACGTGTTAAGATTAGCCACAGGGCAACCCAAAATGAGCAATATCTTTGAGGTGTGAATATTATAGTCTTAAAATTGTTGGCATTCAGCCAATTTGGTTAATTTTAATGTCTAAACACACCTCGTATTTTAAACATAAAAAAAATGTAATTCACGTTATTCAAAGTATCATTAAGTTAATTAAGTGTTAACAATATTACAGTTAAGCAAAAAAAATTAGGACATATCGATTAAACCGTATTACTAAGTAATATAATACGAGAGATAACATTGACAGACAATATGTCTGTTATTTTTTTTTGTGGTCGCACAACATTAACTTCTTTGATTAGGTTCCACACACTCAAATCCCACTACTTATGTCGACTAGACAGGTCCCACCATTGTCACACATTTCAAAGCAATTTTCACTACAATAAAATGATCATAGCTTTTCATCAGTACGATCACATCAAATAAAATAGTAAACTAAACAGTCTCAAACCAATTGACACACATAAATATTTTGAATTGTTTCAATTCAATATTTTGTTTGATCGAATGCCAACAAATTTAGAAAAAATATTTTTGTAAACGACTCTAAAATTAATAGTTTTGTAGTTGAGATGTGGTCAAAAGGTGTATTCTAATTAAGTTATTTTTGCATTTTTAGTTTTGGTCAATTTACTGACCCAACATAATATCTACCGTATATTATACACTTAGACTTTTTAACCTCTTCTAAATTTATTTAGCCTTTAAACGAGAGAAATAGAAATTAAAGTTTTTACTCAACAATACGAGTATGGTACAAAATATATAGCAACAAATTACATGTAGTTTATATACATATACATGTATGTGAAAAGAAAATTTTGATAACAAACCAACCATATGTGACTACACTATTATCAGCATGTGGTTTTGTTGATTAATTTGCATTACAAATTATGTCATTCGACATAATAAAATGAAGCAACAAAAATCTGTGTGTACAGTAACAAAAATGTATAGAATTAATTGAATGATAGAGTGAAATGATCTAGGGTGGTCAACCAACTTGACCTTTAGACAAGAACGAGTTTCTCTATGTCCAGACTTAAAGTTCAGAATAAAATTAGTATCAGTTTTTTATATTGTAAGGCAAAACTATTCTTCTCAAATTACAAAAATGCACACAAAATGTTTTCTAAATGTGGAACCTAAACTTTGGATATTGGTAATCACATATAGAAGATTCAAGTCATTATGAGGTCTAATGTAAAAATAAAATATGAGTGGTTATCTAATTAAATATAAATAAATTATATAAATTTATTGTTGAATATGTTTAAATACAAAGGTTTTTTTTAATGTATCACCTCATAATCAATTAACAGATCTCAATGATAATAGATCTCAATGATAAAACTTTCATTGAGATCTAGTTAATCAGAAAAGGTCGATTAAACTTGTAACCAGATATAATGTTTACGAGTTTGCCGGTTTGTTATGATTTGTATTTAAATGTGGAACCTAAATATAATAAACATGAGATCTAATGAGATAGAAAAATAAATTGCATGGTTACTTGATACCATTATATTAAATTAATATAAACCACAAACAGTGAGTAATTATGTGGAACTTAAATATAATAAACATTATATAATAATATAAAACCATTATATTTAAAGAACTTGTTGTGAGATAGAATTTTCCATCTTGATACTTAATTTATTTTTGTAGAACAAAGCTCGATTTCTTTAAAACAAAATATTTTGGATGTCTCACTTAATAATCAGCTAACAGACGTCACAGTGATCTAAACAAATCAGCGTAAATTGGTCTAATTATGGTTACTCATAAGGCATATAGTTACCCACTTACTGTCATGGAACTTGTTGTGAAACATTGTTTTTATTGTATGAATTTTTGGAACACAGCCCAAATTATTTTTTAAATGTTAAATCTAATATTTAACTTGCAGAGTTGCCATCATTTCACTAAACCAAGCAACCTTCATTGGATCAAGCGAGGATCCAATGAAGGTTGCCCTCGAAACGAGGGACTTGTTTTGTATAGGTGCTGTATTAGAATACATTAATAAACCAGAACATATCTGGTAATAATTTGTAAATTATTACCAGATATGTTCTGGTAATAATTTTATAATTCTTCTTTTTATAATTTTCATTTGACTGTGGAACCTAAATATAATGAACATGAAGTAGGAAAAACATTGTATGGGTTACCTAATAATTGTAATGATTTTGTCTCTAAGTGTCTGTGTTTAAGTTTACCGATCATAAAATTGATGTAAAAACCATGTGGAACCTAAATATAATGACCAATATATTATAATTCATTATTATTATTTTAGCAAAACATGTTCGGAGACAATTTTTTTTGGTCTCGAAAGCTCTACATAATTCGATTTTCTTTAAAATAAAATATTGTTTAATGTGAAATCTAACGAAAGTCACAATAATATTTACAAGTAAATAACACTGGATCAATATTCTGAAATTATCGTTATGCTTTTTTTGTGGGACTTACGGTGAATTCGAAACGAGAATAATATCAGACTTGATGACTTATTCGCCGCCATTTTCAAATTTAATTAACAATTAATATTAGTTAATTTTAATTAATATAAAGAAATCACACAATAATAAATTAAATAAACAATATTTTTAGATATTGAGAATTAATTTAGATTTTTTTGGTAGAAATAGATAACAATTAAGTAAATTCGCGGAGGGACTTGTTTATAAGTCAGGTTCCACAAATATTTCGTTTCGAATAAATCCTTAATCTTTAAACGATAATTATTTAACTGTAGAACGTAAATAAAATAATCATAAGGATAAATGAAAAACAGAGCTTGGTCTAAATTTTGTAAATATTCCTTAATTTTCAATTGATTTTGATCCAATTAAATCATAAAGTCACTGGAATGTGCTACGTTGCGTACACATTTCTATGTCGAACCTAGTATCCGGCTAGTGGACATCACATTGAGATAGAACATATTAAAATAATTTCATCAGTCGATGTTATGTTGTATTTACTTGTATGTGGAACCTAATCATAATGACCATTATATAACTTTATATCACCATTATCGTAGAAGAGCATGTTGTGAGAATTAACTTTTTATTTTGAATGCTCGATTTCTTTAAAACCAAATATTTTTTAATGTGGAACCTAATATTTAGGTAACTAAATTCAGTAGGATCTTGTAAAAAAATTTAATCTATGAAATTCAATATTATCTGTATGATGGTTGGTTTTTGAGGAATTTGTGGTAAGACAAAATTGTTGATCTCAGAGATATTTTGAGTGGGATAGGATTTTTATCTCGAAATCATATTTAATTTTTAACACAGAGCTTTCTAAGCTGAAAAAAAACAACTTCGACTGGTCCCTGTTAAAAAATGAGGACATGATGATGTTACTTAATTTACTTGTTATTATCTTTTTGGTGATAACGTCGGACGGACTAATTTTCATTTTAACTGTTATTATCCATAAGTGGAATCTAAA
This sequence comes from Tipula confusa, assembly GCA_963556175.1. NCBI lineage: Eukaryota > Metazoa > Arthropoda > Insecta > Diptera > Tipulidae > Tipula > Tipula confusa. The sequence goes on along the minus strand of OY744477.1, from coordinate 17,264,201 downwards.
TATATTTTTGAGTTTTTATTATTTATTTTAATATTATCAATTATTTTAAATTGTTAATGAGCTCACGGTCAAAGTAGATTGTGTATATATGAGTGGTTTTGTTTTAAAAACGAGTTAAACGAGTGGTCGGTTATCTAACATTTAAGATGTAATTGATATAATATGTGGAACATGTTGTGATTTCAAGAATTTTTCATCTCATATACACATATTATCGAATAAAGCTAAAAATATTTGTTTTCAAAACATTTGTGAATGGGGTCCATTTATCTAAATGTAAGTAAATAAGCCTACGTGGGGTTTAATTACAAAAATTAGATTGATTTTATTTATGTAGTAGTTTAAATCGTTTTAAGATCAAATATAAAAGGTATTAATTGACTTTTTAACAAAATATCTTAATATGGAACCTAAATAAAATCTATCAAATTTCGAAACAATTCAAACATCATTTTTATGAAATTTCACGCAACCAATTTGATATATTTTGTGGATCATATTTGATAACATGTTAAAAAGAATAAAATATTTGTCAAATTTCATATATAAAAAGGATTTCTTATTGTGGAACCTGATTAAAATAAACTAAAAAACACAAAATAAGTAAAATAATTGTTTTAAACCGTGAAACTCTATTTATTGTATTTATTGAAACCTAATTTGGAACCTAATTCAATTCAAACTGATGTTAATTAATTTAATATATATTGTGGGTAAAATTGTTTATTTGATAAAATTATTTTTCTTCACTTAAAAGTTTGTCTTATATATATATATATATATATATATATATATATATATATATATATATATATATATATATATATATATATATATATATATATATTTATATATATATATATATATATATATATATATATATATATATATATATATATATATATATATACTCTTCCCTAATTCCTTAATCCGTCCTTAAGAAGACTTTTAGGATTAAAAATGGGCAGATACATCGCAACTGGTACATTTTTATATTGCAAATAATTTTATGATTTACAAGTATCTCAATATGGTTTTTAAATTTATGTTTGCTATCTAACACAATTTTTAATATCGATGAAGTTTGCAACAGTTGCATCTTTATTGTTTAGACTTAAGTATAAACTTAAGTCACTAATGTAATTAGTGATTTGTATTGAAGCATCTTTGGTATTAATGCCTTCTCTCAATACTAAAATTTTGTCGTCCATTACTATATTAATATCATCTAGCTAAGTTCTGGTTTTCTTGACGACACCACATTGAAATTTTATCTAAATTTCAATCAAAATTTAAATGTTAACCAGATGATCTGCGTAAATATTTTCTGTTAACTTTAAAATTTAAAAATAAAACTGTGACATTTTAGTTTTTCGTTTTTTTTTTTTTTTTAATTTAAATTTAACGTGCATAACTCAAAACATTCATTAAAATAATCTAACGATAAATACACCTGTTACACTATACTAATTATTTATTATGATAATTTATGTCACATTTCAGTCATAATTAATAATAGTTGAATTAAGACAATTAGGCATGTATAAATAATAATATTATATTTTAAATTTATTTTTAGGTTTGAAAAAAGTAGCTTGGCCTCCACACCAAAGTTCACCCGCTCGTACATTTGTACAACAGCAGCAACAACCTCATCAACCATCCCCACAATATCAGCAACCACCACCCCAACAACAGGTATGTGATTAAAATTTAATTCTTATTACACCATTTCGTATTATCATTGAACATATTACACAGTACTAAGTCTAATTAAAATAAACAACAACAAAATATGTAAATAATTTAATTTATTTGTTTTTTGATATACCATCCTCTGTTATACATGTGCTTAACGATATATCGTATAGACCGAAGAACATCAAACTACAAAGTACTATAAACTTAATCAAAAATTTTCTTTATGCGACATCAAGGTTAAACCTTATACATTTTTAATTATAACCGATTATTGAACGGCATAGACAACAAGTGTTTTCAGCACAAATTATATTTAAAAAAAAAAAAAATTCAATTTTCATTCATCATCAGTCATCACCAATAGCACATCGTCATTGTCACCGTACGAATATTTATAAAATATTTTGATGACACAAAAAAAAAACAAACGTTAAAAGAAAATTAAAAGAAAATTGAAAAACTAAAGTTATTCGTGTTCAATCTAAAAATAGAGCAGTTCCATACACAAAATTTAGATATTTTAATATCGTACGCCGAACGGCACATAAAAGTCGATGAAAATTCTTACTTGTGAATTGTGTCAGGCACACAGTGGCATTATTTCGTACACCTACGGTGATTTAATCATATATTTAGACGAGTATATACATCCATATAAATGACAACAGGTGAATTTGTCGTCTATGCGTCCTTTTGTCTGTATAATAAAATTGCGATATCCTTTTATCATTCAATTTAATATACTTTGAGAATGTCGTTTATAGATACTTACTTAATTATGTAGCACCACCCACACTCATTTATAATTCGTGCGGGAAGTTAAATTCCTCTACTTCTTGTTATAAATTCAATAGTTAAATCACGTCTGACCAATTTTTTCGAAATTATCGAATAGTAAAATTTGTTCCATCATCAATGTAATGGTTATAGAGTAAAATAATTTAATCCAAACATCACGTTTGAAGAAATGTGACCCTAAAGTTAGATTTTAACAGTTTTGGACGCCGTATTATGGACTTCTCAATTCCAACGGTCCCTTCCTTTGCAGCCGTCATACTTCATTTGTGTTATTCAACATACCACAAATCTTAGTATTTTCATGTTGTCCGAGATGTGGTATGGATTTTTTACTGACCTACGTCAGTTACGTAATTTTTATTATGTAAAACCTACATAATTTTTTTTTTTATTTTTTTATTTATCTCGAAGTTAGGAGCATAGTTCTTTTCCACGTCATCGAGAACTTCCTCTTTACTTGCGGATTCCTTTCTAAAAAACTTTTGATGGATTTCGAAGTAAGTGTCCTATCAATCATCATTTTCGCTTCCAAATTTCTTTATCAATTTTGATTAGCTTTGTCTGCAGGAGGAGCTCTTCTTATTAATCGCCTGAGGCATTTATTTACACATACTTGGAGTTTTCGTGTGATTTTCTGCGCGTTTTCTATGTTTCACAACCATACAGGAGTACTGATTTTACACAGTAATTGAACATTCGTAGCTTTGTGTTCCTTGACAGTGCGGATGTGTTCCAGATTTGGTGGAACATGTTAAAGGTATTTCAGGCTTTGTTAATCCTTTGACTTATTTAATGTTCAGTGCCATCTGTTTTTGCCACTGTACAATCAAGGTGTACGAATTCTTCCCGACCACTTCAATTTCTTGATTGATGTAAATTAATGTATCAATGCTTGTGTTCAGTCGTATGGCCTTGGTCTTTCTGATATTGATTTTGAGACCAACCTGTTGAGCCAATTCTGTTAACATCTCAGTTTTCTCCAGCATATCAGCGTATTTTTCTACTAGCAGGCATATATCATCTGCATAATCAAGATCATTCCAACTTATATAAAGGGCCATGCATTGTATTCCATTTGGACTTGCTACGTCTAATCTGCTCATTGCATTGTTTAACACTATTAAGAACACACCCCTGCCTAACCCGTCGTCGTGTTTTATGGTATTTTGCACTCTGCTTGTCTTTATATTTAACTCTATTTCCAGCATCGCGGTTCATTTCTTTGAGTAGGTACAGCGGTGAGTTCTATTCGTTAGATTGTCCAATTATGGTTCGAATTGTATTGATGTGATCCGTCCATTCCTTCCAGCTGTTTATTTTATTTCGTAAGTGATTGTTGGTTACAGGTGAGGTACGCTCCAGGATTATCATGGCCAATACATACATTATGCTGATGAGGAAGAAAATTCGTCTCCAATTCTTGCATTTCCAAGTTGGTAAACTTTCCAGTGATCCTTCTGACGTATTGATGTAGGGTGCGCAGGTTTTTGTTTGCTGCTGCTAGTTCAGCTGTTTCACGAATGTCCTGCCAGAGTATATCAAGTAGTTACATGTACTCGAAGTAAGATCCCCAATGTTTTTTATTTCTAAAATTTCGATGATTTACCGCTGCATTTCCTTCTCTAATAATGCTAACCTTGATATATATATATATATATATATATATATATATATATATATATATATATATATATATATATATATATATATATATATATATATATATAAGTGCTCTTTATAGCTTTGGATACGATGAATAATTGGCAATCATTTTGTTGATCGAAATGAAAGTAAATATTTTGTTTGATGCTTCTGGTACCGCCCTTACCGAAATAAATTTTTCTTTATTACAATGCCGACTCGTTTGATCGTCTTTTATTAACTGATTTCATTTTGTCTTTTTTTTTTGCTCACACTCATCAGTGCATTTAATAATGGAACTACGGATGAGCGTGTTTTATTCTACTTATCTTCCGCCACTCTTTCATAGATGGCACTTTTTAATTAACAATAATTTACAATAACAAATAATATGAATAAAGATGCGTTCATGGTTGATATTCTTACGGTGGCCGTAACAGCTTATTAGTGGATGCCCGTAATTTCGTTTTTGATTGAGTCGCGCACCAGATGATAAATTGGCCCAATATCGGCATAGAAAGCTATTATCCTGTGTTCCCTAAAACGTAAATATGCCTGTTGTTGATTTGGCGGATCCATCAAATACAACCTTAAGTTTGCTGATATTATTTGATTACTTGATTACGCCATGGTGCGGTAAATGGAAATATTTTTCTGCTGCAGATATTTCTATCTATATTAGCAATGATAATATCAATTTTATACTAGTTGGAAAAATTTTGGGTCGACTCGAGGAGGGAACTGGCTTGTAATTTTTGGCAATGGAAATTTCAGTTATGAAACATGTCTGCGATCCAGAATCTAATAGCACTCGGAAGGGTTTCAATTGCACTTTCGTTTTGATGTTGTGCTTTTTAACGCAATTTTGGCATCTACGTTTGGAGGTGCATCTGAATATTGAATGACGCGTTAACAGTTAAAGCAACGGTTAGCGCTATTTGCAAATTGTTTTCTATCAATTGCGCCCATTGCCTGATACTTGTCACAATGAAATGACCAATGACCTTTTTCTTGGCATATTGTATATTGTGAAGCGGTAGTTTTCTTTACAGTTTGGCCACTGTGCTCTTTCGTTGCATATTCATTAGTGCCATGTCCTCTAACTTCTGTTGACATCATTTATTCCAGAGTATCGTTTCTTCTATTTAGGAACTTTAGGAACTTTAGCAACTCGTGATTAACTGCATCTGCTGAATGCTTTGCTCAGATTGCTTAAGAAAACGACTTAAATTTGTCACATTTTAAGTCGTATCTACACATAATGGTGATCAATCTTTATAAAGCAATATCTGTTAGTCAGACTAAATCGGCCTTTCCACTGAATTAGAGCTTTAGCAGTAGAAAAAGCAAGCAGTTTCCAGCGGCAAAATGCACTTTTGTATCCTCTCCCACATATCTAACATAAGCGACAAGGGATTCGAGTTATCGGAAAGCTGTCACGATGTAAGATTTTGACCATTGGTGTTTTACTTTTATAATTACAAAATTTTCGACAATTTATTCTCAAGAATTGTTACTGCAATGCAAAGGAAATCATAAGCTATGCTAATGACTTGCTGGAAAATTAGGATCGCCTGGTGTACAACACGAGAAGTTTCGTAATATTTAGAAAAAATCATCTTTAGCAAACAGAAATTTAACCTGAATTAACCGAAAAGACAGATAATATCCCCTTCAAATGTCAAGAGCTCTAAATTAATGCAATTAAAGAATTTAAACATGACAAGATTAAATTCCACGTAGGATGCTTCTCCGTAGTCTGTATTTGATCTTCTCTTCAGTCTCTATTTTGCTTCTTTGCAGTCTGTATTTGAAAACTTTCATCTATACAGTATTTGGCATATAATAGCGACACCTTAAGCTACATGTGACCAGTGGCATTAGTTCAGATCTCTTTAATTCGTTCAACTTTACACAAGTTGCGAAATTAGCGCAGGATCTGTGCCTTATTAGAGGTGAACGGCGAATTATGTTTCCAAAATTGGGCAGTCAAATGTTGCTTTATTCTCGGTAAGAGATTATACTCACATTTTATCATGCGGTAAAATAATTGGCCTAAACCATCTTGCTAGTAAATCTATACTCTATAGTCACGCTTTCTCGTTTTCGTTGGCAACACTGTAAAAAATGTATGAGAAAGAAACTATGAAATTTGACAGCGCTCCGGTTTAATGTTGTCAAATTATTTTCTCCGGGAACACTTCAAACTGAAACTAAACCTGACACCATCACAGAATAGTACACAATTCAGTTTGATTAAGTTTAAAAACGGTAATTTTGTTGCCGTTAGAAATAATTTATTTTATGTCTTATGTATACGGGACGAATATATATTTAATACATTTTTTTTTTTAGTGACACGATTTAGAATTTAAATATGGCGACACCCAATTTTTCCGGCACATAAATACTAATTGACTTTGACATGGAACATCGACGGGTAAATAATCATACTCATTCGATAGTGAAACACATTGATTTTCCCATAAATCATGTGGACTTCCGGAAGCCCATTCTACACCCACCAATGGTTGGCCCGTCGTAATCCAATACCAATTAAATCCATTTGTCGCCGATGTGCCCGCCGTCCAAATCAAATCACTTTCAATGTTAGTTTCATTTTTTAACGACGTGAGGGCATTAAATACGCGTAGATATTCTTTATCGTGTGGTAAATCGACTAGGTACATTCCATTTTGGGTACAATATCTCCAGGCACCCCACCAATCAAGCTACGTCAAAATTTGTATAAAAAAAAAAATTAAAATCTTCGATTATAAATTATAAAACTCATCCGTGTGTTACCTTGTCCGGTATGCTGATGTAATAATCATCAACATAGTATCCTGCATTTATCCGGTTGATACCGCAGACGAGTAAAAACAGAAACACAATTTTGCTGCCCATGTTAAAGAGTTGACCGCAGAGACTGATTTTTAAAAATACTGGTATTCGTTAATTTATATAAAAATTTTGCAAAGCTTCCGGTTTGGCTGTTTCGAGGTGATAAACTTAAATTATATGATAGTAAAAATTTGTGTGTGCGTTTCGAAATATTATATCCGTTTCCGAATTATGTCATTATCAGTTACGTAACATAATTCCAACTCAAGCTCGTACTTGTTTGTTTACTTAAGTCCACTATATATAGTTTCAGAACACCAATTTTCGAACCAGTTGATAAACTGTATTCAAATATGACAAATAAACTGTTTGTGTTGTGCTTGGTCTTAAGTGTGGCCCAATTTATTGAAGCGGGTATTGACGTTGGAGACTATTACATCAGTTACCCATTGCAGGTGAAAAGCTAAATGCATGCTGGAGATAAAAACTTTATAATCTTAAATATTCCAGCTCGATTGGATGGCATCATTTCGATTTTGTGCCTACCATGGTATGTACCTTGTCGATATACCAACCGATGTTGAAAATGCTAAAGTAGTGGAGGCAATAAATAGTGCGGCCATTAAATATCCCGAAATAAATCAAAAATTTATATGGACAAGTGGTACACGTCAATCAAATGGTAACGAGTATTATTGGGCTACATCGGGCCAATCGTTATCGCATACAAATTGGGCCCCACTCCAACCGGATAATACAGGTGGCACTGAAGAATGTTTATTGTTGTGGAATGAGCATAATTTTAAGTTTGCTGATTTCGCATGTCATTATAAATTAGTGTTTATGTGCCGCAAATCGTATGTCAGTCCATTCATTAGACATCGAGTGTGTGACGAGAAGTAATTGTGTGTGCTTATGGATAAAAAAAATACATTTGTTAAGCTATTAATTTTTTATTTCTCTATTAATTTTGGTAAATAACAAAAATCTGTCGAAATTTCTCCATCGCCATTTTTTTATTTCACTTCCATCGGATTACTAACACAGGTTACGATTCAAAAATGTATTCACAAAATATTTACGACAAACAAAAATAAATTTATTCGAACACATATGATCGGCAAATTTCAACTGATCCCCATGCCAGGCAATCATACATTTTTCCACACCATAATTCGGATCACCTGGTACCCAATAATCAAATTCAACTGGCTGGCCCGTTGTCGCCCAATAATATTTGTTTTCATCGTAAAGCCGTGTTCCACTTATCCAAATTGATTCGGTTGCAATCGATGTCCGATTACTTAGCTGTACGACCACATCTAAAATATTTGCCAATTCGTTTTCATGTGGAATATCGATAAGATGCATACCATGATAGGTGCAAAATCGTTGTGCCGCAAACCAATCAACCTGAATATTTTAAAACAAAAAGTTTATTATACTGATTTATAATACGTAGAAGTGTTAATCTCATCTTTTATACCTTATCGCTGCTCACATAGTAATCGCCCACGAAATGTCCAGCCTTAATGCGCCCAAAGCAAAATGCTAGGAATAAGCCAACCAAAATATTTTTAAAGCACATTTTAAATGCAACTAAACCTAATTTTTTATGTTAAGACTATATATAGTATTCCAGTAACCACAAATTCTTAAGAGATTACATGTTTATAAGTGGTATTGGCAGATTCCAACAAAACTTTTAACTGCGGTTTTAACTATCAAATATTTTTTTGCTAAGCCACAAGAAAATTCCTCAAATTTTTCATAGTCAAAAAAATTTTTATTTTTTTTTTATCCTTACAATCTTTTCTGGGGCCAAAGCTCACCCAACGCTTTCGCGGTTATTTTAACTTTCTTAATTTACGCCAACGAGGGCCAAATCGAGGACGCATGAATACAGGTTCGCGATTTTTGAATATCCATCTGCGCAATGCATTGCTCCATGCCAGCCTGTCTGACATGGACTATGGTTCGGCCCATAGGCACTCCAACAGGGGGTCATAGTTGTGTTCATCGTCATCACCGATCGTAATCAAGTGATGAAAAATCCCTTTTGCAACCCTCACCCGTTGGGGTTTGAACCCGGTACCTCCCGTCCCAAACACCGCAGCTTTAACCACAGCGCCAATTGCTCGGGGTCGAAAATTTTAAAATGTTAATGAAACTTTACATTGCAACAGTTACAAAATAGGGGCGTACCACATTGAACTTTCTGCAACTTTGATCTTGTTCAAACTCTTCCTGGTAAGATACCAGCTTCTTGTGAGATGGTGTCAAGAATGCTCATTGCGACTATTTGTATTGTTGTGTTGAGGAGTAAGTTACCTAGCTATCTCTTGCATTACTTTGGCTCATCGTTTTTTGAAGATCGTAATTATCAAAGCTTCTTTCCATATTTGTGGTATCTTCCCAGAATTCCTTGCTTCATATGGTACCTTCTGGTATATCGTTTGCCTTCCAAAACCTTTCAATTTGATCGTAGATCGCCGTAGTTGATACTTCCGTAAGTACCAAATTGTCAGATGAGCTTGGAGCGCTATCAATTTTTGCTGAGATTACGCAGCCAAGTTGCGTATTTTGTAGGACTGGAAGACGATTAGCCGACCTGATTTAATCAGGACCATTTACTGTGAAGTATCAAAGTCCAGATCAGCCAATTGAAGATTTCCAGGAATTTTGATATCAGATCGACTGATTGGCACACTTGCCTGATGATCAGTTATTTTAGGCAAAACAAAATAATGTATTTTTGCTGAAAAATGGCTAGTTCGAGATTTGACGAGAACTAATTGTGCTATGATTCACTGAAACTGATATGGCACCAATACCTAAGATGATATTGGTCGAGTTTTTTAATCTTAATCCGAGAAGTGGTACAGCTATCGCCATTGAGAATTGATCATACACAATGACTAGATCTGTAGCAAGAATAATATATGGCGATCTTCTTGATGGCATGATCAAATGGATTCCTTGCAGTTATTGATTTTAAAGTAGACTGTGAAGTTGTCATTGCTGAGTCAGCAGAAATCACAGGAACGGCAGTGTTTCGTGTTATGCCACCACCTAAATAAAGCATGATTTGGAAAAGAATCACTGAAGAGCATATGAAGGCTCTTTTAACATTTAAGTCTCTTCATAGTATTCTGCTGAATATTGATTTCCATTTTCGCTTTAGCTGCTGTTATTGTCACACGTCTTGTTTATATGTATGTTGGCCCTACCAGAAATTCTTAAGTAATTACTATTTTTCCATCTAACTTCATTATGGTTTAGAATCTACACGGGATAAGCTTGTATTATCATTGATGTTTCGGTTAGAGTTCTGACTTTTGATGTTCCAATTCCCAATTTGTGTCCGCGTACAACAGTCATGCGGGTCGATATTTGGTTGTTTATGTGGTTTGTATAATTATTTCTTATTTCATCAACTCGACCACTGCTTTCTCTTAGCACTGAACGAAAATACCATTTCAAAGTTTCCTTTTTAAAATCATGACTTCCAGTGTAGTTAGAATCAGCTTAAATAGTTGTGAAAAATTTGGTCTATCAACCAATTTCCAAACTTCAATTATTAAATGCAATCTACCTGAAACAGTTCCGCATTACTTATTTATGATATAAACGGAGATTCTCCTTATTCAATACTTTATGGTTTTGATAGCGAAAGACATGCATTTGTAAAGCAAGCCTCCTTATAAAAATATATCAATGCAGAAGTATCTGCATTGACATTTATCGTGCGCATCTGATTACCATTGCAAAATCCGTAAACAAGCTGGATATCAATATACTTTTTAACAACACCACCATAAAATAAATTTTAAAACTATTTTGAATTTTTAATTCACAACACTTAAGATTTTCTCAAAACTAAATGAAAAAATATTTGATTTTTGTTTTTTAACATTCAAGCGAAGTTGAAAATCATCGCCTGCTAGTTTAATGATCGGGAAAAAATTATAATTATATACATATAAGAAAAGTACTTATAGATAAGTGTTTTCACATCTGCTAATTGAATAGTTCTGTAATTGAATATTCAATTACAGAACTATTCAATTACAGCAACTACATCCGGTTATAATTTTTCAGTTGTTCTACACCGGTATTTTGTGAAATTGTGGAATATTAGAAATTTATAAGTGATGATGACCTTTGAGGTTTTCCGAGAGGTTGTTTTATTGGGAATTTTACCTGTGGATTAGGCCGTAAAAGTACTTGTATAAACAAAATCTTTCCTGATTTTTAGATGCTGTGAAGACTAATATTTCGCTTATTTCGCTTCATTTAAAAGACGCTGAAATAATCAATTAGCGGTAATACTTTGGCATGAACAACTTTGGGTAACTCAAAAACAAATTGTACTACTTAGAGAGAGAGATAATAAAGGCTGACGAAACTCAGATAATCGAAAGCCATTTGCATTCTATATGGTATTTAAAGAATAGTTATTTTTGTTTTTCACTCCTAACTGCACCAATTTGTTCATATTTTCCATAATTCGATTCACAGTTATTTCCATCATTACCATACAACTTTTCATCATATCATAAAGTTTGCCGAAAGCAGATCAGATGTTTCCTTCCTCACTTGTTTGAACTCAAACTTGTTTAATACCAATTCAGCAATTCGGTGATTGAGTAGCCAAACATTGTGTACAAATCACTGAACTGGGATAAAACACATCGAATTATTTCCACTTGAGCACTAATAATATTCATGTATTTATTGGTAACGAATATAATTTAAAATGAAAAAAAAATAAGATTATTTATGGTTCAGTGCCGGCCAAATTCCAATAAAAAAAATACACAGGAACTTAATAAAAACGCAATTCTTTAAAAACTCCAAAAATATTTTCAATCAATTAATCCTTTCAATATCACATAATTAAATTAAATTTCCAATAAAATTACAACAACACAACACAAAAAACAATTTTCCGAATAACGAAAAATAATTAAAAATTATTTTTATATTTTGTGTAAAATAATTAAATTATTTTTGTTATTTAAAAATTAAAATTTATGTTAATTACATTTAAAAAAAAAAAAAACAGAATTCAAAAAATTAATTGATAATAAATTTTTATTTATGTATGTTGAAACAAAAGAGATCTGAAAAACGGCAATTAGAGGACACATTTTTTTTTTGTTTTCATTTTCCCGGAAAATCGGATTTTTTCCATTTGTTTTCCGAACGAATTGGAAAATTAATTTATACTGTCTGAGTCTGTTAAAACGTAAAATATGGGTTGAGAATGTAATGCTTTTGAACTTGAAGATTTTTTATGATTTATTTCGTCTTAAAGATCAATAAACCAAAAATTACAAAAGCTCGTTGCTTTTTTTACGAATAATTAAGCAAGATTTTTTGTTTTATTCAGAACATTCATTTAGCTAAGTTTCAAGGTTGACTTATTTTGAAACAAAAAAGTCAGGATCTAGTAAAGTATATTAAAAAGCTTTCAAAAGTTTTATAACTAAGTTAATTACTTGATTTTTTAAAATTGCTTGCTTTAAAAAGCTTTTACATAATATATTTAATTATTTCTGTAAAAGCTCAGTAGGAAAAGTGATATATTTTTAGGAAAAAAGAAAAGATTTTGAAACTATTAAACTTTAAACATTGTAAACTAAAATAAACGAGCTTTTATTTAAAAATAGTTAATAAATTAAAAGTTTTGTTTACTTTAATAAACGATATTTGAAAAGACGATTCAAACCATATATTTTCAATTTTCAAAAGCTTACTAGCTGTTGTAAAATGTAAGCTTTTAAACCTCGGTTTTGAGCCTCAGAAACTTAAGCTTTCTTTCATTGATGAACGGTATTTTATTATAGAGCTTTGTGCTTTGATCGTTTATTTTAAATTGTTCAGAATTCTATTGGAGCTTTTTGGTTTTTGAAGTTCAAGTGTCAATTTCAAGTACCTATATGTCTGAAATATTAAAGCAATCATAAGCTGTAATAGTCCCTTGCAAGAGCATTCGAACTTTATATTACGAATTGTTTCGTTCTTTAATATCTTTGGTTAAAACTTTAAAAATTTTAATGTTGGAAGCTTTTAAGCTTTTATTTTAATTTTTCTAAACTTATCACAAAATTCTCTTTTAAGTTCATTTATTACAGTGACTGAAAGCTTTAATGAAGAAAGGTTTCCATATTAAAAAAAAATATTATTTTTGATACCGAGTTAGTGGTCCTTGAAAAATGTATCAAAAGCTGGGGTAAATGTGACCTATAACTCAGTTAAGTTCCAGTTTGACAGGCTCTAAAAAACTTGATTTTAATTATTTTGGCCCAGATCAAATTTTTTCGAAAATTAAAAAAGCTTGTTTTTTTTACATATAGCTTTTCCATAAAATTCTGCATAATCGAATTGCAATTCGTGAGATGGAAAAATGATTCTCCTATATTAAGAGTTAAACTAGTATCAATAAAGTCAGAATCTAGTAAAATATTGAAAAGCTTTCAAAGTTTAAACTGTGAAAATGCTATTAAAAGAGCTTTTACATTATATATTTAATTATTTCAGTAAAAGCTCAATAAGGAAGTAATATATTTTTTTAAATTATAAACGAGTACTATTAAACTTTAGATAGAAGTTTCATGTTTTTATTATTTATTATGAAAACTTTTTACATTTTAAATCAAAATAAACGAGCTTTTATTTAAAAATAGTAAAAAATTAAAAATTTACTTTACTTCAATAAGCAATACTTGAAAAATGATTAAAACAAGTCATATTTAATTTCCAAAAGCTCACTAACTATTATAAAATATAAGCTTTTAAACCTCAGAAACTTAATCGTTGGGACAAAATACATTTAAAGCAATATTTTAGATGGAGTGCTTTTTGTAGTTGATGAAAGGTACTCTTTCATATAGAGCCTTTTCAACACGTTTTTTAAATATGACATATATTCTAATTAAGTCTGTTCTTTCAAAAATTCACTTGAAGCTTTTATAGTTTTGAAGGTCAGGTGTTAATTTTGGTCAAATGACTGAAACTTTAAATCTATATTACATAGGCCGTAGTCGTCGATTATAAGAGCTTTTGGAAGTTTTATTACAAACTGCATGGTCTTATTAATGTTGAAAGCTTTTAAGCTTTTATTTAAATTTTTCTAAACTTATCACAAAATATATGTTTCAACAAAGTTTAAGCTTTCAATTAGTTAATAATTTTTTAGAACTGAAACTTTAAAGTTAAATGACTAAAAGCTTGAAGCTAGGAAGGTTTTCATATATAGCGATCTAGTTGTCTTTGACAAGTGTATTCAAAGCTGCGGTAAATGTGATCTGCAACTCCTGAAAGTTTGTTGTTTGAAGCTTTTAAAAATTATTTGTACGAGTTGAATTTAAGTAACATGCTAGTGTTTTTACGGTAAATTTAGCTTTGAATTAGATTTAATCTAATTTTTAATTTAACTTTTTGCAAAAGCTCGACAAGAGAATAAGTATGTTTTGTGTAAATGCACTTGTTAACTTTGGTCCAAATTCGTTTTGGATTACCAAATGTTACTTTTTGTATATCTATAGTTTAGTGATGGTTTATGCAGATGTTTTTAAAGGACCCAAATGATCGATGTGGTATGTCCAGAATGTATGTTTTTCTTTTGAAATTGGGTGTAGCTGTCCTTCTTTCAGGAATGTAATAAGTAGTCCCTTTCGATTAGCTCCATCATTTTTCTGTATAAAAAAGCTTCTCTGCTGCTTTTATGATATCTTTCTCTTTAGCAGTGATTGAATAGTCAAGGACAAACTATAGAAAATAAGTGATTAAAAGCCTATTTTTATATATTTGATAAGAAACGCGAGTACTAATCAGCAACAGAGGCCAAGTTTAAAATATTTTTAGATGTTGCCTTCTATAATAAAGTTCAAATTAAAGTTTCAAAATCATGAAATAGTTCTCCACTCGAAGAACTAAATATTATAATTGTGAAGCTGTAAATATATTTTTAATGCAGCAATAAAATATTCTCTTAAAGTATTTAAATTTATATACTGTAGTTTGATGTTACGACGGAGCACGATAAAATCCATTGTAAAAATTTTATTATGTCCTCGTTTTTAAAACTATATATTTTTTTGATTTTTGATATAGTTTTGTTCAATACTAACTGACTAACTACTAATTTCACAGGAATACGTTAATTATCAACAAGCTAGATCAGTAACCCCTAATCCAAGTCATTCATATCAGCAACAACATCATCAACCACAACAACAACCACAACAACAGCACTATCATAATCAATCACAACCACAACAACATCAACAACGTCAATACCAAACGTTACCACGTTCTAATATTGACAGTGCCCAATATAATACTGCACAATCACGCCAACAGTCCCAACCACCACACCAACAACAATCACAACAACAATATTCCTCTCCTCAATCATCTCAACCATCTCAACCATCCTATGTAAATAGACAACCAAATACTCAATCCAACGTTAGACCAGCTTACATTAAAAGCCCAGCTCAATTGGCTGTAACGACTGGATTCAGTGGTGGCATACCCGTTGTAGCGAGACCAACTTCTAATCAATCTAATATTAATCAATATTCCTCTAATCAATCGCCACAGCCACAATATCAACCACCACAACAACAATATCATCAACCACAATATCAATCTCAATCACCACAACAACAACAACAACAACAACAACGACCATATGTTGAATCGGTTGCCCCATCAACACCACAATATAATAACGTAACACCATCGACCGCACCAATTTCACCATCACCGGCGCACGAGCATAGCCTACCAATTGATAATCGTAGCGTATCGTCGAATAGTCCAAGTGGTTGGTCTCACGTTCGTCCCGCGATACCAGTACATACTGGATATACTAGACAACGTTCAGCTGAACCACTTTATAACAGTAATATTAATAACCAATATAATCCACAATCGGGCTATCAATCATCCGCTGCCGCTGATAATTTTGGATCAGCTCAGGTACGACTCATGAGTTTCTCAATTACTATGAAAATTATAAATAGTTTTTTTGTTTAAAAATTTAAGTTTTCTACCTTTTTTAATTTATTGCTGCTTTCATTGCTGCTTTAAACATAGACTTGCAAAAAAAAAGCTCGTTTGGTATTTTTTTTTTTTTGAATTATGCATAGCATCAGAAGCTCAGATCATACAATATAATAATAGTTTTTCGTTTATTTTGTACAGTATATAACACGATTAAAAAGTAAAATATTACCGAGGATAATAAAAAAAACAGTATTAAATACAAATAGGGATGCAAACCGAATTATTTATAGGATTTTACTAAACTTTCGAAAAGAAATTAAAATTTTATAGCTTAAAGAACTTGACCATGTTTGAAAAAAGTTTGATTTAATGATATTTTATGGAAACTGGAACATTTTAAAAACGGACTGCTTTCAAATAAATCGAATTTATATTTATTTATCCCCGTTAAAAGATTTACGAACTGTAACACGATAGTAATGTGATGATGGTGACAACTATACAATGTACAGTACAAGTTTTTATTGCCGTGTTTATGAACTAAATTTTTGATAGCATTTGCAATAAAAATGAATCGTTACCGCGATAACTCAAGATAGTGTAGGACATAGTTTCTGATGCTATACATATATAGTATATACTCGCCTTATTTTTAATTTAAATATTTTATATAGTTTTCATACGAAATTTTTTTTGTATTTTGGAGAAATTCTGAACGTATCAACATAACTAAATCATTTAAACACAACACAAATGCACACCATTATAATATCCCAAACAGAAATCTACTCGATAAAATGGAAATTAATCTAACTAATTTTGTTTTTTTTTTCACTGTTATCATCTTAATTTCCTGTACACGAGTTTTAATCTTTGAGCCAATTTTTTCTATTTATTTTTTTGTAAATTCTTGTGTGTGCTATTTAGGTGCTAGATTTTAGTTCATTGTATAAAAAAAATTGATACTATTATTTTTATATGATTAGAATCAATATCAACCACAAGCTACACAAGCTTTCCAACCCGTAGCTGCACCGCAACAACAATACAATCAAGCGCAACAATACCAACAACCAGGTGTTCAACAACAACAATATCAACCAGTTCAACAACAAAAATCTACTGAAACTTATCAACGTCGCGAAGAAGAGCAATATAATTATTTGCAACAGCAATACGATAGTTATAGACAAGGGAGCCCAGGAGTTATAACATTAAGAGACTCGGCACCTATATCACAAAAACCAGCTCCAGTTTTTGCTGCTCAACCGGCTACACAAAGTTACGGAGGTAAGTTTTTTTCGTAGTAATATATATTTGAAATTTTATAAAGTTTTACAGTTTCTCAACTACAGCAAAACCCATTTCTTTATATTTTAATGGCATTAAAATTATGCCAAAAATAACCAATCTTCCAAAATGTTGAGCAATTTTTTCGAGAAAATAGGACGAATTATTTGATTTTTTTAATAAAATTACATAAAAAACGGTTTAGTCAGTTGTTTATAAAAAAGTTTTTGACAAATTTGCTATTCTGAAAATTTTGAGCAACTTTTGTTTTATATTAAACTGTAAAATTTCAATCAAAGTTTTGAAAAAACAAGCTAACTCAGGACAAATGATTTTTTAAGTATGCTGAACTTTTTAAGTCCCACAAAGCTGAACCATTAAAACTTGCTAATATGTTACCAAATCATATTGTTCTCTTTTGCAATTTAAGATAATCTTAAATTTCTGAGCTACAATAATTTTTACAAAAATTCTAATGAATAAGCCATCTAAATTAAACCTAAAAACCGACATAGAAACCAAATAATGAATGTTATGAGGCTTAAATACGATTATGTTCCATATTTGAGTAACTTTGCAAAAAAGATGTACCAGGAACTACATTTTAAAATACTAAATAAAATTATGACCTTTGACCAACTTTAGAGAAATCATGGAAGACGATTTGAGTTTATCAAAAATCAGTAAAGGGAACCTCAACATTTTTATTTATTGAGCAATTTTGCAAAATACAAATTTTGAAGAAGAGTGATAATAGGTAAACAAACGAGGTTTTATAAATTTTTAAAGTAATGCTTTAGTTCTACTGAAATTCGAATTATTTAGGAAAGATTTATTGCTAATAAAATAAAAGGTTACTATATTTATATAGCTTTTTTCGTTCATAGAATTTCTAATGCAATTTAAGCATATTTAGTTATCTAAAGCTTTACAGCTAATGTTAATTTCTATTAATAGTTTAATTGAAAAATAACGGACATAGAAAAAATTGAGAAATTTTGAGCAACACAAAAGAAAAGTAACTGTAATTAAGTTTATGAAAAATCTATCTTATTGAAATGTATGAAAATTTAAAAAAATACCCAATGTATTAAATTGAGCAACTTTGAGTTTTTACAAGAATTATAAGAACTTGATTATATTTATCTATTAGGAAATTTTGTTCAGATTGAGTTATTTCTCGAAATTAAACCTCGAACAACATAAACTTTACAGAAGAATCACAATAGATAAACGTAGTTATTAAATTTATGGAGTAGTTTTTAGTTCCACTGAAATTCGTTTATTGCTAATAAAAAAAAGGTTGCAATATTTATAGGCTACCTTCGTTTGTTATACTCCAGAATTTCTAATGCAATTTTAGAATATTTAGTGATTTAAACCGCTAATGTTAATTTCTATTAAAAGTTTAATTTTAAAATAACGAACCTAGATAAAATTGGGTAATTTTGAGCAACACTAAATAAAATAAGAACTGTAAAGTAATTGAACTTAGTTTAAAAGCCCGAATATGTAAAAGCAGTATATCTATTTGGCTACACAAACTAAATTTCTATTGAAATTTTAACTTGTCCTAAACTATATATTGAGCAACTTTATGTTTTACTTAAACTTTTCTATTAAATTGAGCAAATTTGGCAAAAAAACAAAGGACGATGATTGAATTGTATCTAAAATTAGTAGTGTTAAATAAAAATAAAACCTGATTATGTTTATTTATTGAGCAACTTTGTTCAAACATATTTAATACTTCTCCTAAACATAATTTTGAGCAAAACTAAATTTCAATGGAAATTGTAACTAAACCACTTTCAGGATCAAAACTTTCCAAAAAAACTACATACAATTGAAGCTCAATTTTAAAAAATGTATAGTATAAAATATTGAGCAACTGTAAGTTTCAATAAATAAAATTATAAAAATTGAGCAATTTTAGAAAGAAAAGGAACGAAAGCTTTAAACGAGTTTACATAACGATAGAAGAAGATAAATTTTATTTTGGAAATTAGATGAAGGTAGCTCAGTGATGAAAGTAGCTCACTTGGTTTAGTAACCTAAAGTATTGAATTCAGAAAATTTTGATAATATGAAATTTGGAAGCTAAATGATCATTATGTTTAACTAAAAAAATTATCCGTTCAATTTGACTAGTTTATGATTGTTAAAATTTCAAAGTCTTTACCCACCATCCATCCGATTACTTTGATTTGTCACTAATTGGCATGATTTTTCATCCACCCGGTCTTCCAGATCTCGTATGGATCTCCTCAATTTAAAAAAAAAAATTTATATTTTTTTTTATTTAAATGTAACTGTAGAAAAAACCATATTTAGGGAAAACAGGCTGAATCAATTACAGAACCGCTTTGACAAGAGTTTACCATTTAAACTTATTTATTGTCCTGTCGAAAGTAATTTGTAAAGGAAACTGATGTCGTTTAACGTAAAGGGTCAGTTTATAATAGAAGAGGTCAATTAAATCCTTTGGATAGCAAGGCACTGTATTGCAAATTTTCAGGTCAGATTTTATCTAAAGGAACATTGCCACCAGTTTTGTGATCATTAGTCTTGTGTCATTTACATAGAGCACTTTGCTAAGATTTCGAAGGCATAGTTGAATAAAATTATAATATTGTCAAATAACGCAAAACTTTAGATTAACTTTAAATAAAAGTATGACTCAACAACTTTCGAGCTCAAAAATTTCTGAAAAACTACTCCTAACTGAGTTTCTGATAAAAAAACTGTTAATTTTAAACATTGAGCAACTG
Source organism: Tipula confusa (assembly GCA_963556175.1). Taxonomy (NCBI): domain Eukaryota; kingdom Metazoa; phylum Arthropoda; class Insecta; order Diptera; family Tipulidae; genus Tipula; species Tipula confusa. The sequence goes on along the minus strand of OY744477.1, from coordinate 17,244,135 downwards.
CAAATTTTATTTAAAATTTCCATAATACTTGTAAGATAAATAGTCCAAATATTTGGTTCCCTCTTATAAGTTTATTTGAAAAATCAGACTAAGTTTTTTTTGGAAATTTAACTTCAAAAAACACTATTAAGTTTTGCAAAAGTTACAATATAATTAGAAAACCGAATTTAATTAATATAATGGGAAATAGTTAAGCATTTTGGTTAGACCAAATCCATCAAAATTTATTATGCTTTATTATTATTTTTTTTTTAAACTAAATGAAATGTTTACAAAAACTTTATCAAGACGATTTAGTGATAAATTCATAAACTGAGCAACTGTGCATTTCTTTAAAAAATAAATAAATAATCAAGCAGTTCTGAGCAAAATTTTGGAAGATTTGAATAGTTCTAAAACATGTCACTCTGTTCTGGCAGCTCAAAACCATCGATTCAATTTTTAAAATTTAATAATTTTCATAATTTTGAGCAAAATTAAATTTCAATAGACATTGTAAGAAAACCATAGGATCAAAAACCTACACTAAAGCTGTGCTAAAAATTTGCTAGTCTAAAACACCGAGCAACTGTGAGTTTTTATAAAAAAAATTATAAAAATTGCCAAATTTCAAAAAGAAAAGTGACGAACGGTTACTTACCGATAAATATTCCAAATATTTATCTGATAGTTTTAAGATTAATTTTATTTTAAAAATCAGATTGAGCTATTTTCAGAAGTGTAACTTAGTACAACCATTAAATTTTTAAGAACTTATTGTAATGGCTTTCTTGACAAAGAGTTAATTTTGATTGGGTTAACCCAGTTTGCTGTAGCCAACGGGATTTTGGCTAACGATACTGTTAATATTAAGCAATTCTCGATTTTAGTTCTCTTTTATATTTACAACGCATAAAAAATAACGAAATAAAGTTTTTATTTCAAAGAATACTGAGCAACATTGCATTTATTTTTAAATTCAGAATAGCGCTAATTAATTTTTTTGTCTTCCCCATATATAGGAGGTAGCACAATGAGAGGAGATCAAAAATGGCCACCAGAAGGTGTTCAAACACCAGCCGAACTTGAAAACGAGGCACGTCGTCGCCTTGCTGCTGGTCCAACATGCCGACCACGTCGTGCAAACAAAGTTAATACCTTTTGTTTTTAATTCATTTTAAAAACTAAACATAAAAATCAAAAAAAAAATTACGAATTTAATTTTGAATCGCTTTACTAATTTTAATTTACAATAATGTAAAAAACTATAATTTTAAACTAATTTTCCATTTCAGTAACTAACGTAATATGTATAAATTATGGTACAATTTTTTTCGTCTACAAATAGTGGCTCAATGTGCATATACCTAAACGAAAATCCCCAAAACGCTAATAAATTCTTATTTATTTTAATGAATCTAATTTCTCATGAAAACGTACAACAAAATATGTATATATATAGAATAAACAGGAAAATGTTTATTACAAATTTTCCGTTACACAGGTATATTTGCCTACACATTATTATGCCTTCATACAATATCAATTAATTTTTCACTCATGTATAGCTTTAAAAGTTGTACAAAAACAAAAAATGCAAAAAAAAAACACCCCACTTTAATTATCGCGCTACTTGTGTTCTATGTGCCATCATTGCTCGGAGCCAAAAAAAAAAATCAGAAAATTACTAAAAAACAAAAAAAAACCTCGGAAAATTCTAAATGTGCCAAAAGCCATTGTGAAACAAGAATAACATAACAACAACAGCAATATTATTATGTTGATGAAGATGTGCTACTCCGGATGGAGATGCCGACGAGACCAAAACAAAAACGAAAACAATAAAATGAAAATAGGTTACAGATTTTCTTTAGAATATACATAGGCACACACACACACAATATATATATTTTGCTGTATTAAACTTGAATTCTAATAAAAAATGATCGTTTTTCCACTTTATTATTATTACAATGCGTGATACGAAAGCTAAATATTTATATGTACAACAACAAAACACAATAGAAATTATGAAAATGATTTTTGTCACTCTGGATAATATTATTATGTATTAGACAAAAATATAAAAATCATATTGATCAGTTTGCTTTCAAATTTTTGCCATGACTAATTAATTTTTTGCCGCTCTCCAACTTTCATCACAATTCGTGACAAAAATTACATTATTTGGTACAGTCTCGAGGGATAAATAATAATAATATTATATATATATATATATATATATATATATATATATATATATATATATATATATATATATATATATATATATATATATATATATAAAGCAGAAACTTTTCATTTTTCAAATAGAACGTAATATATTCAAAAGAAATAAGACATTTTCCAATTTGAATGACACCCCTTCCAATTGGAATCGGAGTTTATACAAATGGAATGCTCGAATAATTATTGCGGTAATAAGAGTTCAAAATATTCCATAGATTTAAATTATATTTTGATAGCAAAGGTAACGGTCCAAACAGTTTAAGCTCTATTTGCAGTTTTAGCAAATGTTGCTCAAAATGTTCATTTCCGGTTTCATTTTATTTTTATGTTTAAAGAATTATCCTTTCTGGAAAAATAAATGTGGGCTGAGCTGAGTATTATTTTGTAATGGATAATGCTGAAACCATCAAACTTTGCATGCCCATGAGATATTAGAACCTCGGAGATTAAATTTTAAAGCAAAACGAAGGCATATAAATTTCGATGTTGGTATACGGAATCGAACTGTGATGGTAGGGCAATACAAATTAAAATATATATTTATTTATTTATTCATGAGGAATTCTCTTTCGAGATTTATATAGATTATAACCAATTTGTTGATCCATAATGCTCTTAATCTTTTGCTATTGACAAATAACAAAAACAAATTTTGAATTTCCACAAAATTTTCATTATGATTAAAAAAGCATTATTATAGCTACCTGTGTATATACATATATAAAAATAATGATAAATACCACACCTTCCCATTTGTTGGTTTTCCATAATCCAATTTTGATTGATTGAAAATATAAATAATAACAAGCAGGGTATCAACACTTTATGTGAGTGAGTGTATGATAGAGTGTCCTTATAGTGAAACTTATCCCTATATTTACTGCAATCTTTAAAATCAAATACGGAAGTAACGATCAATACTATAGATTAGAAAAAACACGTTTCATAACATCACCAAGTTCTCTCCTATGTTATACCAACGAAAAAAAAATAAATAATAAACAAATGAAATGATTTATTTATAAAGGGTGTCATAAAATTCACTGACACGAGTGGTTCCTTCCAGATTCCTTGATCAAAATAAAGTTGAGTTTAGTTCTACCACTTTGCACATGGAGACCACAGTGTCAAGTTATACGCGTTGTTATTAGAATTTTGTTATATTTCATTTCAAAGCCTATCAAACTGCCTTTTAAACTGTGTCCACCACTTTATGAAATTTAAAATATGTAACTTTCGTCCTGGATGTTATTACGAAATTATTTAAAATAATTCAAAGTTTATAGCTCTCTCTAGCAATTCTTATTGGGATATAATTATTTTAAAAATCATTGAATGTTGGACACAGTTCGAAATGCAATTTTATAAGCTCTCAAATGAATGTAATATTATAGAAGATATAGAAATACGATGGAAGACTCCTTTTTAAATGCAAATAACTTGACAGTACAGCCATCTAGTGTGGAGTAGTAAAACAAACTCCATTTGCCCTGAAATGGGGTTTTCTATCAACAACCAGAAATTCTCCGTCTAAAAGATTAGTGAATCATTATTAAGTTCCACATTACTAAAAGAATTATTTAAAAAAATCCCGGGTTCAACATTTCCAGGCCAAATTTAGCAAAAGCTAACTCTAGATGGAGCCAATTGTGTCAGCGAATTATAAGACACTCTGTATATAATATAATATACATATTTATATATATATATATATATATATATATATATATATATATATATATATATATATATATATATAAATTAATCTCTAGAAATTTGTGAATTATTAAAATAAAAAAAAATATATTTTTAAATTAAAAATAATAAATAAAAAAAAATTGTAAATTTTTTTTTATTTTTTAGTATTATTATTTAAATTCCATCAACAATAAATAATAATGAAAAATAAAAAATGCACTTCAGAATATTTAATTTAATTATTATTTTTAATAAAAATAAATATTTCTTTTATCTCGTAATCATTTTGAATACCATAATTATTATTATATTATTTTAATCGGAAAAATATAGTAAAGCGATTTCAAAGTTAAATTTAATTTTAATAATATTAATTATAAATTTTTTTCATTTTTTTTTCTGTTAATAATATTATCTAATACAAAATTTATATGTTTGTTCATAAATTAATAAAAAAAAATAATAATTTAATCTCTCTATACATTTATAAATTTTAATTTATTTATTAATAATTATATAAAAAAAAAAGATATTTGATTTTTGTATATACAACCAATTTTTGTTATCTACGGCAAATTTTTAAATTTTTGTGATAAATTTTATAATTTATCTATATAATTTTTGTTTTTCGTTTATCTTAAAAACGAAAAAAATTTTTGAAGTCCCACTCTATTTAAAAAAATAATTAAATAAACGCCCTAACATAACGCCATTAAAAAATTTAACGAACTAATTGTAAATATGTTGTTTTCTTTAAAAATTTGGTTTACAAATAATTTTTTTAATTAATTTAATTTTCTAATTTAATGTCCTGTCATATGTACATATATATATGCTTCAAAATAAATTCATTTCATTATATTAATAATAATAATGTTTAAATTTAACGAGCAACGTTTTTTTTTTTTTAACTAAACAATTTCTAAATTATTGGCTTAATTAAATTTAAACATTACGTTATGATATATGTAATTGTAAACCAAAAAATATTATTATTATTTTTTTGTAGGATTATTCGCAATTTTTTGCTCAACATGCTCTGAACAGTACATATCCCGGGTATAGAGCACCCCCAGGAACACAACATTTCAGCACCCAATTTAATTAAAAAAAATATATTTAAAACATTAAAGCAAAACAATAATAATTAAATTTAAATATACAAAACTCAATATATTTTAAAAACAAACAACACCAAATTTAAAACAAAAAATAATTTGTTTATATATATTTTTTTTTTTTTTAATTTTATTAACCTAAAAATATTTATTAATATATAAATGAGGTCTAATACCTAATTAATAAATATTATTATTATTTTATTTTTTTTTTTAATAATATTAATTAATTATAACCAAAAATATATATCCATATCCTTATGTATGAATTTTTATTTTTTTTTTTTCGTTGTTTTAATAATTAAATAAATTTTTGTTTTTAAATTATTTATTTATATATTTTTGTTGCGTATTGTGTGTGTTATATTTTAATAATATTTAATAAAAAAATTATGAAAAAAAAATATTTTAACAATTTATATAAAAATAAATAATATATTTAATTTTTTTGTTGTTTTTACGTTTTATTTAAATAAATATATTATTATAGTTTCTCCTTCTTCTTCTCTTCTAAATTTACAATAAAAAAATAGTTTCAAAGAAATTTAGAATATAATTTATTGATTAATATAATATATTTATAAATAAATATTTTTATTTCAAAAATTTTAAATAATTCTTAATAAATGTAATACTTTTATTAAATATATTTCATATTTATAATTATTACATAATATTTATATACAAAAAGTGAGGATGCATAAAATATCTTGTAATAATTTTAAATTATAAAAAAACATCTAAAATAAATATATTTTATAAAACTATTTTTTATTAATTATTATTGTACGAAATAAAAATAAATTATATAAATTATATTATAAACTAATTAATTTTAACTAAATTATATAATAATTATAATATTATAAGCTCGACTAACTTACAAAAAATAATAAGTACAGAAATATATTAATTAATAATTTAATTTGTTTTGTTTAATAAATAAATAAAATAATATTGTTACAAACAGAATTTCGATGTTTTTAAAATTTATTTAAAATTGTCAAATAAAAATTAAATATTTCTATTATTGTTTTAAAAATTTAATGGCCGAAATAAAATAAAAACAAAAGAAGCTTATTTTTTTTATTATTTTTTAAGGAGAGTGTATCACTTGTAATTTAATAGTTTTAAAAAGGTTAGTAAGATAATAACGACGAACAAAATCGGTAGTTGGGACTTATTCTTAAACTTATTCCAAATTAAATTAAAACATTTTGCGTTAATTAATTTATCATTGATATGAATTACAAACTTACAAAACGGCGATCATTCTCGCTGGATCAAAAGAAGCAATGAATAGTTCTAACAAAGCTAAGCTTCATTAAATATGCACGAGAAACCTGGTAAAACCTTCCAGATATGGTATTGCAGAAAATATTTTCATATTCCACCATTCCGCGGATAATATTCGGAGCGGTAATCGTTTTTCGACAAGTACACCACTGTATCATCCCATCTAAATGCTATACAACAAAACCAATTCTTGAAAAGACTCTTTCTGTGGGTATTACATTGGTAATTACATTGAGCACTCCTCGATCAATAAATCGAATGCGGGCAACATAAAACGCTTCCTAGAAACCTCTGATGAAGTGATTCTATCTTGATCAAAGATTCTCTCACAATTTAAATCCTTTTGCGAAACTCATTTTTTCAAAAACCTGAGTTTAATAGTCAAATTACGTTACAAGATGCCCCGTACTCAGTTAGGAAATTTTAAGGCTGCAAATCTTTGGAAAATTGTACCAATAGAATTCAATTTACATTGTCATTTACGTAAAAGATCTCATGACTGGTGGTGAAAAGGAGTGCGAAGCCAAGATCTCAAGGAAAAGCTTTCGGAAATATTACCTATATACACACCGTTTTTACCCCTGTCCTCTGCAAATGGAAATAAAACGCTTTGAAACTATGGAACATCGTTCCTGGATATAGCCAATTAACATATCAACTCGAGTTCGTACATCGACCACTTTACATTCACATCGCAGTTATCAGTATGTAAGAGGTTTACAAAACGTATACAGAGCTTTCTGAAGCAAGTCGATTATTCGATCTCCTGAGGTAGTTATCTCCGGTAGTAATTGCATTTAAAATGATAAATTTGTAATATGATATTTTTGTAGATTTGACTAATGTTTAATAAGAGTGAGATTTGTCAGTAGCTTGCTGTTTCTCTAATCTATTTAACGCACTGTTCTAGTATGTTAGAATATACTCTGTTAGATGTATTTGATGTTTGTTAATTTATCAAAATTATTTGGTTTCATTGCAACAAACTAAATGTTAAGTTAAGGTCTCGGTTGTATTTAATGGATTTTCAGATCCTGTTTTTAAATGTTTTATTTATTATCCGAATAACCATATGATCTTCTAAGGCATATGATCTTCTAAGATGTCACATGATCAAAATTGTTGTCAATTCCATTCAAAAGAATATACTATTTTGATTTTTGATTTCGTTTGGTACGCGTAATAATTCATGCCAGCAATTTTAATAACTTCCTGTTATTCGTTGTATTTTTGGGGGCCTGATCTTTGGTAGATCAGTTCTCCCCCACGATTTTTCTTGTTATAGCGTGTTAGGGGCTCACGCTACGATCACTCGTATGATTTTTCAATTTTTCAGTAAATATCACAACAAATAAATACACGGCAAATAAATATTTTATTTTAATTAATTTTTACACAATTTAATTAGTTTAGTTAATTTAATTTAATTTAGTTTATTTTCAATTATTAAAATTTTTTACACTGTTTGAACAAAATAACTTCAACGTCAACTCCGTCTTTTTCTTTTCTCTTTCTTTCTTTCTTGTCTTTTTTGTTTTTTTTTATGATATCGCCCACCTAACCAAAAAAGGTAGTACCAATTATGAGAGTTGGAACGCCGCATATTCTTTTAAATCGATTGTATTGACGTAAATTGCATTTTTATTTATTTTTTATGCGATAATTGATTTGTTCATTCATTTAACACTTCATTTAACTCCGACTTCTCCCAGACGTTTAATAAAATAAATCAAAACTTAGGTGGAACTATACTTGGAATAACAAAAATAAAAGAAAAAACGTAAGAGCGCGAGACAACTGACTTTTACGAGAAATAACGTAAGAGCGCGATTTTGCATCGCTTCGGCTCCCCAGGTATGTGGAATCATCACTGTCATTGTTAGACATTTTTTGCATGAGATAATACATGAGAATATAACCGGGTTGACTTATATCCTGTTTTAACCCCTAACACCCTACTGTCGTACTAGCTTATTCCTTTACCATTTTTAGGTACGAAGGCATAGCCCACAGTCAGTATTTTTTTTTGTAGTAACTTGACTTTCTTTTGTTTTGTGCCATCACGAAAATAAGTATTAATTTTATCTAATTTATTTAGCAAGATGGTGATTATAAAAAACATACCCATTGTTCGTTATAATGGCCGCAGATATCATATCGCTTGAATGGCTTATCTCGGATTTTTTAATCAAAGCTACAATAAGCGCTAGTCTTTTCTCTAACCTTTCCTCAATATTTGGAACAAAACTTAAACTTGTCTTTGCTTCCATTAAGGCATTTACTTACCCTACATTTCGCAATTCTTTCTTACAAAAAAATATACAGTTCACTAAGCTTTAGTAATTATGATTAGGATAATTATGATCATTTTACTGTAGAAACAGTTCATCTTGTCATCCCTCTCGACACATATAAATGTTAGTAAGAGGCTTTAGTAGTTTTGTCTGAACATTTTGCTCCGAATTGAAAGTAAACAGCATTGAACTATCGTCCAAAAATGTTACTTCTTGAGCATACAAACCAGGATGGTATTGAAGACTTTCACTCATCTGTAATCTGTCAGGGAAAATAGTTAATTATATTTATGATAGATAATCATAAATATGTTTTTATGCCGGGTGTTTTTTTTTTTCATAGATATGACTAGAAATTGTAAATTACAACACTTGTAAACCGAACAACGCTTTATGGTATCCTTCCAACATGTGGTTGACTGCCCCTAATTATTGTTTGTTAGTATACTAAGTATGAGTACTTCAGGAGTTTATAGATTTGCAATGCATAATTTGTACCCGCTGTTCCATAATAAAAAGGTTTACCATGCCGTATAATGTACTTTTCAATAATAAAATGACTTGTCGTATTTACATTACAGAAGTAATCCTTGTTAATAAAAAAGAGGCCACTTCTAGCTATAAGCCCTTTGACGAGATTAAATATTATGTTGGTGTCTTTATCTGGCAGCAATTTGGGCTAACGTAGTTGGAAGGTTTTTTATGTTTTCTTTATTTTTAACAAACCTATTTATGTTATCCACTTGTGTATCAACAGCATCGAATGTATAAAAGTAAAGTCAATAAAAACAAATGATAATGGCCTGCACGTTGATCTCCCGACTAATTACCTTTGTTAATTGTGATTGTTGATTAAACTTCCGAGTCCGACAGCGCAGTTAGCTTCGCTTCTGTTAAGAGCTACATAGGTGTGTTTGCGGCAAGCACTTAAAACAAAATCAGATGCAATTTTAATTAAGGATATACTTTGATTGGCGCAACTGACTAAACCATCAATAAATTTCCAAATCTTTTAAATCAAACTTTGATAATCATTTTATCATCTTGATCGTAATAGGTTCCGAAATTTGTTGGATACCCTTATGCAACCAGAAACACTTATATTTAACTTCTACAACTACTGTTACTTTCCGGGATAAATTCTTTATGAGTCGGTTATTCATAGAGTCTAGACCCGGTGATTTTTAGTTTTCAGCTTCTTTATGTGAGTGTGTGTGCACATATTTCTCGGGGTGTCGTTATTATGATTTCACTAGCCTAGAATTTGGTCACGTTAAAATTCATTTATTGTATTCTCGACAATTTGTAAAAGTGTTATTAAAAAGATGAAGATAATTTTCAACATCACGCCCTTTCTTAATATTACGAATTTTTGAGAAAGCTAATAAAGCAATTTTGTCATTTATAATAGCTTTGAATAATGGCCAGTTGGCATTTGTAGACTCTTTACTTTAAGTCGATTCAGAATGCTGCTGGCGATTCGCTCTAGAAATTGTAAACTCAACCGGAAAGTGGTCGGAGAACTAAGTTGTGCTTAGTGATAAGGTCTGATATTAACGAGTTATTATTTGTTATGAGAATGTCTAATGTTGATTCTTACAAAGAATTTGAAGAATAGTATAAAGTGATGGACAAATATTACTGTAATTTTAACTTTGAAAAAGCTAGTTTTATTTCTTTTTATTAACCTTTTTGTATTCTTTTTTCCGCTTACACTTTTCCATAAACTTAAAACACACACTGACTCTATATAAAACAAAATATTCATATCTCTGTATAAGAGAAAGAGAACAACAGATTGAAGCCTGAAGTTAGCTGTCATATTAATTTAGCACTCTCCTCAGCGCTCAACTCAACTCATTTTTATGTTGGCTACTACAGTATGTAGGATTCTTATGATGTAAGATGATGTAATTAAAAGAGACTATAATTAAAGGACTTAATATTAAAAAGTGTGTTCCAATTTCAATGTTTACTATTTAAGTCTCCTATGATTTACTTCTACTCGTTAGCGATTCAATATCATTTTTGAACCGATTAAGTTTATGATTTGAACACCCACGTGGATAAAAATCTGCTACAATTGTGATGTTTATGGATGATTTATGTTAATTTTCCCCAATCACTTCGATTTTTCTTCTTTTTTTCAACATTTCATTAGATAATTAAAAAGTTCGTCTGATTTATTTATAATACACCTGGCATTCCTTCCAGATGACTGCTTTTTTGTATAATTATTTTACTTTTGAACAATTTAATGGTTTTAGCTTTTAATTTGTATATTTTCTTGGATGATGAGGTATTCTTTCCAAAAAATACATTGATGTCAATCCCTTTATATCGTACGTACGGACAGATCTCGGTTTTCAATTTATCTGCTGCACAATACACAGATCCAACTGAAAAATTATATTCGAGCCCGGACCCGTGACCTCAGCACCTCAGTTTTAGTCAGTAACGATTTAAAAATATTAAAAACTTTGCTTTTACATAAAAACAAATAAACTTATTTATTACATTAATCAAATTTAATATATCAAAAAAATGTAGGAAAAATCATTTCCAACTAGGATTTAAATTATTTACAATACTATTGGCCTTATCCAAAATCTTACTAAACATTGCCAACTCATTATCATTTAATCGGCCAGTATTACTATAAGTTGCAATATTAGCAACACTTTCTTCGAATCGCTTCAATTCTTTACCGATATCAATAATAGTATCGGTTTTCTCTGTACTCAATTTCACCCGTTTTGGTGAATTACCATAAACACTATTGTCATCATTGTCAACCGTATTACTATTTTGATAGTTACAAAAATGTTCAAATTTTACAGGGCAAAGTTTAACTAACCTATTAATACTGTCAGAACTAATAATACTTTTATTGTTACATAGTGCAACAACAATTATGTTAGTTTCATTTTTAAATATTTCTGTAAAATTATTTCCCGCACTAAGCTTTTGTAAACTAAAATAGATTTCCAACTTTAGTGAGGGTGACAAATTTTCATTGTACATTTGTCTAATTTCACTTATCAGTGTACTCGAATCGATATAGTTTCTATAGACTACGAACGTTTTAAGCAATACAATTACGAATGGTGCAAACTTATTGATGTCGGAAAGATTTTTGATTTTTATAAGAAGTGAATTTAAATTATTATGAAATTGGTCATTTGATTTGATGATTTTTGCGGATGATGATAAAAGTTGGAGATAATTGATCTGGAAGGAGAAAGAAAAATTAAAAAAACATAATATAATTTTGAATATATATTTTCACCCCTTTATTTTGTTTACTATATTATCAACCTGGTAAACCGAGTGTTAAAAAATGTAAACACAAATTTCTCCGGTAACCACATCCCCATGGCAATCAGAAAATGTAAACAAACTTCCAATATCGAAAAAAATTGTCATTACCTGTAAAAATGTCTTTAAACAAGCCACCTAAAAATGATATTTACTCCGGGTTTACGGAAAATTCCTATAATTTCAACGACGAATTTTATAACAACGAGCCTATAAACACGGGGTTTCCATCGACAGCAGTGAAAACAGCATCATATGTAAGTATTTTTGGTATAAAGAAAATTTTTACTAAATTCAAAACTTTTATGTAGTCTCGAGATGGTTTTGCGACACGTGATAATCGACCATTTACGCGACCAACAACAGCCATTCGACCAGTTGGATATACATCTGAGGCTGGTAAATTGTATGATACGTTTCATACACAAAAGAAAGCTGTCATCGTTGAAAATAAAAAGGAAGATTTGTAAGTAGAAAAGACTTCGCTTTGGATCGATTTGTTTTTACCAGCAGTAAAATTTATGTTGTAGGCCAGAGGAGAAATACAAAAATTTAGAACTAAAAATAATCACACTACTTGAAGAAGCAATCTTGTATTCGACGGATGCAAAACCCGATTTAAAACGGAGCCTTATTAAAGCTAAAGAAGCTTCGTCTTTAGATCGAACACTATTAAAAATGCACGAGCAGAACTTAATTTCGATACCATACAATTATGATCTCACTTATTTGGTTCTTTTTAATCTGGCTAATATTTACTATCTGAACGACATGTATGTCGAAGCGCTTAACACATATAATCTGATCATTAAAAATAAAATGTTTCCAATCAAGATGCGGCTAAAAATGAACATGGGAAATATTTACTATAAAATGGGATTGTATGCGAAAGCAATCAAAATGTATCGTATGGCGCTGGATCAGGTTCCGACCAACCAAAAAGAATTACGTTTTAAAATCACCCATAATATCGGGATTCTATTTATTAAAATGGGCCAGTACTACGATGCGGCCACGTCATTCGAATTTATAATGTCGGAAAAATGCGATTTTAAGACGGGATTACATTTGATACTGTGCTATTATGCGATCGGTGATGCAACCGAAATTAAACGATCGTTTCAAATGTTACTCGACGTACCGCTCGAGTACGATTCGAATAAAGATAAATACATAAATTTAAATTCGAATAATAACACGAACGATGGGGGTAATGGTCCCGGTGGAATGACAAGTGCGGTTGGTGCAAGAACGTCGAATGAAGGAAATTCGGGAGGATCGAACTACGAGTATATATTAAATGTCATCAAATCGGACGAGCTGAATGCGTACGAAATGACGAAAAAAAATTTCATCGAAAAAAATATCATAATTTCGTCGCTTCTAATCTCGTCCATAATCGAAGATAGTTTCGATGAGGGGTACAATTGGTGTTTGGAAAAAATAAAAACTTCCAACTATAACAAAATTTCATTTAATCTCGAACTAAACAAATCGATAATGCTGTTGAAGAAGAACGAGATAAAAAAGACGATCGAGAATTTAAAGTATTTCGAGAAAAAGGATTTAAAATATTCGGTAAATGCAATCATAAATTTAACATTCATCTATTTATTAAAGGGTGACACTGATAATACGAAAGCGTATTTAAATATTTCAAAAACGTTGGATACATACAATCCAGCGATTTATATAAACCATGGCGTTTCCGAATTCAATAACAATAATGTAATCGCGGCCAAAACTTTATTTGAAAATGCCCTCGACATTGACGCAACGTCATTCGAAGCGCTATACAATTTAGGTTTGGTGTACAAAAAAATGGGCGACTACGATAAAGCTATGCAAGTTTATCGTAAAATTCAGTCATCAATTGGACATGAGCTACACGCCCAAGTCATTTACCAAATTGCTAATCTGTACGAATATCTAAGCGATAATAGTTCAGCATTAGAATGGTATCTACGTCTAATGGGATTGGTGTCATTCGATGCTGGTATTTTCAAAAAAATAGGCGAACTCTACGAAAAAGATAACGAAAGACAACACGCGTACCAATACTATTACGAGTCGTATAAAATTTATCCAGTTAATCTGGACATTGTCGATTGGATTGGCACGTATTTCATTGATTTACAGATCGCCGAAAAAGCGGTTGTGTTTTATGAAAAAACTGTGGTCTCGAATCCGAGTGATCCGTATTATTATATTCGAGTAGCTAATTGCTACCGTAAAGTTGGCAATAATCAAAAGTCGTTACAATTACTGCAAATAATTAATAAACATTTTCCAGAAGATTTAAATTGTTTACGTGCCCTGGTTTATCTAACACATCGTCATGGTCTACATCAGCAGCATGAAAAATATTTAAAAATGTTTCAAAATTTGGAAAAATTACAAGAAACACGAAGTCGTATTGGAAGTGGTCGGCCAGGAACAGCGACACAACGAAATGAGCTTAGGAAACAGTATTCAGGAAATAAATCGGTTGGAAATGATATCAGCAATGGCAGTAATCAAAATAGCACAAGTATCGATGGAAATGATAGTAAACAGGCGGTGTCGTATATCGATTATTTGGGGCCATTGGCTGAGCGCCCAAAAACTGGCAAAATGAGTCGATCGGAAGTAGATTTGGACGAGGATATAAATCCAGATGAATTATTACCAATTTAATTGTTTTGATTATGAAATATAAATATATATTGTGATTATTTACTAATCATAAAGTGTTTACTTACCGTATCACTATACTCTCGAATATTCAACGTCCCATCCATAAACTTCTCCATTTTAACATTAACCGAACTGTCGATAGTATCCAGGTACATTAATTGTTCACTCGAATCCGGTATTTTATCCAATCCCAGTACACTCCAAATTTTATTTCGATTATCTATATTTTCATTATAAAATTGCAGTCGCAATTTCGGTTTCAAACTGTGGTAAATATTTTTTAATAAAATTTTAACCCAACATTTAGCCGGATACGATGTCCCCGAATTCCATCGCAAATAAAACGAAACCCAAAATTTAAAATAAAAATAAAGCGTTTCTTGTAGAAAATTTCCCAATACCACGGTCCAAAGATCGATGGCTAGGGTTCCCATAACAAACGAATTGTTTTGAATGAGTAGCTCAACTAAAATGATTTCAAATTGTCGAAATACGATACGATTTTCAACACAACCGAGAATTAAGTTCGAAACGTATCCAATAATTTGATGGTAAAATTTTTTATCATACACAATTCGATCAGATTTTGTGAGCGTATCGAACAAGTCATAAAGCAAATTTTTTTCGAGTTTCGAAAAATATAAATTTATCGTATCTTCGTCATGTTCCTTAATAATACGTTTGATTAGGATAAGACATAGTTCGATATATTCGTTATGATGAACGGTTTCCAAACTATGTAATTCATTCATGAATCGGGCGTTTTTATAAATATCGAATACGACATTGAGAAGTCCAACCGAACTATGTTGATTTACACTCTGTCCTAATTTTTGATTGGAGCACTTTTCTAGCTTGAGACAAAATATAACTGTGTGCAGAATATATTTTGATCCATAAAAAAATTCACTCGAAAAGTACGAGGAAAATTTCAGTAGAACATTTATATAAAATGAATTAATTTTAAAATTTCGATTCAATTGTTCGGGTGCCATTATCTCAATATCGGTAAGATTTCGTTGAATTTCTTCGGTTAGAAATTTAACCGAATTATTCAGCCAATCGAATGTATTGGGCAAACTATAGTTTTTCGATTTTAAATTATCCGAATAGTTGTGAACAAGTTTTGTGATGCATTTCCACAATTCGGCCGATGCTTTAACATCTAAACTAGTAATTATTCCCGCAACATTTACAAGACGATGGAGTAATTCGACAAATAATTGAAATTCATCGTCAATTTCGATTTCGGCAAAGAATTTTGTTTTATCGGATATCACTATGCTTACCATTACGCTTTGTAATCGAACGCAATTTTTAAAGAAAATTCGAAATTCAAGCAAAAATTCGGAACTTTGTTTCACGTCCTTGTCAAGTCTGCAACAAAACAAAATTTTTGTCATTAGTTCGTCATCTATCGAGGAACTTTAAAGTCAAATTACATAGTTTTCGAGTACTTATAGAAAAGTACAAGGAAATTCAATATTGCTGTTTGGACTGTGTTGATTTCAAATACGTGAAAAAAACCCAAAAACTCTTTTAAGTATGTTAATAAGTTAGCCAGTATTTCCAGTAATTTACTTCCATTTTTCAAAACCGTAGTTTCGATAGCATCACTCGAATTATACAAATTGTAGAGCACCTAGAAGAATAAATTTAAAAAATTAGGATAAATCAAAATAAGACATAATGCAAAATTTACCATATTAGCATAATTATCAATTTTGGGGAATATTTTTTGAAATAAAACCTCATCTAGCGCCAACGCGTCGATACACTCGGCATATCTCTCAAATAGAAATTCCAGCACTTCAGTCTCATGTCCGTCATTAAACTGCCTGTGTTTATGTTATTTAAATTAAGGAAATTGTACATATTATTGAATATAAACAAATTAATTCTAAAATATCTAGAAAATATAAAATAAACTTTTGAAAAAGGATATAATGCAAGCGGACAAAACTTGGTCGTTTGATAATTTAGATAATTGTTTTCGATCCAAATCTTTTATTTCACTATATGTAAGCTCATTACTATAGTTATTCATTTTAATTAACAATTAGTCATGGGAAAGTGGTTTTAAATTAATTTTTTGTAATTATTTTTAGTGGCACTTTCAACTTAATACAAATTTCAAACCAAAACAAACTTGCATTCTTGAAATGTCAAACGAATGAAATGCGCGGTTTTGGTTTTAGACCAATTCGGAATGGTATAAAAATGTTATCGAAATAATGTTAGGTTTAGTGCTCGCATGTAGATGGCAGTATTGATGGCTAAGATATAAATGTGATACGCGTTTAACATTTTAAAATGTTCAAATATTTAAAGCTGCAAAAATTACCTGTCGATGATCTTTAAGATCATCTACAGGTAATTTCTATTTTTGTGTAAGTAAATGAAAATTGTTGATGTGTTTTTTGTAATTTCACGTAGTGACGATGAACATAACTATAATTCCTGTTGGAGTGTAGCCTGCAGACTCTATGGGCGGAACCATTGTTCATACCAGATCAGGATGGCTGGAGTAACACAATGTGCAGATGATTATTTAAAGCGAATTTCGTGCATCCTCGATTTGGCTGGCGACGGTATAAAGTAGGACGTTAAGTGGACCGCGAAATAGTTGAGAAAGCTTTGGCCCCAAAACAGATGGCATAATTCAAAAATACATAATATGATTTATAAATATATCACTCACGACGCTCCGCTTCATATATTATTATATAATAACAAAAAAACGAGTAATTTCTTGGAATGCATGTAAAAAGAATTTTCATCTCTTGAATTCGATCGAAGATGACGACGAAAACAACTATGACTCACTGTTGGAGTGCATAAAATATGGGTCTCGATAAGTTAAAGAATGGCAAAGCCACGGTTTTGAATAGAATCCCCATAGAACTCGCGTTAAAAACGCAACGAAGCGATCATTGTGGACTAACTTTCGTTATGTGATACCAAAGAGTTCTGGAATTTCATTATGAGCAAAAAGGGAGTTGCTGGTTTTTCGTCGACTATGTTTTATCATAGCTCCATTAAGAGCCACTTCTCTGACGTTTGCAATATGTTTGCAAATTTTTTTTTTTGTATCGATTTTTAAACAGTTTTCATCGGCATCAATTGATACTCAGCGCCGTTGCATTTATTTGTTTCGGATTTACCGAACAAAAACTTCTAGATTATTTGTTTATTGTTGTTTTATTCTGATCATTGGCAAAACGTTAGGACCTTAGATATTTTATACCGTTTAGCGTGTAATATTGCGTGCCCTGCTAAGTTAGTCAAATTTTTACCTTTATCTTCAATTTAGGAGCGTCTACTAGGCCGGAACCGCTGGACCATGATACTCTATTGGGGGTTACTGCTCTTAATGTCCAACCATGATTAGCCAAGTTCTTTCGCTTCTGCTAGCACAATTGCATTTCCAGTTGACAAGTCAGTTTTGTGTCTACAATGGCTTTATTCTCTTCAGAAGTAGTTTTTCAAATATCTTTGATATAGTAATCTAGGAAGTAGGGATATTGGTCTAAAGGCGACTTCATGACATCGAATATTATGCTAGCATATTAAATTCATGCTCTCGACCAACCAAATCTTAATCTAAACAGCATTGATTATGTGTGACATTTCGTATCGCTTTGTGTGGTTTTATAATTTGCCCAGTTATTAAATCATACCCGGGAGCTTTTTTAGCATTTATAATTTTTATTTCCTCTTTTGGCTCATGGAGCGTTACAGTTTGTATTTCAAGCTTATTCGATCTATGTACAAAGTTAACATTTTCATTCGCAGTTTGTCTGGGTAGTGGATGAAACGTTTTTTCAAGGTGTCTCACAAACATCCGCTTTTTGCTTACTGCTACGAGCCCAGGTATCGTTATCATTTCTAATAGGTGCTGTCGAAATTTTTGGTCTCGATCGATTTTGATACTTTTCCTAGGGAATCGTAAGGAGTTGCTAGGTTTTATTTGCCTAAAACCTAGCACTGAACTTGGTTCGATTCAATTGCCAGAACTTACGTGTTCTATGTTTCTTAGCCACAAATTCTCATTCGTAAGTGGATAATTTTTTCATCTGATGTTGTTTGCAGATCCGAGTGGGGTGCTTTGCCACGCTGTCAACGTGCCTGGATTTTCTAATTGACGTTTAAAGATTGATATTTTCATTGATCAGTTCACGAAAAAGGCTCCAATTGGTATACTTGTACAATCTTGGCGATATTTTGTTACATAGAAATCTATAAGCTCAGTAGTTTTGGTAAAATCTGTTGGCCAGTAAGTAGATGCCTATGACCAGATCCAAATTCGCCTTTTAATTTGTTGACTTATTTAAACAGTTCTCTTCCTATAGATGTCGTGTTCTAGGCCGTAGTCCCCTTATTACCAGAAAATAAAAATGGATAAAAAAAAATGATTCAATTATTTTTGACGATATGACGTCATTGTTGACTGAAAGTTGACGACGTATAAATTGTCGACGAGTCAACGGCAATAATCATAGATGACGCGTCAAACCCCATCTCTGTCGCATTTTTGTTTTTCTGCGTCCAAGCGTGTTGAAAGTAGTATTTTTGGATTCTTGATATCAAGATTTATCTTTAAAATAAAATACCGCAAAGTCAACCGACCAAGTTAATTTTTAATGTTATTAATTTGTTAACATTTCAAACGGCTGTATCTCTTAAACTATGCTAGATCTGATTTAAATTTCTTGTATGAGTTTAATCTTTTTGGGATGCCCATTTCAAAAAATTTAATGTTATGTTCATTATTTATTATCGGTGTTGCCAACTGGTCTTTTCGAATCAATCACTGGTATTTATCTCAGTAATTGAAGTTTTTGATTATCAAATCCTAGTAAAAATTTGCGGAAAATTAAAATATAATAAACCGTTTTCTTGTTACATTTCCATATGTTCCACTTTTCATTTTTTTTTATTCATTATATATTTTGCTTTATGGATTTATCCATTTAAAAAAAAAATAACAAAAGTTTAAGTCTAATTTTCTTTTAAACTAAGCCTATTACAAAAAAGAACCAAAAGTTAATTACAGGAATGACTTAATTTGTTTTAAAAGTATGTTAAGAAATGTTTCGTTGTTAATTACTACAAAACAAACCAAAAGTTAACTATAAATGCATTTTCTTCGAGTCGGCGTTTTTTTTTTTTTTTTTTTTTTTGTAAATTAAGCGAAAACTAAATTACAGATTTGAAATTAATTTTTTAATAAAATCTTCGTCCTGCAAGTTAGAAAAACGAAGATTGGGAAGAAAACGTACAATGGGTAAAAAAATTTATTATCAACCAAATAAAAAAACTAAAGACTTATAAAAGGAAAAAACTAAGGAAAAACAAGTAAGTTAGAAATATTTGTATCTGTACATTGCGACGCCGGCCACCCCAACTAGTATAGAACCCATTAGATATCCCCACAGTTTCAACTGAAACGAAAAAACAAACAAGCAAGATTTACTTAATTACGAATTTAAACTAAACGATTAGAATCATTTTTTCCCTCTTACTTTTCCATCTCGTTCCACGTGAAGTGTTTTTTTTTTATTTTCCATTGCCTGTGCCTGTCCCAACATTTTTTGATACAAATCTTTTTCGTTGCGCTCTTCTCGCCGTTGTTTTAATATTAATTTCGATAGCATTTGTTCGATAGCTTTACTTTTTGGATCCGAAATTGCTGCTTTTTGTAGCACTGCTATGGCATCTTTTGTATCATTTTTCGCATCGAGAATTTTACCTTTTCGAAACAATGCTTTAACATTATTGGGTTGGCATCGTAAAACAGTTTCGACCGATTTAAGGGCCGCTTCAAAGGCAGATATTTTCATTTGGGCCATCGCTAAATTATTATATACACGTACACGATCTTCCAGTAATTCTTGTAGTTGTGAATTTGTTGGTGCCAATTCACCATTTTCGGTTGGATCCGTAATCCCACCTTCAGTTTCATCTAAATATTCTAATGCACGTCGGTATAATTGTATCGCTAAATTGTATTCTTTACGATCGAACCAAAAGTTGCCTCGTTCACGTTTTTTATTACTGGAAATACATACAAAAAAAATGTTACCAGGATTATGTATAAACTTAATTAGTTAATTGACCATAATTTAAGTGACAGTACAAACATATTGACGTGGCGATTCGATTTGAACGAAATAGAAAGTTAAGGCCTTGCAAATGTAGCTCACTTGCATTTGCTTTACAATTTAATTCAAAATACAAAAGCGTCAATGTTTAAAATAAATATGGTACTCTGGTCGTGTAAGATAAGCGGATTTTGATAACGATATTAAAATGTGTGACCTAATACGGTATACTACATATTTTTATATTAGCTTTTCTCACCCTATCTCTTTCCGTTTCGCAAACGATAACATCTCAAGATCATCTTCAACTTTGAATGACACTAGCTCAACTTCATAAACTATTTTAGCACTTGGTGGTATTAAAATTTCTTCATCACATTTCAATCCAATTGGGCCATAAGCAAATCTTGAATCGACTGAAATTTCGGCACGTTCTCCAGCTGTCATTAGAGGTATGGCCATATCTAAGCCTTGTACAACTTCTATATCACCAACTTGGATTGTGGAGTTTGTTACATTTTCAACTACCGTGCCATCATCAAGTTTGCCCGTGTACGTTATTACACACAAATCACTACGATTGGGTCGTTCTTCTGAGACACCTTTAGTTATAATCTAAAAATACGATATAAAATAATTAAAAAATTGACTTATCACACACCATGACAAGGCACTATTTTAGTGACTTAAACGTCACATACTTTTTTCACTAATTGCCCATTTCCAATAATATCTATAGTACCATAGTCCTCTTTTGTTGCATCACTTTTCGTTGGCTTATCATCCTTGTTGTTTTCAAAATCCACTTCCAGTTCATCTTTTGATAAATCTTCGAACGAACTGTTGGTTGACTTTTCTTGTTCCATAGTGGTCTGTATTGTCTATAATATACAAAATCGAAACTAATATAGTTACAGGTATCAACAGGAGAAAATAATTCGTAATGAATTTTCCAGAAAATTATAAATCAAATTATGCAAATTTACTGTTATAATCGGGAAAATAATTAAAACTCTGCGCAGCACCCCCAAATTCAATCAATTTATTTCATTAACTAACTAAAATTTATCGTGATATGATATGTTCTATCACAAATATATTTAAAAAATCGGATGTAAAACAAAAAATTTATTTTTATAGAAAAATAGAGGAAATATTTTTTATTTTTCGTCTTTTTGGGTGAAATGAAAAAAACAAACTCTCAAAAAAAATGTAAAATTTTTGACATATGTAGAAGATTTTTTTTCCTTCCATTTTGACAGAATCGTAACTAGCTTTGGTGTGGATTTTGTTGCTCATATATTTATAGCGCAATATAAACGATTTTAATGATGTTTAAAAATAAAAACGATCAATTTTATATTGAATATCGCAAACGATTTATGAATTTAATTTCTAAAATATTTTTTTAAATAATAATAAATTAGAAGTTCCAAAATCAAAACGATAACTAACCGTTTTTCATTATTCGACTAACTTAATGACTGTACCCGGTTTAATATGTTTTAATGCAAAGATCGGCGTTCTTTTGGGCAACTGTAAAACTTCACTATCCGGAAACGGTATTTTTCTTGGATTTGGTTTAGATGCGTTTTTATCTTGTACCCGGGCAGTTGCAACACATTTTGGTGCAGCTTTTCCAACAGGTTTTGCCGGTTGTTGCGCTTTAGGATCGGGACAAGCAGTTTTATTTGTTTTCTCGCCAGCAATATTTTTTTTTTGTGCTTGTCGACTGGTACCAGCGGTCGGCTGGTTACAAACTGGTTTTTGTACTTTTTTTGTACTCTCAATACTTCGTGTTTGTGCAAGGGCTTGTCGACTTGTACCAGGAGTCGGCTGGTTACAAACAGGTTTTTGAACTTTTTTTACGCTTTCAATACTTCGTGTTTGTGCAAGAGCTTGTCGACTTGTACCAGCGGTCGGCTGGTTACAAACTGGTTTTTGAACTTTTTTTACGCTTTCAATACTTTGTGTTTGTGCAAGAGCTTGTCGACTTGTACCAGGGATTGGCTCGTTACAAACAGGTTTTTGAACTTTTTTTGTGCTTTCAATACTTCGTGTTTGTGCAAGAGCTTGTCGACTTGTACCAGGGATTGGCTCGTTACAAACAGGTTTTTGAACTTTTTTTGTGCTTTCAATACTTCGTGTTTGTGCAAGAGCTTGTCGACTTGTGCCAGCGGTCGGCTGGTTACAAACAGGGTTTTGAATTTTTTTTGTGCTTTCAATACTTCGTGTTTGTGCAAGGGCTTGTCGACTTGTACCAGCGGTCGGCTGGTTACAAACTGGTTTTTGATTTTTTTTCTGAGCATTGGGTTTCTTAAACACTTCTTTTTTTGGCACGTTCACTGTTTTGCTCCGTTTGGCTGGTGCTTGTACACTTTGATTTTTAGAGATGGTAACAGTTGGAGCTTTTTTCGATGTTTGCACATTAAAAATTATCTTACTAGGTAATGGATCAAGTTCTTCTGCTTCAGCGCATTTACTTCTTATTTTATGTTGCGGTACGAAGACTCGAACATTTGTTAATTCTGATCTGAATTCTATATTGCCACGTTGAGATTTTGGCAACATGCGATCTTCTTCATATAGAATACTTTTTGTCTTTTGTGGATTATCATCTTTATACATTACTTGATAATTTTTTTTCATGTCTTCTTTGCACGGTGATGCCGTAAAATTATAACCCAAACTTTTCTCTTCATCTATTTGAGCTTGTACTGCACCGTCTCTCTCATGTTGTTCGATTGCGTCTTGTAAAATGCACAATACTTTGTCGGAGGGATAGTGGTCAAATAGCTTTTCGATTTTACGATATTCTTCCTCTGTCACTCCTACTTCTTCTGCTGTACTAGTTTTGAACATGTCCTTAAACTCTTTCTCTTGCTGTGCTGTTAATGGTGCCATTTTGATTTTTTAAAATTTTAATTAGAATTTTGGGCCAAAAATTAAATTAATTGCGAAACAAAGAACTAAAATTCCGAATTAAGTTTTACTGATTGATATGTCATGGAAGGGGTGACTTCGGGAAACCATATTTGATTACGAAATATAACAAAATTTATAATGAATCAAAAGTGACAGAAGAAATTCTTGAGACTGCGGACAGATTTCTTCTGTTACTTTTAGTTCTGTAAATTTTGTTTGGAAGGATATACAAGTTAACCTTCCATTCCTAGCTAATTCCGTTTATCTACCATTGAATGTGCTTCTTAAACTAATCAATAAGGCAAAAAACTATTCACTTATACTTGTTCCACATTGCAGTACCACGTTTCCGTAGCTTACATTTTACCTTTTCCTTAGTTGAATCTAGAAACCATTTCTAGACCAAAAAGAATTCCCCTTTGTGTGCTTATTAAGTTCTAAAGTTGTGCCCGGTTTTTTTGGCCACCCATTTTGTACACACATATTTAAGTAATGCAGCCAATAATGACCGTCCATTGTTTAAGGCTTTAAGTTTATGTAACTACTTGTTATAGAGTAAAGAAGGCCTTTTTGGTATACTTTAGGTTTTTTGGCATGTAACGTTACACCAAATCATTTGTTTAAATCTTTACACCAAGCCATTATACAGTTTTGACCACCTTAATTCAAGGTCAAGGTCTTCTAATATTTAGTGTTCCTTTAAGTTGGACTATTACTGTTTTGGCAGGCAGAACCTCCCATCTAATTACTGCAACACCAACCTGTCTTTGAAATTATCACTCTGCTCTAGGCCCTGATTGATTTTTGTAGAGTTGACACAGTTGCTAATCTTTTAGAAAAAAAGTTATTTATGATTGACGAAAGATTTGCATGATTATAGGATTTCATCTTACACTCATGCATTATAGGCCACCACAGATTATCGAAAGCTCCAGATAATATGTCAAGTATCACATAGGTATTTTTGCACCGATATGTCAAGTATCACATAGGTATTTTTCTTTGATGTTGATCATATTTACCAGGAATTAGATGTATTATCTCTAAACCCGAACTGCTTTTCACTATAATTATGAACCCCAGTTCTTTGAAACATGCTGATCGATTTGATATAGTTAATAATTTTTCCAGTAATTTACCCAAGACTGGTAGCAGCATGATGGGTCTTCAGGATTTTAAGTAGGTGAAATCTCGTTCACCCGTTTCCCTAATAATAACTATCTATACTTTGCCTTGTAAAAAATCTTGTATCTAGCCAATCGCTCAGGAAGCGCGTGTTACCAGGCCCTTTATCAAAGTCCATGCTCTTTGCATCACTCCGATTTCTATATTATCAAACCGGATGCTTGATAACATAGAAGAAATTGACAATGTGCCGAAGTGTATGTCATTTCAAGCATCCTAAAATCCTGATATAGTTGGAAGATTTTCATTAAAATCATCCAATATATACTTTGCGCTTTCGCAGTAGGGTACTGCGAATATTTGGCGACACCTCAATGTTTTTGGCCCGTTTTTATGTAATAATCGCTTCTCTAAGAGTACTCTAACTTCTTAGAGCTGTCATCATCAAAACAACTACAAGCCCGGCCTCTTCCAATTTTTTTAAAATCAAGAAGAAATCATGAAAATGATATCTGGATATGATTGGATTGATCGGTAACGGTGTAAAATAATTACTGGATACGATCCAAAGCGTCAATTGGTAAATGTAATGGTGTGAGGGTTTTCCGATACCTCGGTCCTCCTGGCTCTCATGGACCCTAACAGACTAGTATGAAAGATGGCTAATGATATTTCAGAAGAGTCATGCGCATGATAAATAGCCCCAAACGCGACAATTACCGATTTCTCTTCAACTACGAGATCAGGAATTTAATGTAAATTATGTCGTTCATAAATCATGAAAGTAAATTGTAAAAGGACAGCGAGTACTACGTCATGTGAGCCGATCCCCAACGGATGGTGTCGCTATATCTGTCGCAGACGATGGCTTCTAGATGAAAGATGAAAGAATTCTTCTAACACAAATTCACTTTGAAGGAAAAGTTTTGTATGTTTTTAAAAGGATATACGCCATATGATTTTGAAGGTTATGTTATAGGTCTCTTTGATACAAGCTTTCCTTAAAAGTTGTTACCTAAAATTTATTCATCTTGCTCATATTAATTGAACGAATTGCTCAATTCTCACTCATTCAACATAATTAACCATAACATAATTTATATATCAATTATTCTTATCTTATCACAAGCTGATAACAAAAATACTCTCTATTATATAATGAAAAAATTAAGTAATTCTCAAGAATTACAATTTACAACATAATTAATGTAAACGATTTATGTACAGAAAACTACTCAACGAGCTCACATTATGTAAAATCACATGGGCACGAAAGAGATAAATGTACCCTATCACAAAATCACATGTTTTCAATTCCTATTGGATTTTATTATTTTATATTTTCGATGTGTACATCATGGCGTCATGTTTTGCTCAATTTTTTGATAGAGAAAGAACACAACACACAACAAAACAAAAAAAAAGCAAATAAAAGAAAAACTCAAACGAATAGTCAAGCTCAGTCAACAGTCAGTCATTCATTGGATCGGGGAGAATTTAAAACGAACAAACAACAACGAAATATTTAATTCTAAACAAAGTCCTACGTGGAACTAGAGTTTTTTTTTATTTTTTCAAGTTTTGTTAATATTTTGTTTCGCTTAAAACTTTAATTGATAGTTTAATAGTAAATATGAAACAATTAATTGTGTTGTGTCTATTGTTTGTTGCCGTCACTTTGGCCGATGATGCTAAAGGACCTAAAGTTACCGATGAAGTACGTATACTATTTTATCTATAATTTATCATATCTTGTTATATAATTCCTGAGATATTAAAAATATTCTATCGTGTTTGTGTATTATAACAAAAGAATTATAAATAAATTAACCGGTTATTTTTGTTGTACGTACACCATTGTGCGCTGTTGTGTACTCGTTCATGATTTGATGACAATTTAGCGCAACATGGAGTTCATTAACCGGTGGTGGTGGTTTAACAAAAAAAAAATAAAAAATGACCAATTCTGAATTATAAAATGTTAATTTTATTTCTCAGGTCTATTTCGATATGAAAATTGGTGATGATGATGCTGGCCGTATTGTAATTGGTTTATTCTGTGGGAGCGTACCAAAAACTTGTCAAAATTTCAAGGAATTGGCACAAAAACCAGAAGGCGAAGGATACAAAGGTTCAATTTTCCATCGTATCATCAAAGATTTTATGATTCAAGGTGGTGATTTTACTCGTGGTGATGGAACTGGAGGTAAATGAAAATAGAAAATTTTAATTTAATTTATTAAAGAAACTCATACACACACACACACACACGACGGGATGTGGTTCATTTAACAAATTTAAATCACTTAAGAAAATTCATTCAAGTAATTCATCTTTTCTATCTATCCACCATAAAAAAAACAAACAAATTTAGGTCGTTCAATCTATGGAGAACGTTTTGCCGATGAAAACTTTAAGCTCAAACATTATGGTGCCGGTTGGTTGAGCATGGCTAATGCCGGAAAAGATACAAACGGATCACAATTCTTTATTACATGTCGTCAAACAAGCTGGCTTGATGGACGTCATGTGGTTTTCGGTAAAATCGTTAAAGGTATGGATGTCGTACGGAAAATTGAAAGTTTACCAACCAACGAACGTGATAAGCCATCGAAAGAGGTTAAGATTTCCGACTGTGGAACAAATACAGTCGATCAACCATATTCCGTCGAGAAGTCCGATGCTACAGATTAAGCATTTTCTTTTATTATTTTCATTTCATTATATAGTTCTATAATGAATTTTCCTTTAAATATAGTTTTATATATTTTGTATAATTTCAAGTACAGATAACAAAATTAAAAAAATATTTTTCATCAGAAAACTAATAAAAAAATTTTCGTTTAATGCAATTTGCATGTGACAGCTACAGTTCCATTATAATTACATACATTCACATCGCTTGATTATGGCCAGATTTTTAATTTGTCATGATAATTACAGATTTTCTACACAAAACGGTTAGTAATTATCTTTGTATGGCGGTTTTTGTTTGTCGCTTTTCCTTGAAGTTAGAGAATCACAACCATGATTTTTGTGTTTGTTTATCTATTGTTTGTATAATTTAAGCATTTTCATTTGGGTTGATTCACATTGATCTATTGTTAGTGATACAAAAGCCTATAAATATACATTTTTATGTGTATGATTTGCAATAAATACAGAATTTCCACGCATGTGGAAATAAGTTTATCGTGATTTAATTTTAGCGAGGATACTCACGTTTTTTGACATGTTCATACATAGATGGCAGAATATCTAGTTAGATGAATTTTTACTTATAAATTTGTGTTATTTGAAAGTATAATTTGTAGCCTGCATTTAGGGTGGTAAATTATTTTTTTTCATTGAAATTTATTGTATATCCACATAAAATCTCACAAAAATTACCAAATCAAGCCATCTTCTCGGAGGAAACTAAATTTATTCGTCATTTCCTAAAGGAACGGCCACAATGGAATATTTAATCTCCCAAAGCCGTTCAATTTCAAACAGACGTACTTCGGTACATTATCGAAATTCCCGTGAAATCACGATCATATTAACTCATTTTCACATTTTGTTTACGCTCCAAGATGATTACATTTAAGACTGCTGAAAGATTCGATCAAGTTGTGTGCGCTAAAATTCCTGATTTGACACAAAATTCAACACTACGCGAAATTCTGACCCGATGCGTAAATCATGGACTTTATCGTGCACGCCAAACCATTTGCTGGTCGATTCGAGAGGTGTAAATAAAATTATAGCTCGCATGTTCGTTGTTGGTTTGAACGATTAGGAAAGTTTCTAACTTTAACTTCTTTTACTTCACGTTCTGGGCACAACAATTTTTGCTTTTCTAATAACTGTCGATGGAATATGCAACAAACAAGACGGTAGCATTAAATCGTAATTTGCTGTCTTCTGACGACGAATGAAAAAATGTCTCCAGCAAGTAGATTGAGAAACAAATTTTGGTACATCTTACAATTTCGCTCTTTACGATATTGACTCAATTCATTATCAGCATTAAGTTTCGTTAGCACAGTTAAAGTTTTAACCTCCATGTATGTTTTTATAATTTAGAGCTTAAAGTCTTATAAAATGGACACAAATTTGATAAGAACATTAGTCAGTTTTATCTGATATTACAACAGCTGATAATTTATTTTACGGTCTTTCATTAGGTTAGGAATTAATCAAATTTGTGCGTTTGTTTGTCTGTTATCTGTTCTGGGTGATTTTTGTTGTTTGACTTTCTTTCCAGTCAAGATCATATTCATTAGTCATAAAGCTGCACAATCTTTCTGCACCATTAAACAAAAATATGTGACCAGAATTGGTCACAACACTTTCGTGTTTGGCAGGCTTCTGCCCAATTTACATCAGCATATCTAATCAGTTCATTGCTTATTGTCATACTTCCAAATTTTAAAGTACTATAAGTACTATAAACGAAGTAACGGCTGCAGCAATATCTCGGCGAGTATTCGTTGTCCATGGTAAGTGTATAAAGAAGTGCCAGCTTTACTCTGCGTCATTTTTGCTTTGATGAGAACGTCATGTGATTTCTTATTACAGACACGTGTCGACTGTTGTATACCATAAATACTTTTGTAAGTATAGACGTACTTTGTGTTCGTCTCCATCATGTAAAAAGCATATGTCTTGGACCCTTGCTAGTAGTATATAATCGCTATTTAGATTTTCATGATCTGGCACCATATGAAAGATTTGAAGATGATCGCTACTAATTTTAGGTTCATGGTTGTTGAGATCAACGTAAACATAACACACTATATATTGCCCTCCTCAATAGCTTC
This sequence comes from Tipula confusa, assembly GCA_963556175.1. NCBI lineage: Eukaryota > Metazoa > Arthropoda > Insecta > Diptera > Tipulidae > Tipula > Tipula confusa. Next base: position 17,214,547 of record OY744477.1, on the reverse strand, counting down.
AGTGCATGAGTTTCACTTCATCTGTGAATTTGCTATCTCGGGAAATGACGATCTTTTCCTGATGTACTTTACGAGATGTGACAAAGTGTTTACCAAGAAATTACGTGAACTGTGATCATTGCTTAACTCTACCAACTCTATCGTTCTCTTAACTCTACCAACCTTCCACCATCCACGCTTTTTTAGTCTCAAATTCGTTTGGTGGTATTCTCAGTAAAGGTCACTTTAGTATAGACCATCCGTCACTTTAGTTTAGATCATAGTATTAGAAATTTCAAAAAAAGTATGTGATTTCTTTAAAAACTTTATTTGGTTAAAAGCAAAATTCAATGAAGATAAAATATGTTCACCACATGCCATCATTGTGCTGTTAAAATCTTTATAGAAGCAAACCACATCTTCCCTACACCCCACAATAATAAAATCAACTTTGACAACCGCTCAAAAAAGAAAAAAAATCCATTACTTGTTATCAGCAGTTTACCGAAAGAAGTACATAAAAATAATGGCAAGTGTACGAACGACGTATAGTAAAAACAAAAACTTTTCCAGCAAAATCTCATACCTACACATAAAATATTTAAGAAAAACTCTGCGTGTGTCTCTCGTATGATCAAAACGTACAGCAATCAAATCTCAGAGCAAATGAAATAGAGCTAAGTTTCTAATTTTCCGTTACGGTTTTATCACGTGTTTACAATCGTAGTTTTGTTTTATTTTTTGAAGTGAAATAAAACGTGAAAAAACAGACACACACACACATATGCGGTAACAACCGAATGAAAATGGAAGACGAAATATGAAAATTCACAAATTTCTGCAACATAGTTTTTCATTAGCTGACTACGGCTGTCTGTATCTATATGTATGGGTGTAAAATATTTTTCTTATATTTTTTCCGTTTTCTTTTTATCGCACAAACATAAAAAAAACTAAATGGAAAAACGAAAATTTTAATCACAATATAGCGTGTTTAATTTATGATAAGCTGTTGTTGTTCGTGTGCTTTTCTACAAAACATATATGTACAGTGTTTGTAATATGGATACTCTGAATAATTTTTTCGGGTGATTTTTGTATGGTGGAATTTAAGTTTAAAGTTTTTACTAAATAAAAATATAGGAAACTTTTTTTGGCTGGACTAGATCGGAAGATGAAATAAATAGCAAAAATCTCGAATGTTTACAGTTGGAATTAAAAACCAGGATATATATATTGTTACGAGTTACGGGCTTTTTATTTGTGTTCTTTAAGAATTTTTTGGCTTCATTAAAATGAACGCTCTTATACCACTTCATTTTCTGGTATACTTGTACCAGTCCATAATGTTTACAGAGCTTCCATCTGTCCATCTGATTGTATATGTGTCTGTTTTATTGTACCAGCAATAAAATGATTTATAACTCAATATCCGTTTACGATCTTTCTTCACCGTATCGTCCCGAACATAACTTATTCCATTGATGCTATTGTAATGAGGCAACCTGTCGATGTAAACCATTCTCTATTTTTTTGTTACTATTTTTCCTTTTAAAAATTATATAGCCCGATCAGGCCGCTAAACCTTAAACCTTAAACCTTAAACCTTAAACCTTAAACCTTAAACCTTAAACCTTAAACCTTAAACCTTAAACCTTAAACCTTAAACCTTAAACCTTAAACCTTAAACCTTAAACCTTAAACCTTAAACCTTAAACCTTAAACCTTAAATCTTAAACCTTAAACCTTAAACCTTAAACCTTAAACCTTAAACCTTAAACCTTAAACCTTAAACCTTAAACCTTAAACCTTAAACCTTAAACCTTAAACCTTAAACCTTAAACCTTAAACCTTAAACCTTAAACCTTAAACCTTAAACCTTAAATCTTAAACCTTAAACCTTAAACCTTAAACCTTAAACCTTAAACCTTAAACCTTAAACCTTAAACCTTAAACCTTAAACCTTAAACCTTAAACCTTAAACCTTAAACCTTAAATCTTAAACCTTAAACCTTAAACCTTAAACCTTAAACCTTAAACCTTAAACCTTAAACCTTAAACCTTAAACCTTAAACCTTAGTTTTTAAACCTTAAACCTTAGACCTTAAACCTTAAAACTTCAACTTTAAACTATGGGTTACCTCGATAATTAAACTGCCTTAAATTTCATCAGGTTGCTAGGTCCTTATAATCTCTGAAATAGCGTAAAGGTTTATGGCATCTGAAGTATTCTTAATAGGAAACGAGATTTTCTGATTTTTCAAGTCTTAAGCTGTTTGCCTCATATTTACTTTTTATTTTGGTAGCCGTGCTCGTTCTGGCTAACGATGCTATTTTTGGTTCTTTTTGAACACTTCTTCAAATGATGGTAGATTCAAAACTCCTTTTTGATCACTAGTGGCAACAAATAACTGGTCGGTTTGAAACCGTTCAATAGCAACCGTTTTTCGTGGCGTGTTTGGAATTCTTTCATTTTGGTTTCCTCTTCTATCACTTTACCATTGTCCCCATTTCTTGAATCCGTCCTATCTAATATAGCTTATTGTTGCTACTTAATATTAGCTTCTTGCTATTTAGAGTCAAAATGTGGCTAGTCAGTTTTCAAGTTTCGCTGTTCCAGTTGCTGTCTTTAGATTGTTCTGAAGTGGTTAACTTTTTATTATGCTTCTGTTCCGAAACTTGTTTTGATTTGCTTCCCACAATTAAAACCCCGCCCTTCTTTGCTACCGGCCCCCCAAAGTAATGGTGATGGTGGTATTAAGGCCAGAATATTAGCTTTGATGTAAAAGACTCCCCGCCTTTTATGGTTTTTTTTAACAATTTCGACCTGCTCAAAATTGATATGTCATTTTTTATTCCTTACTTGAAAACCGTAGCTGTGACAAGATCACACTAACCAATAAAGACCATAGATGGACAATCACTAGGGTATTCATCCGATGTTATATACGCAGCTCTTTTTTTTTTTGAAGTATTCGTCATCCAGTGGATTTAAAGTCCTTGAAGGCTAATTTTTAATCAATACTTTACATTTACACTATCCATTCAACCCAAGCACACAAGTACAGAATACCGCCTACGCATTGCATAGCCCAATGTCACCCTGTACATTGACAGTATTAATACTCGAGAGCTTTCGATTAAGGTATCAGTCATCAAAATCGGACCAAGATTTGCGGTTCTTAAACATTACCTTGTTATTTGAGATCATTTGAAGTTCTTTTGAAGTTTTCTTTGAGCAGGGTGTGATAGTCTTCTGGTACCTTTTGCGCTCAGAAAGAACATTTTCATTTACTGAAATAATCTCCTTGTTGCTTTTTTCGTAGGTTTCTAGGATTTTGATGCATTCAATACTGTATTATGTGACTCACGTGAGTCGAACAGCCATCGCTCATCAAACTAAATTCTTGATTTGATGCACACAATATTGAAGGAAATTAATCAGATACAATCACTAAATCCCAAGCTATTTGAAACTTTTGTCATTATTAAAATACTAAAACAAAGTCACCTGGATGGATTCAAGCTAAATACCTTTAATTTATAACAACATTGTGTGCAATCATTAAACAAAACGATTAACGAGCAAAACTATAAACCAAACTTTATTTATCGTTAATATAGTTTTCAAAATCTTTTCAAACAGCAACAATGTTAGAGGTAATATAGTTTTGATTCATATACGTATATACTGTATGATACTTTTACCACAAACAATCGACAACATACTCGTATATAAACGATAACGAACTAATGAAACTTAAGAACAGCAAGTGCATATATGTTTGTGTTATGTGCGGTATCATACTCGTACATAAAACAAAAACTTAAATCTACTGAACTCCTCATAGAGTTAAAACTGTAATAATGTTCTCTAATCATTAGTTTTTGTGTATCGATTTTATACATATAAAGGTAAGATACATATATGTAGCTTTATTTATGTTACGTGTAAATATCTACTACAACTGAACATCTGATAAAAGTTTAATGAACTTTTTGTGTTGATTGTTTTCCAGAAGTAGGATTTTCCAAAAAAAAAAAATTTAATTGCATATTGACCATTAATCTCAACATGTATGAATTAATCATAAGAATTGATTTTATTTCACGACCCTAGCTAATGATAACCCTCACTGTTGGAACATTCTAACGGCATCGTTATCAATCCTTGAGCATTCATTTGTTTCTATATATGATCGCCAACAACAACCTATCTAAGCTGTGTGTAAGGTTGTCTCTCATGGTTAATGCATATTTTTTAATCATACAATTGAATCTAGGTAAATCATATGCTATGCCGATGGCTTGATCCATAGACTTGCTGCTGGTGGTCAACGAACATCTGATGGATATCACGAGATGTTTCGTAATATTTAGAAAAAATTATCGTCAGCGAAAAAACTTGGTGATCGATTCGATACCTATTGTAGTCACCTATACAATTTTTTCTGCCACGGGTCACATTTGGAGTGATCTATATCGTACAGAGATATCGATCTTAAAAAACTTAAAGCCAAAATTTCTTACCTTGTCTTACTAATATGGAAGAGTTAGACACACATATATAGGGTGTCCCAATAACCGGTTCAGATTTGACATTTCGGTTGTTTTGGCTTTGGCAACACTAATGTCATTTTTTCTTTGACAGAAACTCAGTATAACGCTTTAACAAAAGTGGGAAATGTTGGAAATTTACTTCCACAACAAAGACAATTATCAGTTGAAATGGTGACGTGAATTGGCCGGCAAGGAGCTGTGATTTGACTCCTTTGGATTTTTATTTGTAGGGTGCCGTGAAGGACAAGTGTTATACGGACAATCCGTAAACAATTGAGCATTTGAAAGCCAATATTGAAGCAACCATTGCCGAAATAGATCCACACACAATCCAAAATGTGCTGAGAAATTAGACCGACCGAATGGAGTACGCCAAGGCCAGTCACGGCTCCCATATGAATGAGAGACATTTTGAGGAATGAGAAATTTTATCGGCCAGACTGGAAAAAGGTATAATGAATTAGAAAGTGATTGAGCAGTTTCATTGAATGGAACCCTGATGTAAACGTCACTAAATTACTCGGTGCAAATCTAGTAACAGTTATTGGGGCTAGTTATCATAGCAAACAAACCACTCGGCAAATAAAACTCAAATAGAGCAGTTAGTAAAATAGCAAAGACAACCTTTTATATCCGTCCTCTGACTCGTCTATGGAAAGCAAACGACAAGGTATTGGAAACCAGCAGGCTTATTAGTGTATGGATGAAATCGCGGAATGTATAAGGAAAACTCTGAACCTTTGAGTTTGAATTACTCAGTGAGCACAGTGTAGAGAAGACGCTGCAAAAGGGTATAGTATGGTATGGCATAAGAAATCAAAATATTACTGCAATTGATCTTTCCCTGGCACTCAGTGATTTTTCACACCTACTTCTGATTTTATTTAAGATTTGCTGGGCTGCAGCAATTTGCGCTTGGTGCTAGAAGTTACTTGACTTGTATATTGATTAATATCGTAAAAGGAGGTGGTATAGCTTGACAGGATAAAAAATCTATTCGAAAAGCTACTGAAGCTACATAGGCGAAGAAAGGATATATTTGAGTCTTCCAGCCAAATATCATCGAGATACCACAGTAAGTTTTAAGCAAGATTAACTAACGTTAAGGTATAAGAGATCATTATTGGATAGCTAAATTATGAACAATGTTTTGCAATTTAAAAAAAAACGTGTATTTGATAGGTTATGTAAATGATCCCTAAAACTTAGCTCGTCATGCTTACCAAATGGGGAATATTCACTGTTGCGTTTATTATGATTTGTAGGTACGTCGATTAGTGGTACAGGAGTGTGTTTCCAAAATGTCTAAAAATAAATCTTTAGCCGGGTTACTTTTTGAGCACACTTAAGCGTGGCAGCAATTTTTTTTAAACAACGTAAAAACAAATCGAAATAATTAATAACCGATGGAAGCGTGTGTGTTCTGGTAAGTTGAATCAATTTTATGCCATCAGTTAACGTCCTTTTTTGGAGAGGATTGCAACCTCATTGAACTAGCAACACTAAAATCGAAGAAAAAATGGAGAGCATTTTCACTGGTTACCTCCAAAATTTTGTTTTCTCAAAATCCCACGATATATTTTATGCCGAGGTAAAATCTGTACTAGAACATTGAACATTAAACAAAAGAATTAAACCCAAATAATTTTTAAGTTAGCTATATGTTGTGGGCCTTACAGATCGATAACATCAGACAAGATTGGTCTATCATTTATTTATGTTCTGATGTAAACAGTAAAGTTGAATGTTTGAAAATTTTTTTACAAAATTATTTAATCAAAACGTCCCTATCAAGCGTAAATTGCATTATAACAAGGTAGGTCTTGGTTGAATTCTGCTATCTTGGAGTCCATGAAAAATCGTGTTGGTGCTTTACTAATGTGGCGTAAAAGTAAAAATATAAATGACTGGTTATATCACAAGAAATTATGACATCTGACGAGTTATAAGTCATTTGGAAATGATGCCGTCTAAGGAGGGTGGTGTTAATTTTACAGCCGAGGATTTTAATACACAGTTTTCAGGTGTGCCTAATAAGCCCATTGTTCTACCGATGACCCAGGTGGATGATAATTTCTGCAATGAGTTGAATTTTACAATATTTAGTGAAACTGAGGTTGCGATGGCGCTTCTTCAAGATAAATCTAATGCGACTGGGTATGACAATTACATAATTACCTCGTGTATTTTTCCTGATTCGTGGAAGATAGCAAGTGTTATTCCTATACCTAAAGTCTCAACACAGTTACAAACATCTGATTTCCGCCCTATTAATATTTTACCTTATTTATCTGAAGTATTTGAGATTCTTGTATGTCGACAAATCTTGATGAAGAATCAGTATTATTTTTCTGTATTGGTACTACTTGATTTTTGTAAAGCATTTGATTGCATTAATCACATGTTACTGGCACAGATGCTGAGACTTTACTTTAGATTTTCTAAATTCTCAACCAGACTAATCATTTCTTATTTAAACAACCATTTCCAAAACGTCAAACATGAAGGTGCGTTTTCAAAGCAGACTTTATATTTGTCTGGAGCTCCACAGAGCTCTGTCATGGCTCTTTTGTTATTTTCACTTTAAATTAATGATTTACCATTAAAACAATTATGCTCTTTCTGATCTTAACTGACGCCGAATTTCCATATATCTCTCATTAGCATCTTGAGATAGCAATTATTCCTACTGACTTGAATATCACCATTACGGTGTTAGTTTAAGGACTTTACGCTTCATCAGTTTCCATATGACCTTCAATATATTAGACGCTTAACCATCAACACGTATAGCTAAACTTGCTTCGCTTTACTCGCCAATCAAAACTACTTGATCTAAATTTAAAATTCGTTCCAGATTTTAAATCTCCTAGCAAGTGAACTTGTACAGCATCTTTAGCAAAGTTAAGGGCCCCAACCAACCAAAACGTCAACGTAATGATTAGTTTTTTTAAAACTTTTAGCGCAAGCGTTTTTGGATACAGCTCGGTGAACAGGGTACCCTGAGGGTAATAACTGCTTTAACATAGACTTCTAAGCTTTAAAAAAATAGCATAGCACGACGGACAAGGTTGTACGAGGTGTAACCGCTTTAAGAGAAGGATCGTTGGTTGATATTTCTAATAATGCAAAAACTTGACCATGAAACGAAACATGCGTGTTGGCACATCATACTGTAAGAAAAGATTTCCCTACATGTTTCGCTCTGGACAATTTTATTGCATTTCCGGACATTAATGGTAGTGCGGTGATTTAGAAAAGATGTACCGCCAAATCTTTTGAACTGTAACGAATTTTGTGAAAAGAGTCTTCGGCAGACATAATCAAACACTACGAACTGCTAACAGAAACGTTATTAGCAATTTGAGTCTTAATTTAAGTAGCGAAAAACTGTGAAGGCCAAGATCCAAACGTGGCCATGATGAATTATAACAATTTTTGTGTTGATGATGTGCTAACGGGTGCAGATGATGAGACACAAGCAGCTCTTAAATTAAAAAACTCTCTCAAGCCTTAGCTGAATCTGGGTTAATATGACGAAAATGGCGGTCGAATCAACGCGACGGAGATTGCGAATCATAAATTCTCGACGACAGTCACATATTAAATGTGTTAGGCCTATATTGCAATACTAAACAAGATATGAGTTGATTCAACGTCGCCGATATTTCAAATACAGTCCGTACAAAAAGAAATGTTCTATCCATCGCATCAAAGGGCCGCAGACTTGGCTACTTGAGGAATCACTGCAAACAAGCTAGTTCATTGTCAGTTATAGTGAAACAAAACTTGCTATAGATACAAACTTGACGAATTATGTTACCGTAGCCGATATCCATGAAGCCGAAATAACCATTATCAAGGCCGTGCAAAAAATGGAATTTAATGTAGATCTGAATTTATTAAAAAAATGTACTCGAGTATTATCAAGTCCCAGCATCGCAGTACGTCTTGCACTATTCTGGACCATCATTACTATTTACTCTTTCTCGTCATAAATACCGCGTATATTGGGTGGAAGAGAAGTCTGTAGAGTAGTATACCATAAACGTGTCACTTGCTTTTTGTATTAAAAAATTAAATCATTTCAACGCAAGCTGTACGGATATTATCAGTTGTTGTTATCAGAAGGCTATCAATCCAAACTAAACCTGGTTACAGCTGTGAAAAAAATTCGATGGAACTTCATCCCACCGCTTTCTTTGCATTTTAGGGGAGATATGGGCACGGTTCATTAGATCAGTGAAATCTGATTTAGTAAAATTCACCGGGAACGCATAATTGAAGGGATACTAAATTCTCGGCCATTAGGTGCAATTTGAAATGATGATATCGACAACATTGATGTGCTAACCTCCTCACAGTTTTCAACTTTAAGCCCGATTACAGCATTACCACAAGCTAATTACGACTAAATCACAATGGCAAGATTAGATCGATGAGAACGAGTTCAAATAATTGTTCAACAATTTTGAAATTGGGTCGTCTCATAGAAATGCACACTGGTAAGGACCGCTTTACAAGAGTCGTCACTGCCAGAAGTAAATCCACAACATTCAAACGATCCATCAGTAAAGTGTTTAAAATTCCATTATTTTGGTTTGTCATAGTAAATATAGGTAAATACATAATGCGTGCTTTAAAATTCGTAATGGGTCAACTTCCGGGTGTAACCTTTTTTCTACATAAAGTTTTATTTGGTTTTACAACTTTCCAGCCATGATCGAGCCCCTAATTGAGTTTATAACAGAGAGCATATCAGTAAATAATACGACTAGACGGACTATGTAATGACATATTATCAACACAGTAATGTAGTGTTTATCCCTTAAAAGTGTCCGATGCTTTAAAGTTTTTCTTATCCGGTGTACTTCCAATTGTTCCGTTAGTCTATATTTTGAACCGTGCTGAAGAAAGGAGGTAGATTTAATACATTAAATGATGGCTTGAAAAAAACTTGTCCTTTGAATCGAGCGTGGTTATAAAAAAATTGGATTTTAACCTTTGCTAGTTTTTGATAGAGATGAGTATTTTTTGAAGGTTGTTTCAGTTCATTACACTTTCAAAAAATTAACAAAATGATACCAAAACGCCAACACATAACATTTTTCATCTATAGATTAAATTCATTCAATATCTTTGCGTTTTACTCCAAAATCTATTTTTTGAGTGAAAATCTCAGAAAATAACTTAAAATTTCCCCTCCATATCCTAATCGTAATCACATATTTTCCATACCAAAACAAAACAAACAAAACAGGATATTGAAACGGTTGAGCTTTTCATACATTTTATTTTATCGTATTTACAATACTCTGTGCACACTCTAATTCAACTATATCGCTGTTTCGCTTTCACCGGCAAACGAGCTTTCTGTCCTGTTTGCATACACATAAATCCCATTAACTTTTGGTTGTGTGCAAAACAATTTTTCATTTTTTTTACCGCTCTACCAAATATACCATACCTCTTTTTCAACAGTATTACGTCAAACAAATATTCAGGAGCCAGTAGCCGAAGAACATTTAACTAGGCTGGTGGTGCGTTTATATCTTTGTGCTCCAAATACAAAAATTTAAATTAAAAAAATAAAAATAAAAAATAAAATGAATAACTACCCCCCCGATTAGTTAAACAAAAAATTGTATCCAGCCAATACGTTAAATTCGGTTTTATTGTTAGGTGCCGTGTGTGTCTGGATTAAAATAAAAATAAAAATCATAAATAAATTGTACGATAGTTAAGTGAATAAAAAAAAAAAAAAAAAATAGAAATAAAATCAAAATAAAAAAGCTTGGATTTTTTTTTTTAAAAAAGTTTAGTTTTTTTTTTATTTTATTATTATTTATTTAAAACAGTGACGTGTATCGAAATTTTAATTTGTTTTGTTTTTCGAAATCGATGAGCTTTTTGATTTAAAGTGATAATTTATTTGTGCATACATATTAAGTTGTGTTATATATATATTGTGTAAATATTGTAATGTTATATAGTGAAATGATGTGCTTAGTTCAATACATAGTTTAAATTTAGATCGAAATGTTTTTCAAAAATAAAATCGTGAAAATGTGAAAATTAATCTAGTATATATTTATATAAAAATAAGTGTTGTGGTTTATTTTATTATTTTGCTCATTTTTCGTTGGTCAAATATAAAAGCTCAATAAATTTTGGTGACCCACAAAATATATGTATCGTAAATAGTAATTTGATTAAAATTTTTTTGAAGTGAAATTGAAATTTATCGTACCGTAAACGGTAGAAGCACACTAATCATTTTATTATATTATTTGTATTATTTGCGGTAATTTTATGTGTGTGTGTGTTTGTGTATTCGAGTGTGATCAAAAGTGTTGTGTACAAAAGTTGGAAAAAAATAAAAATAAGTTTTGTGTTTTTCATTCTGAAAATCATTTTACCAACGAAAATAACCTATTAAAATGTGATTATGCATAATTGTCGTTAACAACAAAAACAAGAAAAGCACAAAAAAAAGTAAAGTAACGTATATCCATAACATTATATATACATAAATAAATAAAAAAATCAATTAATTATTATACAATTTTTGGTTGAGCTTTTTTTTTCTACTTGTTATTTTGTATTCTGTTTTGGTTTAAAACACTAGGCGCCTCCATTTTAATTTAATGTTTTACTATTTTGTATTTGTTTTGTTTTTTTAAATATGAAAATTAATTTTCATTTGATAAGATGTATACGACTTAAGAATTTATTTCGATATAAGTAAATTCGTTCACTATATGTATATATATAGGGAGCTTTTATATACTGTATACATAAAAAAAATTGTTGTTGCCTTATTTTTATTATAAAATGTTGTGCTAGGAATTTTATTTTCCGTTTATTATTCCAGTAATAGTGTCAATCAATAATATTGTTTTAGTTTTTTCCGATTTGAGCTTTTTTGTTTTTGTTTTGTTTTTTCGTTAGCGATGTAAATTTTGCTGGGTGATAAATTTGAATTATTTTGAATGGCAAATAAAAAAAAATTTAAATGTGACGACAATGGAAAGTATGCCTACGTACAAAGCTGGTCTGAACTTTGACGTTTTTAGAATCATTTCGGTAATTTTCGAAAATTTGATATGGGATTAGTGGTAGGAAACGAAATAGTCATGGCATTTTAAAGTCAAGGCTGATTTTGGCGTGATACACTTTGTATTTATTGCTTATTCGTTTGCCCCAAGGGGGAAATAGCTAAGTGAAAATTAATATTGGAGTTGTATTTTCACATAGAAGATGAATAAATTATGTTTTGTATTGATTTTGGTCGCAGAACTAAAGTTTTTATTTTTAATTGGATTTTCCGGCGTTTTGTTTATGACCGGTAACCGTCGAGAGTACAACATAATTTCCTTGTTTTTACTATTGTGATGTCTCTATTATTAGTCACTTTTATAATGAAAAAAGTTTGAGCTAAGCAAATATAAATTTAAACCTAACCTAAAATTAGACTATCTAAAGCTTTAAAATAAAACAAATGTAAAGCTTATAAATTCTTTTAATGATTTACTTTAGGTGATCTAGTCTTTGTTTCTAGATAATTTTTTGAGCTTTCTGCAGATTTAATAAATTTTAAACAGTGAAATCAAACGTTTGAGGAGCTTTCAAATAAACTAATATTTTCTTTAAATTTTTAAAAAGAAAAGATTACGTAATATGCAAAAGTTTAATTAACGCTTTTACATTTTGATGGACGTTTTAAAGCAAAAACTTTACCTTGTTTCTGCCCATGAAACTTTTCATACATTTTGCATGCTTCTTCAAGACAATAATGAATCTTAATTTTAGTCGAGACTTAAAGTAAGATTTTTTTAATGCTTCACAATTTTTAATTAAAATAATTTTAAAGCTTTATGAAATATTGGTCTTTTTGAAGTAGTTTCAAATTATATTTTTTGAAATAGATTTAGAGAGCTTTCAGAATGAATTTTTTTTAAAATTAAATTAAATAAAATTTGAATTATCTAGCACTGTTTATGTGCTTTAAAAAATTATAAATCGAAGATATTTTAAGCTTTTACAATTTTTGACTTTTCAAATATTTTTAATAGAGCTTTAAGATTAGAAATAATATTATTTAAACTTTAAAGATTATTTATTTAATGCTTTGAAATACATAAGTTGAAAGCTTTACATAGTTTTGACCATTGACAAGTTATTTTAAATTTTTAATACTTAAGTTTGTTTAGAGAGCTTTCAGAATAAACATTTTCTCTATACAGTCTACATACAAATTAAGTTATACTTTTTCGTGTCTATAACTTTTTAAGTCTTTAAGTTCCCTGTACTTAAAGTTATAACTCTGAAGTCTAACTAAGCTTTTATTGTAATATTAGCCATAAAATTAAAAATATGTCGTTTCTTAAAGAATAAATTTTAATTAAAATTTTTAAATTTAAAAACTACTTTTTAAAAATATTTATTTTACATCAAAAATGAACTTTTATCTAACAAAGTTTTAAAGAGCTTTTAAATGAAAATTCGGATTTTCCTTATATATTTTAAAAATTGTATTTTAAATATTTTAAAACCAAAAATATACAAAAATAAAGCTTTGAAAGCTCTATGACATTAAATCTGTTTTTAAAAATAAGCTAAAATGAAGCAACTCTATATATCTTGTCTGAACTTTAAAATTGTATCTAGAATAAACTTTTATTGTTGTTGAATCGTTCCAGTAATTTTCCAAAATTAAGTGGTATTAGTGGTGGGAGGTGCAACAACTATTGCATAAGATTAATTTTTTTATTTCTAGATACTTTTTCGAGCATTAAATCTGGAATTTAATAAATTTTAAAAAGTGAAAGCTTATCACAATAATAAATTTTTTCTAATATTTAGTGAAACATATTGTTTATAATAAAATAAGTTAAATTTAAAATGAGCTTTGAAGCTTTAGTTTAAGAAACGTTTAAGGAGCTTTCTGATAAACATATCTTTTCCCTATATTTTTGGACCAAATAAATCATAACTTTTAAGCATAAATGGACGAATACTTAAAATAAACTAAATCAGAAGCTTTTAAAGCTTTCACAATATGCATCAAATAGTTTTGGTTTAAACGTAAAAATTTCAATAATTTACAACATACTTTAAGTTTTACTCTTTTAAATAAACTAAAAGCTTTATAAAGTTTTTTCTTTATGCTTTTTAGTGTATTTTTGAAACAGTATACTTTATCAAATATATGACTAAAGCTTATACAAGTTTTGATTATCTTGGTCTGTAACAAAATACGTTAAATCAAAAATGAGCTTTTAAAATTTAATATAAATAAAATGTAATTTTAAATCTTTTAAAATTTAAAAGGCGTAAAGTTATTAAAAAGTTTAAAATAAAATTAATTGAACGCTTTAAAGCTTTGATGATAATCAAACGATTTAAATACAAATTGATTTAATACAAGCCAACAAGTTAAAACAATTGACGATTCTTTTATGTTTTTTACTCTTATATTTTGATGGGGCTTTTAGATCGAAAATATTTTCTTTTGTTTATTTAACGAAACTTTTCATAAATTTTTGATGTTTTTTCAAGACTCAATAAATACGAACAATTTATTGATCAAATATGTATAAAATTCTGTCAAATGTCATAAGCGCTTTTTGAAATGAGTGGGGCTGAGTTCAAATAAAAAACCCAGTAAATATCAAGCTTAACTTTAAATATACATTTTTCCCATGATCATTAAATAAAAATTAAGATAAACTTTTTTGTTTTTTTCCAAATAATTTTCTTCAATGCTAAATAAATAGCAAGGTTAATTTCTCAAAAGTCTTTAAGTTCTTAGTACTTGAATTATTTAAAATGACTTAATATTTGGCTTTTACATAATCTAAAAAATAAGCTTTAATCTAACAGCAATTTAAGACAATTTAAGCTTTCAAATAAAAATTCTGCTTTTATTTATATTCATTCAAAAATAATTAAAGTAAGTTACATTGATCAGTTTATATAAGTCTGCATGGCGTTTTTCCATAATCACTTTTAATCACCGGTGCCCTGCCTCAAAACTATTTTTATATTTAATAATCCGTACCTGTTTCTTTGTTCCAAACTGTCCAAAATTTGGGATTATATTTGGGGTCTTTTTTAAACCGTTGTGCTTAAACGTACTTCTTAAGCTCAAATAGTAATTGCCGACTTCATTTGATGGCACAAATTAACGACTTTTGATCATTCGGATTATCAAAGTAAATTCTTCTGAATTACCATATTTTACGGCTAATCTACTTTTTAGGATCTTTCGCCAAATTATTTGTCCAAAATGAAATTGGCAGCCTTTGAAAATTGATAGCGGAAAAAAAACTTTGGCAGACGAAACAATAGCCCTTTCAAAATCACATAATATTTTTTATGGATTTAGTGTCAATTCGTATTGAAGGAATCTTTTCCGTAATTGAAAAAATAATTGATCGTGGCACTATTTGTATTTTTTGTTCATTATGCAAAAAACAAGTGGTACTTCTCCCTTTTAGTGTTTCCAATCGAAAACAGTTGTCGCATTATAGAAGGAACTATATATACATCAAACGAGATGGTGGACGGCTAAGCCCGCCAATGATTAATCTGTCTTTTCCTTTATTGGAAACTACTGTATAACTAACTACTCATATTCATTTAAAAAAATAAAAATAATCATGTAATTTTAATATGCATTATTAAAAATTATCATAAACCATAATCGTACTTACTTGTATATTAAGATGAACAAAACAAAAGAAAATTAAATTATTCTACAATGGGTTTTTCTTTGTGAATATATAAATGTAAGTGAGAATATGTATGTGAAACAAAGCACGCTTTGATTTGCTCTAATTATTACTTTTAGTGCAGTGGCAATTATCGTAATACAGTAGAATTGAATCACCACTGTTTTGTTATTTTGCATAACAATTTCCTGTACATTTATAGAATCACGCGCTGTACAGGTAGTTGTTCTGCAAGATTTTATAATGTAAGATTTTCTAATGCAACTTTATATACTCAACCCCTTTCAGAGTTAAATTTTCCATATGTATCCCTTAATTAAAATTAATTTAAGCGTTTTGATGATTTAATCTAACAAAGCTTTACGGAGCTTTCAAATGAAAATTTTGTGTACTTCTTATATCCATTAAAAAAACCTTAAGTTGCTAATGTTTACGCTTAAAATAGTTTAATGTTTTAACATACAAAAATTGCAAGCTTTAAAGCTCCGATGAATCACTTTAAATGGTTTGAATACAAGTCAATTACATTTATTACTAGTCAAATTAATATTGTATTTTTTTATATATTGAAAGAGCTTTTAAATAGCAATACCTTATTATCTCTGTTATTGAAACTTTAAAAAAATGTTTTGTGCTTTTTTAAAAACCAAATATACTTTAAAATTAACATTAAGGAAATTAATGTTTATTATTAAAGCTGCCAGATTTAGTTTTAAAATTTTCAGTATTTAAATATATGAAATGAGCTTTGCTGTATTTCTCCATAGTATTTAAGGAGCTTTCAAATAAGTTAAATTATTCCAGTAATAGAGTTAATCAACAATATTGTGTAATTATTTCTGATTAGCACTTTAATCTTTTTACGCGTTAGAGATGTAAATTTACGAGTGATAAATTTTAATTATTTTGAATGAGAAACAAAAAAATGTAAATGTGACGACAATTGAAAGTATGCCTACGTACAAATCTTGGCTGAACTTTAAACTTTTATCTAGAATAAACTTTTATTCTAAAATAAAAAGAAGTTGATTCGTTGCGGTAAATTTCGATATGGTACTAGAGGTGGGAGGTGAAATAATTATGGCATAATTATTTCATTCTAAAGTCAAGGCCGTTTGTTTGTCCCTTGGGAAAATAGCTAATTGAAAATTAATATTGGTGTTGTGTATTTATATAAAGAAATGCATAAATTATGTTTTGTATTGATTTTGGTCGCACAACTAGTGTTTTGTTTAAGTTTTAATTTTTGATTGGATTACCGGCGTATTGCTTATGACCGTCGAGTAATAATTTTCTTATTTTACTATTTTAATGACTCTATTATAAGTCACTTTTATGATGAATCAAGTTTGAGCTAACCAAATATAAACTTAATTCTAATTTATATTTAAGTAGCTTAAATAAATGAAAGCACAAGTAAACAAATTAGTATTTTTGAAGCTTTAAAATAATATAAAATAAAAGCTTATAAATTATTTTATAATTTACTTTAGACGACTTTCTTTGTTTCTAGATAATTTTTTAAGCTTTTGCTTATCACAATAATATATTTTTCTATCATTAAGTAAAATAAATTGACCATAATAACATGTTAAACATGTTAAATCAAATATGAGCTTCGAAGCTTTAATCTAACAAATATTTGAGGAGCTTTCAATAAACAAATCTTTTTTTTAGACCAAATAAATGTAAGCTTAAAATGAACGATTACTTAATACAAAACAAATTAAAAGCTTTTAAAGCTTTCATTAAATGGTTTTAAATTGGTTGGATGGAAATTTTAGAACGATAATTTTTTTTTAAATTAAAAAACAACATACATTTTTTAAAGATATGTAAAAAGCTTACACAATTTTTGGTAAGCTTTAAAGTCAGAGTAAATGTTTAGTATTAAAGCTTTCATATTTAATTTTCTTGGGCCAAATGAAATCAAATCAAATATTTTAACCTTTTAAAATATGAATAGAGGGATTTTAGGTGAAAAATGTTTCTGTTTCCTATGCATGCATATTTTTCTGATTATTTTGTGAAATTTTTTTAAGATAAAAGTAAAAAGAAAGCTTAAATAGTTTTAACTATTTTTTTTTTAATGCACCAGGCAAATTGGACATTTTCGTGTTTAGCATTCGAGTTCCATAGTGTGTTTCTAAAGTTTTAATATATTCATAAGAAGCTTTAAAATCAATTGTTTTTTTTCCTATTTTAACTTGCGAGTTTAATACTTTGAAATAAAATAAACTAAAATCTTTTACACTTTGGCGATCTAAAGTATAAAATTTAATCTAATCTATCTAATCTATAAAATTTAAATATTACATTCAAATGTATTGTGCTTTGACAATACGACTTTTAGAAAAAGCTAATATTTTTTGGTGGTTGTCGCCAGGTTTAAGGAACCAAGTATTCTATTGGAAATTAAGTTGGATTAACAAATGTATTTAGATTTTACTTTGTCTTTAAAGCTCTATATAGTTTTGAATTTAAACAATAATTAAAAAAATATAGCTTCAATTAATTTAGGGGCATATCAAGACAAATAGGAAATACTAATTTTTTAACGCTAATTGGAAACTTTTATTTAAACTTTTAATCAAGTGATGTTTACTATTCAAGCTTATGAATTTCAAGTCATTTGGTTGGCTTTAATGAAAGCTTTATTTAAATGTTTCTTTTTATTGATACTACATACTTAGTTTACTGGAAGCTTTTTAAATAATGAATTCTGAGTAAAATGAGTAAGCTCAGAGCTTTACGAAATAGAAAAAGAGCACGGGCTAATTGAACTAGATCAAGTTCAGTAAACAGATGATAGACTATCAATAATAGTGAAAATTGATGTACTTGAACTAAAATTGTAAAGATTAGGCTCCGATAAAAAAAGGATCTACTACAACCACACAGGTGGAAATGATTTTACCAAAATAATTATAGGGAATAAAACTTGTTTTAGAATGTTGCCTATAAAAATATTTTTGAGTTGCATAAATTTAGCAGTTTAGGTAGACGCAGGCATTGTCGAAACTGTCAGTGTAGGACTAGTAAAAAAGATTTAAAATGAACCTCGATTTGATGGCTCGCTTTTGACTTGTTTTTTATGTATGTAGAATGTAAGAAACAGTTTCAACGACTGGCATCATCCTTAATTATAGGAATTTGATGTCCCAACGTTTACTACTTCTTCTTGTGCGGGTTATGTGTATTGATGGTTGAACTCATTTCCAAGGATTTCTAAAAAGTACCGATAAAATGTTTGCAATCCGATTGACAATAAATTGTTTTCATGTTAAGGCGTTAGATACGACCCAAGGATGGAATTATGTCAATCACAAGCCAATTTTAACAGTCATTGAAATATAATTTTAAAATGAATTAAAATGAACTGAATATTTTGGCAGAAAGAGATAGTATGTTTCGATAATATTTTAGTGTTAAGTTATTCCTGAAACAGTTTTTGTCTATCACTTATACTTAGTTTTTTAAATGTATAACGTTCAGGCAATGCATGGTTTTCGTTTTGACAATCCGGACCATTATAAACATACGTATGCGTGACTTGCAGAATTGTTACGAAATTGTGATTAGCCAGTTTTGATTGGCCATGCATCGATTTGAAATCATTATCAT
The DNA here is from genome assembly GCA_963556175.1 of Tipula confusa. Taxonomy (NCBI): domain Eukaryota; kingdom Metazoa; phylum Arthropoda; class Insecta; order Diptera; family Tipulidae; genus Tipula; species Tipula confusa. Next base: position 17,195,648 of record OY744477.1, on the reverse strand, counting down.
CAATTCTGCCTAATAGAATTTTGTAGAACTCTCCCCTTTTTCTCGTGTGCCGTTATCTAATTTATTCAAAAGAAGTATAATTAGGATATACAGCCCCTCATTATACTTCTTTTGAATAAATTAGAATAAACTTAGATTTTTTTTAAATCATTAATTATTTTAAGGATATTTTGTGTTTATAAGATCAACTAAATTAGCTTGTTAAACACTAAAGGTGGCTGAACGCATACTAACCAATCAAATCAACACATCTAAACCATGTGACAAGATTTACCAATTAAATCACTCGTTTGCGGAACAAAAAATAAAAAAAAAAATTAAAAAAAAAATTATAAGAATAAAAACAAAGTAAAAACCGAGTAAAAAATGTTTTTACTTTGTTTTATTCTTTACAATTGTTTTGTTTTTTATTTTTATTTTTTTTTGTTCGACAAACGAGTTATTTGATTGGTAAATCTTGTCACATGGTTTAGATGTGTTGATTTGATTAGTTGATATGCGGCTGATATGCGCATATTGAACGGAAATACTACCTTTTATAAGATTTATGATACGAAGATTTTCATAAATATGCAAAATTATAGACTCAAATTACTCCATGTAAATTGTCCTCAATTTAGCTGCAGTACCAATTGCTTTGGAACCTCTTAGAGTTTCATCTAAAGTAACAAACTATAGTCGTATTGTTCAAGAAATGTTGTAATATTCGATTATTTCTTTTTTCTTTTGTATCGATCTCACAATTTATCAAGAACTTCGAAATATGTAGGTTGCGTTAGATATTTTTAAATAAATGATGAGGTTTGCAGCTTTAACTTTAAGATAACCGCAAAGGAATTAGATTTTTTGGCATGATGTTAAATTTCTTTGAGGAATTTTCCCATTTTTTGGAGCAAAAAGCCCCATGATTATCCGTTCTGCCATAGCTAATTCAGAAAAATGCAACTACGTTTGTTAAGTTTGAAAAATATATTAGGTGATAATTGTATTTTAAAACCCAACCTGATTTACGGTTCAGTCAAAAATGGATAGAAACGACAGTTTTTGAATCCTGGCAGATTTTAATTTTTCAACTTAAGTTGGAAATGTATTAGTGGAATGCTGACACCGTTTATTAATACTGCCAAAATGTCATGGGCAATAAATCCATTATTTGGAATTCATTCGGTGTACCTCATTGAAGTCACCTTGGTCCACTTTTATTTATTTTGTTTATTAATTTTCAGTAATTGTTTCAAGTTTTGTAAGTGTTTATTGTATGCAGATGATTTGAAAATATATGCCACTGTCCGTAATATGGCAGATGCCTTATAAAATGACCTCAATCTGGGTTGTTGAAAATTGTTTAGTTCTCAATTTCTCAAAACTCCCCAAGTGCAAAACAATGTCATTTACAAAAACTAAAAATTTAGTTGTTAATCCGTACAGTTTATTTGGAGTAGAAATTAATAGAGTTACTAAGTTTAATGACTTGGGAGTTTTGTTCACAATCAATCTTAGTTTCAGGTCATTACTGGGTTTCGTAAAGAGGAACGCTCGTCAGTTTTCTAAGCTATTGGATCCAGTTGTACGTTCTTTAGCTTCCGTTGATCTTCAAAATCAATGAGTTCAAAACAAAATATATTTAGAGAAAATATGTTCTAAAGACCAAGACGTGTCTTGTCGTTATTGCTAAAGTCAAAATACCTTGCAAATGCGAACAGGCTGAAGTTGTACATGGCGTTGATCAAACCCGTTTAGTATGAAAGATGGTTAGTGAAATTCGAGAGAAGAGTGCTTGATATATAACCGCAAACGTGACGAAGACAACATTTACCTACTCCTATTTAACCACGAGAGCAGCGATCTCTGAGATGAGAGCCACCATTTGGCAAGTGCTGACGATGACTCCTCGAGGTAGACAATGACTTGTCTTCTTCGGGTTGTCTAGAACAATACGAAGAAAAACTCGGGATCGAATCCGATGGAGCCAGAATGTTGATGCGGTACGGATAAGCAATGGCCTATAAAATCCGATTATTATTGTTATTTATTTGTACCGTGCCAAAATTAAATCCACTTAACAAGTCAGATTCCCTTGTAAAAGGTGCGATACAAGTTCTTTGACCATTGATTACAACAGCTACTAATACGATGGCTTTAAACGACGTTATCGACAGAAACGTCAACATAAATATACGAAGATATATTTCTCGACTGTCCGACCGAATTGTTTGGTTTTATATCTTCATGTGGCAATGCCTTAAACACGTTTAAATGGCATTGTAATTGTTGAAAGAAACTTTTAACTCACCCTGTACATGACTGACGTAAACCGGAATCATAGTGGAGATTTGGGTTTGGTAAGTAAAAACAAAGTTTCCATGGTTTTCAAATTACAACTTAATTTGTATTTATTTAATGTAATAAGTGTTTTGCTGGTTACATAATTTCAAAACCAGAATAATTGGTTTACACACATTTTTACACGTCGATTCCCGAAAATCGAATATCAATTCATAGAAAAAATATTTTTGCGTGCTTCAAATATAGGAATACTTTCTTTAAGGAATTTTTTTTTGTCACAAGTGTTTTTTTTTCCAGCCTAATTTCTAAGGAATCAAAATTTATCAATTGAAAAGCATATATAAATACATATTTTTGATCCTTCTTGGAAAATCAATGAAACCTTTATAATTTCAATTGAAAGTATATATATACATTTTGTCTAATGATTTTTTTGTGCGTCATGCATAAAACTGAAAAATACGAAAATATCGAATTTTCGGTCTGTAAAATATTAACCAATCCGATTTTAAGACATTATACCTAAATTTATATATTGGTACATAGCATACATTCAATTCGATTGAATATATTTTTGTGACTACCATTAATATAATCCTACAAATAAAATATATACTTTCACATGGTTGACTCTGCCATCACAGACATTTTACAGATGTAAAAAATCACAAAAGAAATCATTGTAAATATATCATGTTCGATTGGTTTGCTAATGTTGTGCCAACTTCAGACAAAGGTCGATAATTGTATCGTATATTTCCAATACATAAAATTAATCACAGATTTATAAATAAACAACCAAACAACAGGCTGATGATTTGAAATATTCGATTTGATGTGTTTCGCACCCCGACCCGCCCGAAAAATACACCTTATTCATCTGGAAACTTTCACTTTTATTTTTTATTCAGGGACTAATGAACATGACAAGATAATTAATGGACTATGAAGTCTAACGTATACCTGGGTGGATTTAATTATATACAATATAAATATGTGAACACACACACACACACACACACATATGGATACAAATAAAAAACAATAAATAAAATGAAAAGAACAATATCATCATGTAGATAAAAATAAATAAAAATAAATAAAAATTCTTTTGTACAGCTTCTGATACGCTCGAAATACTTTCAATAAAAACGATTTTATTCATTAAAGCTTTTAATTAAAATATCACATGTATACACATACAATATATTATACAGCACATATATCATAGTAACAACACCGTAAAATTGTAAAATGGATATGGATACTTTTGTTTTTATTTAAAAGCTCAAAGCTCGTATAGAGAAACCTGATAAAATTCATCCTTCCTCATTCTTAAACGAAATTAAGCTACAAACACATTTTGTTATTTTGATATTTGACTAACATACAAAAATTTATGAAGAGCTTTTACAGTAGGTTATTGAAATAAGTGTCACATGTTGACATAACTTTTTAGAAAACGGAAGAGCAAACCTTGTCTATAATTAAAATGGTAATTCGGAATTATGTTTTATGTTGGTGTAAAAGCTTTTATATATCATCAAACTGAATTGAAACTTTTTATACTAGGTAATTGAGCTTTCGATGAAATTACTGTAAAATATCACAATGAATCATAGCCAGTTTATACAGATTAAAGTAATTTAATATAAATCCATAAAAATAGGTAGGTTGTTTAATAGTTCCCTAAACTATTCAAATGACGATTAAATTCTATAGTTCGTTAATAAAAATTGATAAAGCTTTTTTAAAGTTAGTATAAAGCTCAATTTAAAAAATTCTTATTTTTTAATCCATTTTACTGTTTATTTTAACTACGAACAATTTATCTAAGTTCTTCATTTCACACAACGGATTTGAAAAAATAAGAGCTTTCAAAGCATTTTTTAAGCTTAGTATAAACATGTAAAAGTTTTAAGCTTTTTTTATATTGGTTAGTAAAATAATTGCCTTATTTTGCTAGTACCTATGTTTTTTTATATAATTTTACACTTAAATAAGGAGCTTTTAAGAAACTGTAGCATAAAATATTAGGTTAGAAAAAAGTTTGACCTTATACTTGGTTTAATAAGAAATACATTTTTAAATAAAAATGAAAAACCGCCCTTAATAAGATTGTTCATAATTTAAGTACATTTTTTATACGAACTTTTATTGTTTGTATATTCTAGTGAGTCATTCATTTTCAAAGCTCAAACGATTCTAGAAATGTATAATATTTTATAAATAATTACAGAAAGTTTTTCAAAAATATTTAAATATACTTAAACACAAAATAGCTTATTAAAAGAGAAACCTAACCAAAAAGTGCAGCTACATATTTCGACAAAATATAGTTTAAACAGAAGAAATTGAATATTTTGCAAAGCTTTTTTATGCATTAAGCTTTACATCCAAAAAGTATACCAAGCTTATAACATCCAAGCTCCGGCATCCAAATAGTGAACTAAATTTTGGATCTTACTTTTAGCTAGTGACATTTGCGTTTTTAAAATTTAAAAGCTCAGCGTTGTTAATCAATTTGTAATTTGAAGCTTTAAGCACAAGTGACCGAGTATGCTATTGTTATATAAAATAGGCTTTTAACTAATGAAAAAATGACATTATACCAATATAAAAGTTGAGTGTTTCGAAAAATTATGTAAAATAGGGTTTTTACTAATCAAACAATGATTTTAACCCATAAAAATAGGTGTGAATTTTGAAAGCTTTTCATAAATTATTTTCCTAAAAGAGCTGTTGAACCAGGTTAAGTTATACTTAATCTTAACTTTTTCAATTCTAAGCTTCATCAAGCTTCAGTGATTTAATGTTATTTAATTCATTATATAACAGATAAAAGTTTTGAGCTTTTTAAATAGGTTTTACGTTGCTAAAACCTTTGTGCCTTGCTATAAATTTAAAAATAAATTAGGAGCTTTAAGAAATAGTAGCATATCAAATTAGATTAGTAAAAAGTTGTTCCCAGTTCTAACTTTAATAAGTAATACAGTTCTAAATGAAAATAAAAATTTGTCCACAAAAAGTTAGTTCATAGTATAAGCACATTTTTTATGTGAACTTTTTGTTTTTATATTGTAGAAATTTGTTCATTTTCCAAGCTCGACGTATCTAAAAATCTATTTAGATAAATAAACATTTGTGTTCATATTTATTATTTGAACATAACAATGTCTGATCAGGAAGTATATATTTTATAAAATATTTAAACATGCTTTATCAAAAAAGCTTTTTAAGCTTATTAAAAAAAACCTAGTCTAAAAGTGTAGATACACTTTTCGACAACATATTGTTTAACCATAAGAAATTGAAGAGTTTACACAGATTTTCTTATAAACCGAGCTTTATATCAAAACTATATCAAGCTTATAACATCAAAGCTTAGGAATCCAAATAGTGAACTAAACTTTGGATCTTACTTCTAATTAATGAAATTTGTATTTTTAAATTTTAAAAGCTCTACATTTTTAATCCATTTGTAATATGCAGCTTTAAGCACAAGTGATCGACTTTGTTACTATTACATAAAATAAGCTTTTTACTAATACAAAAATGACGTTTTACTATTATAAAAGGTGAGTGCTACGAAAAATTTCTCTGAGTTTGTCATTTTTAACAACGGTAGTATTTTAACAAATAAGAGCTTTTAAACAAGATTAAGTTATACTTATTACTTAATTTAATTTTTTTCAGTTCTAAGTTACTATATAAAACTACCTTATATAGGTATACTGCCTTATTTTCATACAGGCCATGTTTTTATAATCCTTAAATCAAATCTGAAGCTATAAAGAAACAGAAGAACTTACTGTAATAAGTAGAACATTTCTAAATAAAAATAAAAATAAAATTGAAGTTTGGAAAGCTTTTCTAACAAAAATACCAAGTATATAACATCCATGACTAGGCATCCAAATAGTGAAATAATCTTTGGATCTTACTTCAAATTAAAACACTTGAGTTTTTAAAATCAAAGCTTTTAGTCCATTCGTAATTTAAAGCTTTAAGCACAATTCACCGATTATATTATTTATACAAAAAATATGATTAAATTAAACAAAAATATCACTTTAATAAGTTGTTTAATAAGTTGTTAGTTTCCAACATTGAGTTACATTCTAAGAGCTTTTACAAAAGTTTAGGCTGTATTCCCTAATTTCCTCCAATCTTAAACTAAATTAACTTAAATTTATTATTATTTTAATAACAAAGTAAAAGCAGTAAGCTTCGAGCTTTTATTATATATTAATTATAGTCAATTTTCAATAAATATTTAAACCTAAAGCTTTTAAGAAAAAATAACATAATATATTAATCTATACACATCTAAAATCAATGTTAAATATTATCATTTAGAGAAAAGCTTTTGTTTTGTAAATTATAAAAATCCTAATGTTATATCTTAAGATATGATAAGCTTTTAAAAATATCTTTCAAAATTTAGATACATTGTTTTTATAAAATAATCTGTTAGCTTAATACTATTTTTAAAAGCTCAAACGTATCGTTAAAATTAATATACATTATTTTTATTGTTTTTTCATTTATATGATTTTTTAAATAATTGAAATATTTAATGTGCTTTTAAATGTTAAAGTAAACTATTATTTTTGGCAAGACTTATGATGAAACATTAAATAATTTATTTTCTTAGTATGCTAGATGTATTTTTTTGAGCTTTTGTAAAAAAAACATTTTGTTAATTGAGTTATGAATTTGTAAGGATTTCAATAATAAAATTTAGAGCTTTTAATAGTGTTTATTAAAAAGTTTGTGTTATTTTAATACATTTTGTTAAGCTTTCATAATGTTTAATAGCTTATATTTGCTGCTAGCTAATGCAACTTTTAAAATAAATTCAAGAGCTTTTAAGAATAAATATTACAATTCATTGAGTTATTATTTTTTTTAAATATGAACCGATTTTTGTTTCAAGTTCTTTTGAATTACTCTTCTAGAAGCTTAACTTGAACTTTAAGTTCAATTTTAACTATATACTCAAAAATGATTTGACGTATGGAAACCATTTTGAAAAACTCGAATTGTAAAGTTAAGTTGTATTTTATCGTAGAGCTTTTTATAATAAAGTATATGAGGAATATATATTCAAAGTTTTGAAATGTTTAATTTTAAACTTAAGACATTGCTTAATGCATTTTGAGGTCAGCTGTGCAAGATTTTAGATAATCAACCTTTCACTAAGCTTATAATATAACTGATATTTTTTAAAAGCTCATTTATTTCTTCGGCAAAGTTTTGTTTTAACTATTTACAAATTCTATACGATCGGTTATTTCGGGGCCAAAAGCTCTTAAAACTATTTAAAGATGAAGATGTTCACCGTTTGACATCAAGTGAACAAAAAATCTCATTTTGACACATTCCCGTTTTAGCCACTGTGCGTAATTTACATTTAAAGTATAAAAGGTCAGACTTGCTTTTTAGCTGTCCCAGTAAAGGAAATTAGTGTCAATCGTGGCTCTTAAACCAAATTGAACTAGGATAATAATATGTGAGTATTTTGAAAGATTAAAACAGAAACATTTTTGAGCTGTTAGTATAGTTTATAATTTTATACGATTTTATAAGCTTTCCAAGTAAAGCAACTGCTTAAAATAAATTAAGAGCTTTTAAAAATAGTCATACGAAATTATAGATAAATAAAATGTTTGATCTAGGGCTAAGCTTTAAGTTTTAAAAGCATAGAATAATAAATTTGTTAGATAAAGGTAAAGCAATACGAGCTTTTAAAAAGTTTTTTATGCGTAATATATATTTTTTAAATTAACCTTTTTAACTTTTCAATTCTGATGTGCCTTTTAAAAGCTTAATATTATCTCTTATAATTTAAATTTTTAAAATTTCAGTTATGACCGCCTATAATTTTTTTTTGCTAAGCTGAGTATTCTTCATAAATCCCTTATTTTACATACTGAATCCATTTAAAAACTCTGAAACTATAAAAGTTAAGAAATTCAAACTGTCGAGCAGAGCTTTTAATAACTTAAACAAAGTTTGTTTGAGAAATAAATTGAAAAGTTTCAATATTTATTATTTTCTACTTAAGTGCTTAAATGTTTAAAATATTAAAAATATCTAAAAGCTCAATCATCCTTTATATAGAATAAATAATGTTGTTACAGATACATTACAGTAATATTGTTACAGATACATTACAGTAAATGGTATAACCTAGATCTAAGCTTTAAGGTTTAGATCAGGCTAAAAGCGTAAATTATTTCACTTTTTTAAAGAATTTCTTCTAAAAAATTAGTTATAAATAATTTGAGGTAGTAAAGCTTTTATTAATAAGCTTTAATAACTGAGTATCTAAAAGCTTCAATAGTTTTTTATAAAATTTTATAAATTTATATTTAGAGTACCGCAATGAATTATCCATCTAGAGGTGCAGGCTCTTTACAGGCTCGCTTTTACTAAGTCCTTAGTAAAAGCTTAACAAATATTAAGCTTTTACTAAGGACTTAGTAAAAGCTTAATATTTGTAATAAAATTCAGTCAATTCTGCAATCTTATTTCAATTTAGTTTTTATATGATATTTTACCTTTAAAGTATTATTTTGAAAATAGAAATTTCATTTAAACTCTTAAAAATAATTGTACTTTACCGAGCTTTTACTATGCATTTAGTTTTAAAAGCTTTATAATAGTTTTAATTTTAACCCGTTTTTCAGACCACACAAACTTTATGTTCGATACAATTTTTTGATATCTAAAAATTATATTTTAAACTCTTTTTATTTTACATTAAGATATTTTTTTAGAACTTTTATAAAACTAAAAATTTAAAATAAATAAAACTAAAAATTTAACTAATTCGATTTGAGAGCTAATTTTAAAATATAATATCTTTCATAAAATTCGAAAAACAATGGACTAACCGAACATAAAAGTTTATTAAAGAAGCGCCAAATCGACAAAAATATCAAATATAGTGTACAGTAAAACTAAAGTATCTGCATCGGGTAATTCTACAATTGGTGTGAATATATTTTACAATTCACACAGTAACCTTAATTTTTTCTTTCAATTGTGACATTTTGTGACATTATACATAAATACATAGTAAATATGTTTGATAAATTTTAGGTATTTTGTGATGTACATGCCACCTAGATGTTATTGGAAAAGTAGAGTTGCGAGGAGCAACGAAATTTAAAGAAAAAAATTGTCATAATAAATGTCACAAAATGTAACAATTGAAAGAAAAAAGGAAGGTTACTGTGTGAATTTTAAAAATTTTTCACACAAATTGTAGAATTACCCGATTCTTTAATTTTACCATACACCGCGATCTTTTTGTCGATTGGGCGCTTCTTTAATAAACTTTTATGCTCGGTTAGTCAATTCTTTATCGAATTTTATGAAAGATATTAAATTTTAAAATCAGCTCTCAAATCGAATTAGTTTAAACTTTTAGTTTTATTTTATAGTTTAAATAAGATAAATGTTCTAAAAAAATATCTGTACAATAAAATGAGCTTAAAATATAATTTTTGGATAACAAAAATGTTTATCCAGAAAAAGTTTGCTTGGTGTGAAAGATGCGTAAGCTTATGAAGATATATATCAGTTCTTCTCTGTCGGACGAGCAATGCACATCGCGTTGCAATTCATTTCTCATTATTTTAATTTGTAATTTTATTTGTTTTTTATCTTTTTTTGTTGTTGTGTTTATCTTTAATTTATTTTTTAACCTGTGATAACTTGTGTAGTGAAAATTAATTAATTATTATTAGACATTAATTATGTTAATTATCTTATAACAAAAATGTGAACGATTTTTAGTAAAAATCGTATAAAAGTCGTATTTTGTGTCGGGCACTTATAGGAAAAATTAAAATTGACACGCACAATCACAGTCACTATAAGTTCTTCATATCCAACCCGTTAATTTCCCGTTAATTTGTTACATTTTTTTTTGTATTTTAAATACCGTTTAGTCGACTTGCAAGTAGATCATTGTTTGCTGGCCCATCGCTGTTCTTGCGTTCTTTAAGTTTGATTTTCTGTATTCCTGTGTCATGGGGAGAGTGTTCTCTCTTCAGTTCTGTAATATTCTCGGATTGCGGACAAACTTTGCAGCCGTGGAACACCATACAGCTTCCACAAAACCAGCGGTTCTTCTTCTCACCGAGACCAAAATTGTGGACTCAGCTTATTCACTATAAAGGGCTGGCCATGTATATCCGCAACGATATATTTTTTTCTATTCCTAGTTTTTTAGGCCAAAGTACGAATAATGATTTCAGCTTCATTTGGGTTGAAATTCATGTCTCGAAACACCCCCTGTTCCTTTGTTGGGTTTATCGAAGCCTCCTTTGAGCGCATCTTTCAGAAATCACCAAATGCTGAAATCGCTGTGGCAGGTGATTTCAATGTCCACAATGACAAGTGGCTTCCTTATTCTAAGTCCGTTACACCGGCTGGTGAGACGGTTGAAATGTTTGCAGCTTTAAACCAACTAACACAGCTTGTTGATCAGCCAACAAGAATGCCAGTTCGGGTCAACGATACAGGTTATTTACTGGATCTGTTTTTAACATCTCATGCGGAAAAATACAGTATCTCTTGAAGGGTTCGAATGGCACTCTTGTTTTGCAATACTGATAGTGCCTTTATTCTGGTTTCGATGGTCATTCTTACGGGAATGGAACAGTTCATTCCTTTCGCAGTCTCTCTAAGCTAAAAAAATCAGGCAATCTTTGGCATAATCACGACTACAGAACAGCAACCGCCAAAAAAGAAGCCTTTTACCGCAAATTTGTTAAAACTCACCATATGAAAATTTGGCTAAATTTAAGGCGGTTAGAAAATTGCCAACTTGAACGGTGTCGCAAGCTTAAAATAATTACCAAAAAATGGTTCAAGAAGAGTAGTGGCAGGTTGTAAAGCAGGGCTATAGCAATATCGAACCTTTCCGTCCTTTGCTCGCAAAGTAGAGGACTTCTTTCTATTCTTGAATAGTAGGAAATCATCAAACAACATCTTAAAGTTGGGGACTATATTTTTTCTACTGTCCAAGAGAAAGCTAATCTTTTCGCCCAAAAATTTGCTGCAAACTCCAATTTAGCTTATTCTAACGTATTACCCCAATTATCTCTCTAGACAGCTCGTCGATGCGCCGCATTAGATTCCATTCTAGAGTTGTCGTCAAAGTCCTTGCAAACATTATTTTTGTCACTGAACAGTGTAGCAGAGGCATTTATCAATCTGGTGAATCGCAAGTCATTGCGCTCGATATCTTGAAAGCATTTGATTGCGTGTGGCATAAGGGTTTGCTGTGTAAGTTGAGGGCAGTTGGCCTTTCTCGGTTCGTTAATTTTATGGATTAAGAGTTTTATTCTCAGTCACAAAATCCAAGTGGTGGTGGATGGCTTGACTTCCGTTCCAAAGATTTTAACGCTAGTGTTTCTCTAGGATCCTTCCTTTCTCCAACCCTTTTTCTAATTTTCTATCAGCAAATCTCAATCTAATATACTCCTACGCTGATGACTCCTCTCACTTTCCACCTCTTATTATTAACCTTCTTCTTCATCGCCCTACGTGAGATCTCAATTCCATTCTTGAATGAAGTGAAGTCACTAGGGTTGAATTTAATCCCAACAGTTTTAAATCTTATGTTTTTTCTAGGCGAACTGATGGCTATTCGCCGTCTTTTATGTGTAGTGAATCCAGTTTGGCTACTTCTGATACATTTGAGATCCTTGGCTTAACTATTTCAAAGAGAACATCTTGGGCTGAACAAATAAACAAAGCAGCAATTGGTGTAGCCAGAATGCCTTGGGTTTTTACGACGATGTAAATTTTACTTTAATCCATCTAAAACACTTACAATATATAAAACCTATATAAGACCCAGGTTGGAGTCTAATTGTCATATTTGGGCTGGAGCACTGGAAACGCTTCTGACTGCACTCGATCGGGTTCAAACCGAGCATCTCAAATGATTGAGGACATAACATTATTGTCTAATCTTGATTCTCCTTCCCATAGGCGTAATGTGGGAGCTTTATACATGTTTTAAAAGTACTTTCATGGTCATTGCCCTGTTTTTATTAGAGATTAATTTTCAATGTCTCAGTTTTTGTAATACTTAAGTGCACATTTCTGGCTCATCTTAATTTCGTTTATTGTTAGAAAGCTGTACACAATATATATTAACCATAGTTCGCGTTATACGAAGTATTGATGTACTCCCCAAAAAAACTTTACAATATTTCAGCTTGATTTATTTGTATGTACATATTCATAATTGTGCTTGATCCATTTATAATGAATACAAGTTAACATTATCATTGGTCGGTACACCGTATTATGAGTAAATATACAAAAATCACGACAGGACAATCACAAATACGATAAAATTATGATTAATGATAATTTTGAAATAATTGATTTTCATTTATCATTACCATCAATGTTTTGACCAATATTTTTATTTTTTCGTAAAATAAAAAAAAATCCTAATTTTTCACCAACATCAAAACCGCAACCAATATAGAAAATGGAAAAATCCATTAACAGCATGAACATGTTTTTTTTTTATCATTTTCACTTAGTTTGTGTGTGCCATTTTGATGTTATAGTCATTCACACATAGCACACAATATTATTATAGTTTCTAAGTTATTGATGTAAAATTGTCTGAATTGTTTATATAGAATAGGAGGCAGTGAATGGATGTGGTTTTAATGGGGTAAGGGGTATAATTTTTATTTTTCGTGGTCAATTTTAAAGTTAATTCATTTAAATGGTTTTGCTGTGAAACTTTTTTTGTTTTGTGTCGAAAGTTAGAATTTGTAATGGGAATGTTGATGAGTGGGTGAAATTTATGCAAGCAATTTATAGAAAAAACTTGATTTACTTTGTATGATACTGTAAAAAAAATATACTGTCAATGTTATAATTTATATAAATTTTAATTGTAAATTACAAAACTCCGACAGTTTTCACTCACTTCTTAAATAGATTCCTAATTTATTATTAAACATTTACAGTTTATTTCTTTATTGATAGTAAATTTGTGACAGCTAGTAAAAAGTAGAAACTGGTTTCAGCTATATATCCATGATTTTTGTGAGAAACGGATATACATTTTATCAGCTCTTAGAAATCACTAAATCATTTTCAAGTGAATTAGATCCCAATATCATCATGTTTTTATTACGTGAGGATACCTGCTAGACTTAGTCTTTAAAAATTTTTGGCACCATCGTGCTTAGTATTTATATCTGTTCCTTTAGTATGCTTAGCCAGGTTGATCCTGTTATTAGATTCCTAATCTATTTCCCCTTACAAAAAATGACGAATTCACAATGGTGGTTCTGTTATTTGCGATCCTCATCACCTGCAATCGATTTAATTGTAATATTTCCATCTTATTAAAAATATCAGTTGGTTTCCTGTTCTTTACAACTTTGAAAATTGATAAGCAGACCCGAAATTTATAAAAATCTAAGTACAACCAATTTTGAAATATGATCAAATTTTTTTAACCTCATTGCATATCTTGTATATGAGTTAAGGAGCATTTGAATATAATGGAAATATTGAATTTGCAGGTCGAACATAACAATATCTCCATACAAGAAATGAGGTAAAATGTGAGTTTTAACTACTTGAAGACGAAGATTGTAACTAAAATATTTCGTAGTAGCCCATAGCATTCTCAGCAGTAATATCCCAAGGGCATTGATAATTTCCCGAAATAATTTTATTACAATTTTCGAAAGCACGTTGCTTGGTAACAACCCGAGTAACATTTTGAACTAAAAGTGGATGTAATAAACAAATATTTCTTAACATAGAATTAGTTAAGGCTGCTAGATTGTAAATTGTACTATATGAATGTGTCATTTTGAAATAGTATGTATTGTAAAATAAAACTATGAATTCTTTTCATCTAGTAGCCAGAATATGTTTTGCTAAAATAGCAAGCCAATTAAATCGGTTAATTTCGAGTCACGTGTACGAAATATTCAGTTTAATGTTATTTTGATTAGTTTATTTCGTACACGTGATTCAAAATAGACTGATTTAATAGGCTTCTTATTTTGACAAAAAATTTTCAATAAAAAAACAATTGTTTTACTTATGCTTTGAACTTGATAGTTCCAACATAAAAATTCATCAAAAATAACTACCAGATTTTTTACCGTTTTAGGAAAACCTACTTCTGAAAAATTTAGGAACATGTGCCTTACACCAATTTGATGACTGCGATATTAATCGAATATCTTGATTAACCATTTCAATACACTGTGAAATATATTCTTTATGACCAAATTTGAATATTTGTAAGTCATCTGCAAAAAGTTGATACTGACAATTATTAATGACATTAGGTAAATCATTGATAAACATCATACACAAAAACGGACCCAGAACAGACCGTCGAGGGACTACTGATTTTATTTTACAAGTATTCGAGACAAATGAGTCAAAGTATTATTCGATCCATTATAATAAGTAACATCTGCAATCCTGCAATTACAGTTATTTAACAGTTATTTGATTTAAATTTAACATATTGATTATTACTGACTATTTTAATTTTAATTTTAATTTTAATTTTAATTTTAATTTTAATTTTAATTTTAATTTTAATTTTAATTTTAATTTTAATTTTAATTTTAATTTTAATTTTAATTTTAATTTTAATTTTAATTTTAATTTTAATTTTAATTTTAATTTTAATTTTAATTTTAATTTTAATTTTAATTTTAATTTTAATTTTAATTTTAATTTTAATTTTAATTTTAATTTTAATTTTAATTTTAATTTTAATTTTAATTTTAATTTTAATTTTAATTTTAATTTTAATTTTAATTTTAATTTTAATTTTAATTTTAATTTTAATTTTAATTTTAATTTTAATTTTAATTTTAATTTTAATTTTAATTTTAATTTTAATTTTAATTTTAATTTTAATTTTAATTTTAATTTTAATTTTAATTTTAATTTTAATTTTAATTTTAATTTTAATTTTAATTTTAATTTTAATTTTAATTTTAATTTTAATTTTAATTTTAATTTTAATTTTAATTTTAATTTTAATTTTAATTTTAATTTTAATTTTAATTTTAATTTTAATTTTAATTTTAATTTTAATTTTAATTTTAATTTTAATTTTAATTTTAATTTTAATTTTAATTTTAATTTTAATTTTAATTTTAATTTTAATTTTAATTTTAATTTTAATTTTAATTTTAATTTTAATTTTAATTTTAATTTTAATTTTAATTTTAATTTTAATTTTAATTTTTTGGTCGATCATTGATCGTTGAAGAGATCGGACGTGCTTTGTTCGTTCTCTTCATTTTATAATTTATGATTTATTTAATTTAATTTTAGATTCAGTGTGTGACGTTTTACAAAAAATAATTAATTATTTTAATTTAATTTATTCTAGTTAAATTTTATTTAGAATATTTATTGTAAAAGGAAACTACTTAGTGAAAATCAGTATTAAACTATTGTGATAGAAGTGTGTGTGTGTGTATTATGTAATGGATTACATAATAATTATAAATGGAACTCTGTCGCTTTTCCCAGAGTACAGGTAGTATTTGCACTATAGTAATATCCCATTTCTTAGCAGTTAACATTTTATTAAATCAAAAAGCTATCATTTTAGATGCCTATACAAATTATTTATTTTATTCAGTGTATAGTTTTTGTTGCCTTCTTGTTGTCTTTGTTTGATCTTTTTTTTGATCGATTTTTTAACGGGAAAAAACGAACAAAATTTACCATGGTGTATGCATGTGTTATTATATACATGCTCTCTATATAGTATGTGTTACATACTATATAGAGTGAATAAAAAGTATTAGTATGTACTTTATAACGTATATATTGCGAGTCGAGTCCAACTCAACCACGGTTGATATACAGAGAATACTTTTCACCATGCATGTACAAGCAATGTATGTCTACTGCGTATACGAAATTCCAATAACATTTCACCGTGTTTATTGGTAAATTATCATATTAAGGTTGAAATGTAAGAAATAGTTTGGACTTGATATCGTTTCAACTCTATTTATGTGTATAATATGCATACACAAATTGACGATGATTTGAAACTGACTTTGGTACAATCGGACTTGGTACATAATAATTTCATTACAAAGGAGAATGATGGTAAACGACAGAATTGAAAAAAATTTGTTTTTATAAATTTCTTCATTTGTTTTCTTGTTGGTTTTCCCCTCCATCATATGATTTATGGTAGGTTTATGTACATGGAGAATATGTGAATGTTGGTTTATATATTATAAGAAATGTAACTAGTATTGAGTCTGTATATGACTCAATACCAGACTCATTTCATTAACCTTACCTTAGGTAAAACAATGACAGTGTGTGTGTGTACTGGGTAGTTGGTTGTGCAATTTGCAATTGATACCATTTATTTTTTCATTTTATTTTTTCAAATGATCAAATTAATCAAGTGTGTTTACATTTAGTCTGTTGATATCGGAATCATTCTTCATTCCTTTCACCTTTACCTATAGAACCGGTTTCGACGAAACCGGTTTTGTAGGTGAGGGGAAGGAGTGGGATTGTGGTCTTATATAGACCTTATTTCGGAGAGCATGGTTGCTGTGGTAGAGTAGGGCTTTTTGGTTCCTCTTCTTTGGGAATAGTAGATGCTTTTGATGTGAATCGTCAGTGAGCCGTGGTGGTAGAGCGTGGGAAAGTTCATGGTCACCTCCTGAGTTGACTTTCATTACTTTGAATATTTTTTATTTGTTTTTGGTGTGATGTTCTTTATGACCGGGATTGGCCAGTTTTCCAGGGATTGTGTTTTTGATTTGGTAGGGATGTTTCTTGGTAGTGTACTTACTAGTTTTGCAATTGCTGTGGGCGCTCACGGGGTGCTGTGGCCGATTTTTCACTGATTCTGTATCGGAGTGGTGTAGGCCGACAGTCGAGTCATTGAGGTCTGATTCACTTGTAGGAATGATAGAGTGGGATTGATGCGATAGTCTTCTCAGAGCTCGTTGGGGACTTTTAGTGTCCGGCTCAATTGACACTTTAACGGTACCGTTAATGGCGCAAGCTTCTGGTCTTTTCCGTTTGTAATCGGTCCCAGCTGAAATTTGCTTTTTTTTGAAAAACTGTAAATCTATAATTTGGGTTGCTGTGAAGTTTGTGTGTGTTGGGGTGTCTATCGGTGGTTAGTATGGGATGATATGTGGATGTATGTTGTACAGTTGGTGGTCATAATACTCAAAATGCCATTGTTTTAAATGGTTTATTATAATTTGAGTTACGTTGTTTTGTTGTATTGTTATTTTATTGAATTATTATATTATTATATTATTGTATGATTGGATTATATTGTTTTTGTGTATTTTATTATTATATTAATATATTACTTTTAAGAGAAAAATTACCCAATTTATTACAGCCTATGGATTGCGGAATTATAATTTTATAATATTATATCATTAGATTACTAAGTATAGATGGGTTTTTGTTTTGTTTGTTTTAGAGGGTGTGAACTATTATTTTACTACGATCTTTATTTAGTGCAGTAGTTGCTCTGACCGACCACCACGGGTGCCTGTAGGTGCTTGGGTGTGTGCCTCTACTTTGTTTGTATCCACTCGAAACTTGAGTTGTGGTAGAGAGGGATCGGTCCATTTGACATTCGGAGATGGTGTTGTTGGAATAGCTTTTGGGGGAAAGGGTTGGCTATACAGTTGGGGGATTGTTGTCAGGAGTGGGATGTTGGGTTTATCGGTGTGGTTTGACCGATTGAAGTTGGTTGCAGTTTCTGGTGTTGTTGGGTATGGTCAGCGACGGGACAGTGAGGGACTCCGTCTGGGTTCTGGCGAGTGTATTGTAGACGGCTGAGGAGGTGGCTTTTAGTTGTATGGATATGGAGCGGCAGATATGTTTCTGGGGTAGCCTAGTGAAGTGGGTGATGGTGGTTTGGTATTGTGTTGTGTGGTTGGCATTCTTATTTTTGGTGGTGGTCGTGTCTGTGAGTGTCGTTTCGGAATCAGGTGGGATTTTGGTCTTAGACAGGATGTATTTCGGAGAGGTGTGGGGCGTTGAGCAGTTCATGGTCACTTTCTGAGTTGAAATTGACTACCTTGATTTGGTTTTGGTGTGATGACCTTGATCACTGGAATTCCAGGAATTGTGACTTGGATTTGGTGGTGATGGATCGTGGTAGTGAATTTGCTAGTTTTGCCAATTGTTGCGTGTAGCTTTTCAGGGGATACTCCCGAGTTGCTGTAGCCGGTTTTTTCATTTATTATGTTTCGGTGTGGTGTGGGCCGACAGTAGCAAATGTGTGGTTTGCTTTACTTGTAGAAGTGACAGAGTGAGGTTGGCCAGGTAGTCTTCCCAGATCTCGTTGATGACTATCATTGTTTAAATACTGGCTTAATTGGCAATTTTGGTCTGGTAGTGGTTGGTGTCGGCAGAGCTTGCATACATTTTATCTGCTGGAAATGACGGCTGTTTTCGCAAAGGGCGTTCTGGCGGCACCCTTGATAGTGCACGCTTCTGGCCTTTTTCTATTGGAGTTGGTCCCAGATTGACTTCAATTTTATAGTTTGCTTGTCGTTTTACTCTGCCTTTTTTAAGTATTCTTAAATCTGTAATTTGGATTTGTTGTGGAGTTGTTGGGAAGTTTGGTTTCTATCGGTGGTGAGTATGGGATGAATTGTGAATGTGTGTTATACTATTGCTGTCATAGTTCTCATAATGCCCCTGTCATATTGTTTAATTATTTATAAATAAGTTTAGTATTATATTATTATATTTCTATATTCTATACTTTTTCTTGTATTCCTACATTTTTGTACTAATCCAATTTATTACAGCCTATGGCTTGCAGGAATTATATTATTGTATAATGAAGTTACAATATTAAAAACTAATTAATTTATAATTCCAGATAAAAATTAATTTAATTTATAACAACCTAGAGTAATTAGTTCATTAATAGATTTGATTTTCAGGGAACCATTGCAGATTACAGATGAATGTCGGCATACTGGAGTTGCTGATAAGAGATGGCAGAATGCAGAGCAGTACAACAAAAATGTGATTGTCTTACACTAACAGTAGTTTGAATATTGGCTACCGGGAAATCGGACCAATTATGTCATAACTAACTTACTTTTCCTTTCCCTAACCCACAAAAATTTACTAACTATTGGCCGCCAAGGTGTCTGTAACCGGGTCGATCTCAATAATTTAACTAGTATCCTTCCATATCCTTCCAAGTATATGTAAAAACGGGTGTACTGTGGGCCCGGCGCTTTCCGGGATATCCTGCTTAATGCTTGGCAGTACATTCAAAATCAATCAATCAATCAATCAATTTTAATTTTAATTTTAATTTTAATTTTAATTTTAATTTTAATTTTAATTTTAATTTTAATTTTAATTTTAATTTTAATTTTAATTTTAATTTTAATTTTAATTTTAATTTTAATTTTAATTTTAATTTTAATTTTAATTTTAATTTTAATTTTAATTTTAATTTTAATTTTAATTTTAATTTTAATTTTAATTTTAATTTTAATTTTAATTTTAATTTTAATTTTAATTTTAATTTTAATTTTAATTTTAATTTTAATTTTAATTTTAATTTTAATTTTAATTTTAATTTTAATTTTAATTTTAATTTTAATTTTAGTTTTAATTTTAATTTTAATTTTAATTTTAATTTTAATTTTAATTTTAATTTTAATTTTAATTTTAATTTTAATTTTAATTTTAATTTTAATTTTAATTTTAATTTTAATTTTAATTTTAATTTTAATTTTAATTTTAATTTTAATTTTAATTTTAATTTTAATTTTAATTTTAATTTTAATTTTAATTTTAATTTTAATTTTAATTTTAATTTTAATTTTAATTTTAATTTTAATTTTAATTTTAATTTTAATTTTAATTTTAATTTTAATTTTAATTTTAATTTTAATTTTAATTTTAATTTTAATTTTAATTTTAATTTTAATTTTAATTTTAATTTTAATTTTAATTTTAATTTTAATTTTAATTTTAATTTTAATTTTAATTTTAATTTTAATTTTAATTTTAATTTTAATTTTAATTTTAATTTTAATTTTAATTTTAATTTTAATTTTAATTTTAATTTTAATTTTAATTTTAATTTTAATTTTAATTTTAATTTTAATTTTAATTTTAATTTTAATTTTAATTTTAATTTTAATTTTAATTTTAATTTTAATTTTAATTTTAATTTTAATTTTAATTTTAATTTTAATTTTAATTTTAATTTTAATTTTAATTTTAATTTTAATTTTAATTTTAATTTTAATTTTAATTTTAATTTTAATTTTAATTTTAATTTTAATTTTAATTTTAATTTTAATTTTAATTTTAATTTTAATTTTAATTTTAATTTTAATTTTAATTTTAATTTTAATTTTAATTTTAATTTTAATTTTAATTTTAATTTTAATTTTAATTTTAATTTTAATTTTAATTTTAATTTTAATTTTAATTTTAATTTTAATTTTAATTTTAATTTTAATTTTTATTTTAATTTTAATTTTAATTTTAATTTTAATTTTAATTTTAATTTTAATTTTAATTTTAATTTTAATTTTAATTTTAATTTTAATTTTAATTTTAATTTTAATTTTAATTTTAATTTTAATTTTAATTTTAATTTTAATTTTAATTTTAATTTTAATTTTAATTTTAATTTTAATTTTAATTTTAATTTTAATTTTAATTTTAATTTTAATTTTAATTTTAATTTTAATTTGATTTAATCACTTTAGACGTTAATTTAATTTAATTTTATTTTGAAGAGAACTTGTACGCGTTTACTCATTTGCCGCCATTGTTTTTGATGATGTTTCTTTGCATTATCAAAATTAATTTGCTGATTTGCCACTCTATACTCAGGTATAATGTTTATTACTATAGCTACTCACCACACTCACCGATGTTTTTTTCTCTTACTTAGCACCTTTCCAGGTGGGATGCTATTATGCCCTTAAACATGACATGAGACTTAATGTTTTGGTCATCTTAATTCTCTCTCTATTCACACACTAAATGTGGCTTTAAAATATCGAGGGCTACTTTAAGTTGGATGATTACTGTTGTGGCAGACGAAAACTCCATCTATTGTATAGCTGCATTTTGTGTTGAAGTTGACCATGCCTGCTATTAGTTTATAGCACAATAAGTATTTTATCGATATGTGCCTTGTATTAAAGTGGTAATTGCCAAACTACGAGTAATTAGTACAGCTAAATAGGCTGCACTATAATTGTTGGGTGTAGTTTCACTCAATTTTGTACCAGAGGTATTTTCGGTCTAGGTTTAGTGCAGTGGGTTTTATATTCTTTATATTGGGTCAGTAATGATGAATCGTAAATGGTTTGAATAGAAGAAGTTTTTCTACAAATGGATCAATATCCATGAATATTGAGATAAATCTATGTATAAAAATAGTTTATCTTCCATCGTAGTAACAACAGTAATTTACACTAACATCTATCAATTTACTAGCCAATCTTTTCTTCACTAAAAACTTCCACCAACATTTTTAAAAGTCATGATAATTTCTGTCGCTAACCGCACTTACATCGAAACTATCATTCCCTGTTATTTATGCTATAAAACTTTCCATAATTTCTCACTATAATACGACATTTTGTCGACACAAAAAGAATTTTATGTCAACATATTATTTCCTTTATGCAATTAATTTTCTATGCAGTTATGTAGATCAACACGTTTGTGGTAATAAAAAAAAAATACAAGAATTTCAATTATGAATATTATTACGAAACTGTTGATTGACTTGGCACAAATCCAAACAGTATATAGTATTCAGTTTGCATTGAAATGGAATGTAAATAGTTTTCAACGATTTATGATAAAGATACTTAACATTTTTAATTTTGTGAAAATTATACAAAAGAACTTTGGAGTTAATTTTTTTTTTATGGCATAAAATTTATATAATCTAAAATGGTATACATAGATGAAAAGATGAACATAAAGCTTTTATTAGTTTAGGGCGTCTACTAGGCTGGTCCATCTTGATGTTCAAGGGCCACTGATTTTATTGCCATCCTTGTTTGCCAACTTATTACTCCACTTCCAGTTTGCAGACCACGTTCCATTTTCGTTTTTTAACCGTATCTGGATCCATGTCCTGAACTAAATCCGAACGTTTTCGTACCTCGTTCCATTTCCGTTTTTAGTTTCAGTTTAAGTTCCAGATTTGGACCCTTTGCTGGAACTAAACCTAAAATGTTTACGGATCTCGTTCCAGTTTTGTTTCAGGATCTAGTTTCAGTTCCCGATCGGAAAGGCATACGGAGTTGCAACAAATACTGAATCCCTTTCCCGATCTTATCTTCCAGTACCATTTTATAGTTCAAATTCAGTTCCAGAACCAGTTCTTTTTTCGAATACGGAACGAATACGTTTTTGGTATCCGTTATTATTCTAGATGTAGTCCAAGTATTTTATCATGTTTGGCATAAAGGATTAGGGACAAGTTAAATCGTGAACCTCTAACAAATTCACCGAGGCAGATCTGAATCCGAAATATTTCAAGATCTATTTCCGAATCTGCAGTTCCGTATTTTGGGTTCAGTTTAAGTTCCAGAACCGGAATCTTATTCAAATGCATTTTTGAATCGGTTTTCAGTTCTGGAGCCGGATACGTTTTTGGTATCAGAAACCGGATAGAAAAATCAGATCTCGTCCTAGTTATGTTTTTGGGTCCAGTTTTTTTACTAAACAACGTGTCAGTATTTTTTTTGTGTTTTGCATAAACGATTGGGGACAAGTTAAATCGACATTTTGAAAACCGGTTTCAGCGCCAGATCGGGATCCTGTTTCCGGAACATTTCTGGAACTATATCCGGAACATTTCCGGAACTCGTCCCAGTTTCGTTTTAAATAGTTGATAAAAGTTTTAAAAAAGATCAAACGAGTGACAATTTTAATAATACAGGTAAGAACTGAAACTTTTCCGAATTTCGTTCCAGTTCCAGTTTTGTGACAAGTAGTTGCAAATTGGGATCCGTTTCCGAAACTAAATCTGAAACTTATCCGAATCTCTTTCCAGTTCTGTTTTTGTTCTTGATCCGGATCCTTCTCTGGATCTTAATTCAGAACATTTCCGTATTTTATTCCAGTTTCGTTTTTGGTTCCATTTTTACTTCCAGATTCGGATTCATTATTGGATTTGCATCCAGAACATTACATATGGAATCTTACTAATATTATTCTGTGGCTTACTGGTTTTTCTTTGCTATCAATGTTTTCTTCGCTTTAGTAATTGTTATTATGTTTCCGCCTTGTTCATGTGAATGTGGGCTACACGTATCTACCAGAAAATAAAAAGTAATTACCATTTGCAATTGTTTTAATTTCACCACTGTTTTTCGATCTAAGGCCCACGGATAAAGTTTCATTGCTTAAACCAATCCGCTTGCTTACATCAGCAAAAATATCGAATGTAAAGTATTTCATTACTGTGTAAAATAAAAAAATTTCAACATACTT
Organism: Tipula confusa; assembly: GCA_963556175.1. Classification (NCBI taxonomy): domain Eukaryota; kingdom Metazoa; phylum Arthropoda; class Insecta; order Diptera; family Tipulidae; genus Tipula; species Tipula confusa. Next base: position 17,171,798 of record OY744477.1, on the reverse strand, counting down.
TTCATGTACATCAAAACTTTCAAATGTCAAAATAACTAACGGTGTTTGCATAAAAAATTCGATAACCTCGATTTTTTAATTCTAGAACCACAAACATATAATATTTATTTACTGTATATACATACACATGTGGTTAGGACAGCTCATGCGATCGTCGTTTGGCTTACAATTTTTATTTGCGCAAATATGGCGAAATCATGATGAATACTATAACATCGTGATATTCAACCGTATGTACGGTTCTGCACCGAACATAATTTTACAGTAAATTCTACAAATATAAAAAAAAATTTTTTTTTTCAATTTTCACGAGAACATGTGATACCTATATTTAATTTTTGTTTATGTGTGTGCAGTCACTTAAAATAATAAAAATCGATTTTCATTTATATTCCGATTTCGTGATTGGAGAGTTATATTATGCATTGTATGCCACCGTCGTTGTATTACCACACGTGTCATACACATGACTCGCCTTTCGAACGTGATCGACATTTTGTTTCCTTATTAATCAGGGTTTAGCTTTTGTGGACTTTAGATTTCACTTTCGACTTGATTTTTGACTTGACTTTTGACTTGACTTTTGACTTGACTTTTGACTTGACTTTTGACTTGACTTTTGACTTGACTTTTGACTTGACTTTTAACTTGACTTTTGACTTGACTTTTGACTTGACTTTTGAATTTTGACTTGACTTTTGACTTGACTTTTGACTTGACTTTTGACTTGACTTTTCCCTTGACTTTTGACTTGACTTTTGAGTTGATTTTTCCCTTGACTTTTGACTTGACTTTTCCCTTGAATTTTGACTTGACTTTTGACTTGACTTTTGACTTGACTTTTCCCTTGACTTTTGACTTGATTTTTGACTTGACTTTTGACTTGACTTTTGACTTGACTTTTTACTTGACTTTTGACTTGACTTTTGACTTGACTTTTGACTTGACTTTTGACTTGACTTTTGACTTGACTTTTGACTTGACTTTTGACTTGACTTTTGACTTGACTTTTGACTTGACTTTTAACTTGACTTTTGACTTGACTTTTGACTTGACTTTTGAATTTTGACTTGACTTTTGACTTGACTTTTGACTTGACTTTTGACTTGACTTTTCCCTTGACTTTTGACTTGACTTTTGAGTTGATTTTTCCCTTGACTTTTGACTTGACTTTTCCCTTGAATTTTGACTTGACTTTTGACTTGACTTTTGACTTGACTTTTGACTTGACTTTTGACTTGAATTTTGACTTGATTTTTGACTTGACTTTTGACTTGACTTTTGACTTGACTTTTGACTTGACTTTTCCCTTGACTTTTGACTTGACTTTTGACTTGACTTTTGACTTGACTTTTGACTTGACTTTTGACTTGACTTTTGACTTGACTTTTGACTTGACTTTTGACTTGACTTTTGACTTGACTTTTGACTTGACTTTTGACTTGACTTTTAACTTGACTTTTGACTTGACTTTTGACTTGACTTTTGAATTTTGACTTGACTTTTGACTTGACTTTTGACTTGACTTTTGACTTGACTTTTGACTTGACTTTTGACTTGACTTTTGACTTGACTTTTGACTTGACTTTTGACTTGACTTTTGACTTGACTTTTGACTTGACTTTTGACTTGACTTTTGACTTGACTTTTGACTTGACTTTTGAATTGACTTTTGACTTGACTTTTGACTTGACTTTTGATTTGACTTTTGACTTGACTTTTGACTTGACTTTTGACTTGACTTTTGACTTGACTTTTAACTTGACTTTTGACTTGACTTTTGACTTGATTTTTGACTTGACTTTTGACTTGACTTTTGACTTGAATTTTGACTTGACTTTCGACTTGACTTTTCCCTTGACTTTTGACTTGACTTTTGACTTGACTTTTGACTTGACTTTTGACTTGACTTTTGACTTGACTTTTGACTTGACTTTTGACTTGACTTTTGACTTGACTTTTGACTTGACTTTTGACTTGACTTTTGACTTGACTTTTGACTTGACTTTTGACTTGACTTTTGACTTGACTTTTGACTTGACTTTTGACTTGACTTTTGACTTGACTTTTGACTTGACTTTTGACTTGACTTTTGACTTGACTTTTCCCTTGACTTTTGACTTGACTTTTGACTTGACTTTTGACTTGACTTTTGACTTGACTTTTGACTTGACTTTTGACTTGACTTTTGACTTGACTTTTGACTTGACTTTTGACTTGACTTTTGACTTGACTTTTGACTTGACTTTTGACTTGACTTTTGACTTGACTTTTGACTTGACTTTTGACTTGACTTTTAACTTGACTTTTGACTTGACTTTTGACTTGACTTTTGACTTGACTTTTGACTTGACTTTTGACTTGAATTTTGACTTGACTTTCGACTTGACTTTTCCCTTGACTTTTGACTTGACTTTTGACTTGACTTTTGACTTGACTTTTGACTTGACTTTTGACTTGACTTTTGACTTGACTTTTGACTTGACTTTTGACTTGACTTTTGACTTGACTTTTGACTTGACTTTTGACTTGACTTTTGACTTGACTTTTGACTTGACTTTTGACTTGACTTTTCCTTTGACTTTTGACTTGATTTTTGACTTGACTTTTGACTTGACTTTTGACTTGACTTTTTACTTGACTTTTGACTTGACTTTTGACTTGACTTTTGACTTGACTTTTGACTTGACTTTTGACTTGACTTTTGACTTGACTTTTGACTTGACTTTTGACTTGACTTTTGACTTGACTTTTGACTTGACTTTTGACTTGACTTTTGACTTGACTTTTAATTTGACTTTTGACTTGACTTTTGACTTGACTTTTGACTTGACTTTTGACTTGACTTTTGACTTGACTTTTGACTTGACTTTTGACTTGACTTTTGACTTGACTTTTGACTTGACTTTTGACTTGACTTTTGACTTGACTTGACTTTTGACTTGACTTTTGACTTGACTTTTGACTTGACTTTTGACTTGACTTTTGACTTGATTTTTGACTTGACTTTTGACTTGACTTTTGACTTGACTTTTGACTTGACTTTTGACTTGACTTTTGACTTGACTTTTGACTTAACTTTTGACTTGACTTTTGACTTGACTTTTGACTTGACTTTTGACTTGACTTTTGACTTGACTTTTGACTTGACTTTTGACTTGACTTTTGACTTGACTTTTGACTTGACTTTTGACTTGACTTTTGACTTGACTTTTGACTTGACTTTTGACTTGACTTTTGACTTGACTTTTGACTTGACTTTTGACTTGACTTTTGACTTGACATTTGACTTGACTTTTGACTTGACTTTTGACTTGACTTTTGACTTGACTTTTGACTTGACTTTTGACTTGACTTTTGACTTGACTTTTGACTTAACTTTTGACTTGACTTTTGACTTGACTTTTGACTTGACTTTTGACTTGACTTTTGACTTGACTTTTGACTTGACTTTTGACTTGACTTTTGACTTGACTTTTGACTTGACTTTTGACTTGACTTTTGACTTGACTTTTGACTTGACTTTTGACTTGACTTTTGACTTGTCTTTATTTGACTTGATACTTAGAGACATCTATGTAATACTTATAATTTAAGAAAGAGGAAAGATAAACACAGTGTAATCTTAAAGTATTAATTTGAGTTAAATTGACAATGAACATTAATGAAGTGCAATTGATTAATGAACCCCTAGTAGGCAAAAATGTAACAATATTATAACGGTTTGTCCCATCCCTGTAAATCACACAAATGTATGCATCTTTATTTAAGTTAAAGTTCTTCATATACTAACCACCACAATTCAATTCCCCTCATACTCCTTACACATTTAAAAATAATCATGATTTATTACCAATTTTTAGGGTTACAATTTTTTATAATATTTATTTTAATTAATATTACATTTCATAATTAATTATATTAATTTAGAACATATCTCTCTGACAAAACAAAAAAAAATTGTTTTGCCCCATTTCGTCTTTTGGTACAGATAAATAAATTTTCATTTTGATTTGCAAAGCACCAACACATTTATATTTATCTTAATTCGGGTATATTGTACGATCGGTATGATACGGCCCATGCTGTGATTTAAATGTGCGAAAGCAAAAGAAAATTTATATTTTGTAATTTAAGATTTTGAAAATCAAAAAAAAATTTTTTTTTTAAATTTATGAATATTTAATGAATGTTAATCATGAAAGATAAAATTTAATAATTTATGAATAAAAAAAGTTTTAATTTTATATTCCAAAATTTTTGTTTGTTTTAGAATTAATTTCGTGACTGTGTGGTTTTACCATTAAATAAAAGTACTGACAAAAAACGTGCTTTTGTCTGGAAAAAAATTTCATTGTTTAATGTCAAAACGGGTCAAAACAATATGTGGCTTTTTAACGTTCTAAACCCTATTTTGTAGCCAAATTGATAGAGTTAACGCAAAAAACACCCATTTTTAACATTTTTCCACCCGTATACACATTTTTTGAATTATACAAAATCCTTGTCGCTTCATCCCATAAAAACAAGATAATATAAACTGTAAAATATTAATTTCTTTAACTGTAGCATAGTAATAACTTTACTTAAGCCCCTTAAAGCTCTAGTTCTATGTATTTTGTAAAAAAAAACATTTGTCTCTCGATTTTTTTTTATATAGTACACGGATACCATTTTTTATGCGTTTGGTTGGTAGCCTATAAACATTTCTATCGTCACCAAATTTACATAAACCAATTGTTTGTACGTACAGGAGATGGCCGGAATTTATATAAAATATATTTATCTACCGGAAGATAATTATTTTGATTAGTCGTTCACAGCATTAGCAATATTTATACATAAACGGCATTATCCGTCTTTATTGAGAACAAAAATCTGCTTTGGCAATTTATATCCTGGAGAGAACGGAAATTTAAAAAAAAAAACTGACTGTTTTATGTCGTTTTTGTTACGTAATTTTTTATTCATTGAAAGCTTTAATCCGATTTGTGTTATTTATTTATTTAGAAATTGAAAATTGATTTAAAATAATTGAATTTGAGAAATGGTTCCTAATGGGAGGTTTTTATGAATAAATCCTATTCGCTTGCAATTTTCTTTTAAGAGTATCATAACAATTGTATCATATCAGCAAGTCGTTTTTCAAAATATGATCAAAGAAACTCAAAATTCTAATTCAAGCATTATTTGAGTCAAGTGGAGTTATATTATTGGTCAACTTTCTGAAACGGCTTTAGGAAGCTAAAGACAAGTATTCTTCTTATCTTATATCTGCATGTCACTTTACTTATTTATCCCTGGATAAAAATAAAGTCTCTGAGTTCTGGAACTGTCTTCATTAAACATTTTATTGTGCAAAATAATAATAACAATTTTCGATTTATTTAATTTATTTAAATTTGGCAAATTTATTTGCCATACTTTTATAAATGTTTTACTGAATATCACTTTAGTTCGATAATTGTATTAGCCCTCATTTCCTATACCGACATCTTTTCGGCAATTGACTCACTATTTTATTTCTGCCCAAATATGATCCTGATTTACCATGATATATCTCCTGCAGGACTTCTGTGACTCGGATTGCTGGTAGCACGTTTTGCTGTTTTGATTGCTGGTAGCACGTTTTGATGCTATCAGCTGATTCCTAAAGTGTTTTGAGCAATATTTTCTCTATGTTTAATGACTACCACTGCGCCCAGTAACATTTCACGGTTATATTTCGGTCGCAATTTTTTGCCACTGTGGTCTCCAGACAGTTGTAGTGGATGGAGTTTGCTCCATCCACTACAACATTAAGGAGATTCATCATTTTGTTGATCTTTCACTAGCTGTCCGTTTTTCCAATGCTTTTCTACTTTGATTTGGATCTGTGTATTTTGTGCACAGTAACTTTTTTCCTTCTATCTTACGCAATGCTTTCACTAAACAGGACATGGTCTCCTGCAAGTTTCTTTTGGCGTGGTTGTTTAATATCCCTTTCCTGGCTCGGTTTTAAACATGGAGGCCTATGATCTCTCCGGTTGTCCTGCTACTTCATCGTTAAACTGGGCCTTCGTTTTTTATACAATCCCTAATAAAAAGTGACCAGGTTTTTTATATTTGAAACTTTTGGACTGGGAATTAGACAAGAGCGTTTCAGTATAATTGGTACGCGAGTTTCAATATTTCTTGTTTCACATCTTGAAGGCATTCTCCTAGCTGCTGACGTCTGTTATGCATTTTACATAGATCCTGGACATGAGATTGTCCTTACTCAACACCAATTCTTTCAAGCATCGCCTGTTGTTCATTTCTTTGGCACGTACGATTTGTAGAACATCTGCTGCTTTACCGTGCCATAAGCTGCTTTTACCGTAAGTTGTTCCAACGGATTTTACACTTCTCTGTTGGGTCGGCATGCGAGAAGAATTTCTTCACTACAGCTTCAAGTTCTATAATTTTGTTCGTGAATTATTGCATCATTTTTGTTACACCAGCTGCGATGAATTTCTCTAAATCTCGTATTCCCCTTTTCATGTTGGTTTAGTCAGCTGCGATATATGCTCCACTCTTACACCTTTGAAGTGAACATTTTTTTAGCCAGGATGCACATTTCTTACTCTTGTGTCCTTTTTGCTACCGTGCCTTGTATTTGATCTAACTTCTCATTTAGTTGCTGCGATGGAAGTTTCATTTGGAGCAATAAGACATTCATAATACATGCTTCAGCAATGCTTCCTTATTCGATGTTTCCTCGGCTTGTCCGGTGGTAGGAGTTACTTCTCCTACTTTCCCATGCTTGGGTACTTGGTTTGCCTAGCTATGTTGAAAAACTTACCTTTTTTACCATTGATACTTGTGCCAATTTTATTTCCAGCACTGCTGGTTTTTCTAAAGATGACGTTTGTGGTATAAAAAGTTGCTCATCTTCAGAATCGCTATCGACAACTTCTGGATGCATTTCTTGCTGGCTTTTCAACGACTCATCGTTTTTGGCATCAAATTAATATGCATTTTTTAGTGTTCGAAATTTCAAAATTCCGTGATTGAACCAGTAGAGCCGATTTGTAAGAACTATTTTGAAAAATTTATATGTTTCAATCCAAAAGTTTATTTAAAACAAAAATGTCAACTTAACTTATAAATTAAAAGTTTAAGTTATCCCATAAGTCTGATAACTTATAAAACTATAGAAGCTTTTATAATTTATAAATAAATGAAACTTTAATATTTAAAATAGAGTAAGAGCTTTAAAGTCAAAATGGTATATTTCTTAAATAAAAAGCTCCCAAATGATACAACATAAGTTATACTAGTTTAACAGTTTAGATATAAGTTCAAAAGCTCTGACAATCTATAATTTTTTACAATGGTATCATTTAAACTAATTAGAGTTCCAAAATTGGACTAAGTTATGCAAACTAAGTTAATCATTAATAACGAAAGCTTGTTTTAGGCTTTAATTATTTTTCTGAAATGTATAAAATTGGAAACTAAGTTTAATTGAACAAAAATGTATCAGAATTAAATCACTTCAATTTTTTAAATTTTTTTATTATTGAGCTTTAAATTAATTTTTAAGCTCTCTAAGTATACTACTAGTAAAGCTTAAATATTTTGTTGTTACATTTAAAATTTAACGTCAAAATGCTAAAGCTTTTTTAAATATTTATTTTTTTCAACAATTTTAGATTACAACAGAAATTTAAATTCTATAACCAAGTGTTATAAGAGCTTTTAAAACATTTGTTAAAACCAAAGCTTTTTATTAAATTTATTTTTAATACAAATTACGCAATTATTATCATATTAGGTGTACTGTTTAATTTTAATATAAAGCTCAAATTTAGTTTCTTATTTTAAATCAGTGTTTAAGCTCTAAAAGTTATTTTCATATTTTTCATGTATGTTAGGTCCAATAACTTTTTACTTTTGATTGATTTAAAATTGCTATTTTAATTCTTCAAAGTACGGCTCTTACTTGTGTGTTCCAACAGTAAAATAAGTTAAATAACAGTAAAATAGTTATGACGACATTTTTAACGAAAAGCTTCCTTATTGTTAAAAACTATAAAAAGCTTAACAGTTAATTTTTAAAGTACGATTTTAAAAAAATAGATTTTATTTTGTTTTCAGATAAAAAACTGCTTTATACCTTTAAAATATCTCAGTTTTAAACAAAACATTAGTTATACAAAAGCTCAGTTTAAGTTTCACAACACAATTTTTATTTTTAATATATTATTTGGTTTGAAAGCTTCTTGACAAATCTTAAAAATACTAGCTTTAAGTCGAAATAAAACGCAAATCATCCAGCTATGATTGATATTCCAAAAGCACTTTTTAAGAATTAAAACTAATATTCACCCTTTGTTGTGATTTTAAATCTGTCTTAAGGTGGTTTAAGGTTTAATTAAATTTTGTTTTTTTTTCGTAAAAAGCTCGTAAATAGATTAAAGTTTTTACAGTGCGATTTTAAAGACATAAAGAAATTATTACTGTGCTTTATGTCTAAAAGAGCTTTGAAAATAATTCAAAAATTTGACTAATCAATGCAAACTAAGTAAAATATAGAAAACGAAAGCTTTCCAAGCTTTCATAATTATTTTAATAATTTACATAAAAATACTAAAACGTTTAAAATCGTAAACTCAGCTTAAAAAAAGTTTATGTTGAATCAAGTTAATTTATTCAACGTTATAGGGTGAAAGCTTTAAAAAGTTGTTTTTATGATTGATTAATTAAATAGTAATTATATAGCTTCCCAATCTCCAAATTGTTAAGCTTTCTAAAAATACTACTATTACAGTTTAAACAATAAAGCCCACATATATTATAATGTATTATTCAAACTTTATGGTTAAATTAAAAGCTTTTTAAAATTTTCTTATTATCCAACAACTTTGGTTTATACCTAAAATCAAATGCTAAGTTTTATCAGAGTTTTTAATTTTTTTTGTAAAACTAAAGCTTTTAGTTCTTGCAAAAAATATTTTTCATTTATGTTAAGCAATTATTATCATTTTAATTTTACAGCGTACTTTTAAAATAAAGCTCAACTATTATAATTTCTTATTTAAAAAAAATGTTGTAAAAGCTTTTTTCACATTAAAAATGTTTAAACATATTTTGATCGACTAAAAGTTAACCATACATAAAGCTTTTTTAATTTTAATCATTAAAACAATGTAAAAGCTCATCAAAAGTTTGATTTTATAACGTGGTCTTGTAATAACGTTTGAGCCTAAAACTTTAAATGTTTCAAATTACTCCGCAAATATGCAATTTGGATGAAAGCTTTCAAAAGTTCTTACTATTATTTAATATCTAAAGGCTATACTACGGCTAAGTGCTTACATATTTGAAGTTAAAATGTTTTTTTTTATCACTGCAAACTATTTTTTTTAAATCAATTAAGCTTGTGATTTAAAAGCTTTACAAAAATAGATTATTATACTTTTTTATCGAAAAAGCTCGTAAATAGTTTTATTTTTTTAACAGTGTGATTTTAAAATCACTAGAACCGTTATAAATAAAAATAATTAATTTCAACAGAACGAAAGCTTTTAAAAGTTTTTAACATGATTAACAAATTAAAGTTTAATTTAAATTTGTTTTGTTTACATGATCTTAGTTGATGAACTTTTATTTCAAATATATTTTTTGATGTTTTAAAGCTTCTAAAAAGCTTTTATGTGCTTTCAGTAAATAACAAAAATCTGGTTTTAACGTAAAATCAATTGAAAATCACAAATAATAATTTATTACTTAAAATAATGTTTTAAATATTTCAAAGTTTTTTTTAGAGCTGCTAAATAAAATAATTCAAGTTTTGAACTTTAAAATCCTTAACTAAGTGAAGTTGTTTTAAAAAAATTACTTCAAAATGATATTATTATAAGAGCTTTTAAAATTCTTATTATTTTTTTGTAAGTTTAAAATAACCTTGCCCAAAAAGTTTAGTTTAGGTTTTACATTAGACTCTTATTTAAATATTGATTAATAATTAGAAGAGCTTTTTAGCTTTTTCTTTAAACCCATTCTTTTATTGGTAATTCTAATAATAAATGTGAGTTTAGCTTTTCAAACTATTAACTTTTTTTCGAAAAGAACCTAAGCTTATGAAATACCCAAAGCTAAAATAATCTAAGCTTAATTTTTAGTTTGATTTTAAACAATGTGATTTTATAAGGGTGGATGCCTTAAGACATCACTACTGTGCTTTATTGGTTGAAGCTTTAAAATGATAAGCTTCTTCATTTATCATGTACTTTTTCCTGAAAACTAATTAAAGTTTTTTTTACCCTTAAAGATACTCTATAAGCTCCTTTATTATTGTAAAATTGTTGTACTTTTGTATAAACTTACTATGAATTCATGTTTCGTTGAATGTGGGTGGTTTGCTTTAACACCACACAGTAAACCATAAAAAAATAAATGAAAACGAACACACAAAGACAAACATAAAAAGGGTCTTCAACCAATTTTAATTTTTCAAAGTTTTTTATACACAAACAATTCGTAAACAAAAAAAAATGTCTTGCCATTCAAAATTCTTGTGTGTCGCCACCGCCATAATAATAAAAGAAAATTGTCTAAAAAACATTCTGTTTCCACGCAAATTATCTGGCGACATGCTCACGATTTTTGTTTGCTTGATAATAATGATACAGGAAATGGTTGGAAGTCAATTATTTTTAAATTCAGTGCGCTTAAATGTTATGATACAAATAATAGAGTAGGTAATTGTTGAGTAGATTTGGGAAGTATATATATTTACCATAAATTGTCAAAGATATTATACATATCAAGCTCTTTTTACTGAATATATAACTTGTAACATAAATATAATGGATTTAAATATATAATTCACATAAAATATGTGAATACACTGCACTGTCAAATACATTTTCCAAATATGAATAATTAACAATTGGATTAAGAGTAATTTTAAACTGACATAAAAATAAACGAAAAAAAAAATCATTTTAACTGTGCATTGTTGTTGTCAATAAACTTATATTTGTTGTTGTCATCGAAATCATTTGCTGTTGGTAACCTGGTTTCCAATTTTTATGTAATCATTGTATTGATTTAATTGAGCACCAATAAAGTTTAAAAGCCTTTGTGTATTCAAGGTCACAAAATTGGAAAAAATTTCGAAGGTAGTCGAAAAATCCTTCAAAATTTTGTTTTATGGTAATAAGCTTGCTCATATACATACGAGTAGATTAGAAATAGAAATAATTTATAATTTTGTTGCGGGCAAGGACATCGTACACGAAATAGAATTTTATAATATAATTGCACGATATGGCCCGTTTTTTTTTACATATACCATAAATAATATGTGCACACATATTTAAAGTTAGATGCAGTGCACAGTAATTAATTCGACACAAATTTTATGTAATTTTGTGATAGCGTTTTTTTTTTTTGTTGGGTCTATGCATAAATTATATTAAAGTAATCAAGTCTTTGACAGGTTTGAACGTTTGTTTTTTTTGTGCTAAAGTCAAAGTACGTTACAAATATGGCCTAGGCAGGGAAACGTTCTAGTCAACCGACAACAACTATAATAAAAGTTGGATATATATTTAAACAAAAATTAAACGTCCAGGTGAACATTTTTTGCTCTATAATACATATTTCTTAAGGTATTTGACACATTACTCAAATTTACTGTTTTTTTTCGACAGATGTGTATAAAAAAGGATTTAGGACTTAAAAAAAGGTCAATGTGGAGAAGATTTATAATTTGGTATTTGCTTAACATGTCAAGTGTTTTGACGACGAACTAATCTATGCTAATACACTTTAGTATGAATCTGGATGATGGGTGTTTAAAAGGAAATGGGACTATCGTAAACGATAGTTACGAATTTATTTTATGGAATAAGTCCTTAAATCATTTCCATAAAATGTTCTGAAATCTTTTGCTTTCTGTAACATTTTGTGATGCAAGATTTTACTTTTAATTATTTGAATATTCTCGGAAGACTTCTCATTTCTTTTACAGGAAATGTATATTATTTACTTCGGTCGAACCTCAGCATGGGGGCCGTCAAAGAACCATCAAAGAACCATTTCCACCAGCAAGAAAACGACAACATCTCAAATACTACCGCCAGTACTGCATACAAATATTACGGTACTGGGAATACAACTAAATCTGGACTATTAACTCTGTTTCTAACACACGAGCATAAGCAGTACCTTTTCGAATGGTTTATAGTCTTGAAGCTTCTTCTTTTCTTTGGCCCTTGAGGTAGATGGGCCAATTACTTTTCGTGTAAGAATTAATGAACTTTTCTTCGGGAGGTACTCAAAGCAATAGACTTTCAAAAATAAATATATGCGTAAAACCTGCCCATTAAGCCATATTCTCGGTAGCTACATTTGTGATTCTGGTAAGTACTTGCCAATTACGTGATGATTGTCAATATTACAATTTTTTATTTTGGTCATTTGAAAATTTTTGAAGCTCAGTTGTCAAAAAGCAAATTTCATTAAATATTATTTGCAAATCAAATATAAATATTAATTCAAGACACGAATTTTCCCTTCAAACCACCGACAGTGTTATTAGATTTTCTACGAGGTAGATTTTTTTCCTATTTTCTATATAACCATTATATAGGAAATCTATTAAATTTATAGTTCAGTGAACCTTCTGCATATTAAATTGTGATTCATTCGGGTCACGTTCTTAAAGTCGGGATACCTATATTAATTTGATCACATTATTATATTTGCAAAATGGTAGACATAGTACGAGGGTACAGTTGTTCTTCGGACTATACAGAATCAAAAGCACAACATTTACCTTCAACCCAATTTTCTTTTTTTTGTGTTCTTTGATTGTTTCCAATATTCTTTTATTGTATTCGGATGAGTGTTTTTTTGATTTGGTACAAAGTTGTATTTATGTTGTTACAACATACATACTCAAATCACATCACCAATTTATTATCATTAAAAAAATCAAAGACGGCAACAAAATCGGGAAATCGACGTTACAAGAAAAATCGATCCTCGAATCGACTGTAGTCTTTGGTGATTGTTATTCGATTTTATGAATATGAATATTAACCGCAACACTCTATAGAACTATTTACAGCGAAAGAACAATACAAAAAATAAATAAAACTATTTTGTAATTTGATATAACGATTAGTGAAGGATGTAACAAGATCGTCTAACGTAAAATATGTTATTCTTAATTTTCAAATTACTGTATTTTTCTTTTTTTGCTATAGCAACAAACCTCTTTTCTGGTTGCTCGTTTAATCATATTATTTCCTTTTTTTATATTGGTTTCAAGGGGGCTGCATGTATGCGGCTCGTGCGCGGCACATATCAACCGCATATCAACCAATCAAATCATCACATTTAAACCATGTGACAAGATTAACCAATCAAATCACTCAAAAACAAAAATATATAAAACAAAAATATATAAAACAAAAAAATTTTAAAGAATAAAAACAAAGTAAAAACATTAATTCTCGGTTTTTACTTTGTTTTTATTTTTTAAAATTTTTTGTTTTTGAGTGATTTGATTGGTTAATCTGGTCACATGATTTAGTTGTGTTCATTTGATTGGTTGGTATGCGGCTGATATGCGCCTTGTTAAGGCTTTTAATTCCTCAAAATGTTTTGCCACTTTTGATTATTTTGTCGTGGGTGACGGATACGCATCGTATCAACCTTCCACCGGCCCTATATATATATATATATATATATATATATATATATATATATATATATAATATATATATATATATATATATATATATATATATATATATATATATATATATATATATATATAACTGTTCATCTTCACAAATTGGGTCGGTATACAAATGTAAATATATTTTCCTGTTATCTTTGTTGTAATTTTCACTTCAAAATTGATCTGCATTTGATAATCATAATAAATATGTTTTCATGAACGAAATAAAACTGTCACAAATATGTTATTCCACCCCCAACATATATAAGTGAATATTATGTTTTTTACCAAAATTGTAAACAGGTGAAAATTGGAAAAAAACGATAGCAAATTGATGCTGTAAAAAAAATTCAATGAAACAAGATTAAATGTAGTATATATAGAGTTTGTACATGGTTTTGTACAACAGCAACAAAAAAATTTAATTTGCATTCTAATACTTTAGAGATCTCCTTACAATTTAAGATACATTACATACGTATATATAAAAGCTTCGTTCGAAACACAATGCACTAACATTTATCAAGACAAATTTATCTTAATGTGTTTTTTACTATTTGGCCCCCAGTTAATTAGGAATTTTTTTCACTTGAACACCTTTTGAGATCTATTTTTTTTCTTTTAATTAAATTTAAAATTATAGTTTTTTTCTACTACTATGCTACCATTATACTGCAGAAAACACTTAACACTAGTTTTATGTGAAAAAAACATGTATTCTGCACATATGCATCTGCATCACATTATTCGATATAGATAAATAATCGTAAATAAAATAGAAATCTAAAAACTACCTTGGAGTAAGGCGCAAATAGTTTAAGGCTATTTACTTTATGGTTACATATTTTGATTTAATTTTGGCCTGATAAAATGTGAACGGTATATGGGAAACACTCATGACGTAGATCAGGTGTTCTTGCACTTCCAACAAGCCTATGTCTGTGAATACCTGACAAAGCTATCTCTGAGTAGAGAGCCGCCATTTGACAGGCGAATAGGTCACTGTCGACGACGATGTCTCCTCGTGGTAGATGACGACTTGTCTTCTTCGGGTTGCTTAGAACATTACGAAGAGCAAGCTATTATATTATTATATTATTATATTATTATATTATTATATTATTATATTATTATATTATTATATTATTATATTATTATATTATTATATTATTATATTATTATATTATTATATTATTATATTATTATATTATTATATTATTATATTATTATATTATTATATTATTATATTATTATATTATTATATTATTATATTATTATATTATTATATTATTATATTATTATATTATTATATTATTATATTATTATATTATTATATTATTATATTATTATATTATTATATTATTATATTATTATATTATTATATTATTATATTATTATATTATTATATTATTATATTATTATATTATTATATTATTATATTATTATATTATTATATTATTATATTATTATATTATTATATTATTATATTATTATATTATTATATTATTATATTATTATATTATTATATTATTATATTATTATATTATTATATTATTATATTATTATATTATTATATTATTATATTATTATATTATTATATTATTATATTATTATATTATTATATTATTATATTATTATATTATTATATTATTATATTATTATATTATTATATTATTATATTATTATATTATTATATTATTATATTATTATATTATTATATTATTATATTATTATATTATTATATTATTATATTATTATATTATTATATTATTATATTATTATATTATTATATTATTATATTATTATATTATTATATTATTATATTATTATATTATTATATTATTATATTATTATATTATTATATTATTATATTATTATATTATTATATTATTATATTATTATATTATTATATTATTATATTATTATATTATTATATTATTATATTATTATATTATTATATTATTATATTATTATATTATTATATTATTATATTATTATATTATTATATTATTATATTATTATATTATTATATTATTATATTATTATATTATTATATTATTATATTATTATATTATTATATTATTATATTATTATATTATTATATTATTATATTATTATATTATTATATTATTATATTATTATATTATTATATTATTATATTATTATATTATTATATTATTATATTATTATATTATTATATTATTATATTATTATATTATTATATTATTATATTATTATATTATTATATTATTATATTATTATATTATTATATTATTATATTATTATATTATTATATTATTATATTATTATATTATTATATTATTATATTATTATATTATTATATTATTATATTATTATATTATTATATTATTATATTATTATATTATTATATTATTATATTATTATATTATTATATTATTATATTATTATATTATTATATTATTATATTATTATATTATTATATTATTATATTATTATATTATTATATTATTATATTATTATATTATTATATTATTATATTATTATATTATTATATTATTATATTATTATATTATTATATTATTATATTATTATATTATTATATTATTATATTATTATATTATTATATTATTATATTATTATATTATTATATTATTATATTATTATATTATTATATTATTATATTATTATATTATTATATTATTATATTATTATATTATTATATTATTATATTATTATATTATTATATTATTATATTATTATATTATTATATTATTATATTATTATATTATTATATTATTATATTATTATATTATTATATTATTATATTATTATATTATTATATTATTATATTATTATATTATTATATTATTATATTATTATATTATTATATTATTATATTATTATATTATTATATTATTATATTATTATATTATTATATTATTATATTATTATATTATTATATTATTATATTATTATATTATTATATTATTATATTATTATATTATTATATTATTATATTATTATATTATTATATTATTATATTATTATATTATTATATTATTATATTATTATATTATTATATTATTATATTATTATATTATTATATTATTATATTATTATATTATTATATTATTATATTATTATATTATTATATTATTATATTAGAATTAACAACTATTCACTAAATAATTAAATTTAGGGTTCTAAAGAAAGTTTTCTAAGATGATGTGTCTACGGTATCGATTAAGATTAAACCGTTACACCTCAGGTGGTCTATGTAAGCCATGTAAAATTCTTACTACAATTTGAAACTTGAATTGAACCTGAATTTTTTGGCATCATTTATGCATCATCACCTTTTATACCTACATAATAAACTACCTGTTCGTGTACAGTATATTACGAGGCGCTTAAATAAGCGTAATGGTCGATTTTCCAAAAAAAGAAATTAACATTTTGTTTATAACGAATTCAAGTACGGTACATAAAAGATAATCGGTACTGCATTAAGCGTCTTAAAAACGACTTTGTGTAGTGAAAATCAATAAGGTAATGTTAATTTTTAAATACACAATAATTTTTATATTCAAAACGGCAAACTTTTTTTTTTTTATTTTATTTTTAAATAACGATAACGACTTTACAGTTGAAATAATATTAAAAGCTTATTCCATGTACATACCGAATTTATATGTATACATATACAAGTATATAAGAAATAAGGTTTCCATAAAAAGTATATTATGTATAATATAAATAGAGACTTATGTACTGTGTAATACAAAATAACAACGATACCGAATTTTTTTTTCGTAACACGAATATCGTGTGAAAATCAACCAAAACCACCACACCAAAATGTGAAAATTTTCCATTTTCTTCATTTCTTCGTTGGTTTTGTTGGAATTTTTTTTTGTGTATTTTTTTATTACAATTGCTATTATTTTAAGGGGGTGATGATAATGATGGTGGTGGTGGTGGTTGTGATGGTGGATAATAATAATACCACAGGTCAAAATTGTCTCGAGACAGAAAATAACAACACAATATGTGCTTTTAACAATCTTTATTATATGTCGCGTATGTCGCTCAGTATATACGATTTTGATGTGTTGTCGTGCCAGTGCCATGCGGTAATAAAAACTAAAAACTAAAACTTAAATTATTTTATTAGTTTATAATATAGTTGTGCTTTTAGTAAAAATAGTTTCATAACTTTGCTACCAAGATGTTTCTATTCGTCGATGAGATCTAGCATTTATTGTTATATTGCATACAACTAAGAATATATGGATATCAGCTTTGATGAATATTCTAAGTGCTTAGTTGCATTTTTGAAATTGTGATTCGATTGTTGGATCTGTTAGATGAAGAGAGATTCTGTAGGCAACACTAACTTATCGCATTTTTTGCAACCATTTTAGACGTAACACCGATAATCACCTGAGTTTACTTGAATATTGAGATCATTATTCCATTTTAAAATGGCTAAATTGCCGGTATAGCACAAGAAATTAAAATTATACTATAGGCAAATCGCTGGTTTTTACTAACAGATGTTTACTGAGATGTTGCATCTGTTAAGCGATTAACATAACAACATGAATTTGTCTAATATGTATAGTAATTTTGTATAAATTATAGTGAACAAAAAACTCGCTATACTAGTAAGATTTTTTACTATTGTAATACCGACCAACTTACCGACTACTAAAATTGTTTCATAGTTTGACAAGTTTTTGATTGTTGCTTACATACACGAATCTCAGTTTAGGCTGCATACAGTTTTTTTTTTAAATTCTCTAGTATAGCGAGTTTCTTTGTAATAAAAATATTTATATTTGTATATCAAAATATCACTATATCAAAATATTGTTTTTTTTTTATAAAATTGTGGCCATAAACACACAAAATTGGAGTGTCTACCTACGAAACCTTTTTAAAACCGTATCGTGTGTAAAACACGTGATTGTTTTTTTTGTCACAAAAATTTTGAGAAATTTTGTTATTCAACTCTTGCTGTATTTAATAAATAGTAAGAGAGGTTGAAACCTTAAGAATAATTACAAAGCTGTGTGCAAAGACGGGGATTTGCTTCATGAAACCTCATTTTCTGAGAATTTTTTTCATTGTCTGAATGTTTTCATTTGCTGACCTTAAAAATTTAGTATCGGGTAGATTACTATAACAGCAATCGTTAAGATGGCGTTAAATTAAGAGAATTTTTCATAAGGGAGTTTTCTCCGAAAGAAAAAGGTATGTCAAAATTTTAAAATCCGTTCTGAAATGTTTTACCTGCTGCCAATACTTTTGTGAGTTTGATAGTGCGTCAAGACGTATTACAAATGCGGTAGTACGGAATATGTGAATCAAAATTGCACGGTGCCTATGAGGCGCGTGTTTAAGTTTTTCGTTTGTAGACAAACTGGCCATATATTGAGCCAATGCATAAAAAACGGGGTTAATATACAAATGATGAAAATTAAAGGTGTTGTAGTTTGATTAAATGTTTGATCGTAATAAGAAAAGAAAATTTTCAAGGAACCATAGTTTTAAACGAAATTTAGCCGTTGTGGATCAGATAACATTCTAAAGATAATCAAAACTAAAGTAAAAGGCCCAAGCAAGACGAATGCAAGACGGAAGTATAAGAAAAATATTGGAATATCACAAAGGCAGCGATTAACTGATTTAAATTAAAATGATATTAAGAGGGCAGTTCCCTTAAAAAATATCCGTTTTACTTGTTTTTCCTTTGTTTGGTGTTCATGAAAAGGTTTCAGGCCCTATGTAGGCGTCTCCTGTCTACAAAAATTGAGAGCTATATCGAGGTTTAATATTGCGTTCCCCAATGTAGTTTTTTTGAAACCACTGTCACCATTGAACAATTTTTCAAACTCGCATATTTAGAATTTCCATAGCACAGTGGAATTTGCTTAGAATGGTTTGTTATTTCGCATAAGAATTTTCTGCATAAGAATTTCGTTTAAGAATTTAAGAATCGCGCGCGCGAGATAATGTAATGCTAGATTTTATATTGCAAAATTATAATATATATATATATATATATATATATATATATATATATATATATATAACATTTTACATTATATATAATTCAAAACCAACCATTCGGAAAAACAAGCCCGAAGTAATACGACGAAAAGTATCGGAAATTCCTCGGGAGGAAATGAGCAAGTCAACTTGGAGCAAGTCAAAGGATCAAAGTAAATCAAAGAGAAACTATATCCAAAGTGAAGTGAAGATGTTAATCAAATTCTGAAATTGATATTAAGTAAACTTAATACGTTTGATGAGCGGTTACACACACTTGAGTATAGAGCTAAGGGAGCTATCCCTAAACAGAAAAATGGTTAATGATCTTAGAATTATATGCTGGAATGCCAATGGACTAATGCAACATCAACAAGAATTGCAGGTCTTGGAAACAGAAAAAAATCGACATATGTTTTATCACGGAAGCTCACTTTACTAGACAATCAAATATTAAATTTAAAAATTATCAAGTATATAAAACTAATCATCCAAAAAACACTGCTTAAGGAGGTAGCGTTGTTATAATTAGAAATAATATCCGCCATTCTGAAGAGCTGAAATATAAAACAGTTGAAATACAAGCAACTGCTGTTAACGTCAAAAAGAAAAATAGTTATGTTAGTGTTGTTAGTGTTTTCTGCCCTCCAAAACACGCGCTAAAAGAATAAGATTATCTCGGATTCTTCAGTAAACTAGGAAAAAGATACATAATTGGAGGAGATTTTAAAGCAAAAAATGTCCATTGGGGTTCTAGGCTAACAACAACTAAAGGTAAAGAACTGCTTAAAGCTGTCAGAAAATGCGGTAATGAAACCTGAGAAAGAACCCCAAAAATTAAATATATAATAAAAGGAAGCAACTACCCTAAAGAAATTAGAGAAAAAAGAAGAGCGGGAAGAATATGGCAGCAAACAGAAGCTCCTCAATATAAAACTAAGTTAAACAATTTAACTCAACAGTTAAGAAGGGAAATCCAAAAAGTAAATGATGTGTCAATAAGTAACTGTCTAAAAAACTAACTAATGATAGCAAGACTGATTATTACCTTTGGAAAGCAACTAAAAAAATTAAAAGACCAACAATGCAGAATCCTCTAATAAGAATAGAAGGGGGAAAATGGGCTCGAAATAACGAAGATAAAGTTCAATGTTTTGCGGAGCACCTCGAAAAAATATTTCAATCACATGACGATCAAACTTTAGAATCTCAAATTATAACGGTGGAATCTGAAAAAGAAAGTGAAGAAATTCTATTGACTTTGAGTGTTCTGTGCAACGCCTCAAGGGAATGTTTGTTAGGCCATAGTGCGTTCATCCCAGATAATAATTTTGCGTTTTAGCACTGTGACCATGGACAACTTTCTCATCTGGGTTGTTTTGAATATTCAGTGGCAGCTTAAATGCTGAATGAGCTGTTCTACCTCCATCCAATAAAGTTGCTGCAATGCTAGATGATGCAACGGCCAATGCGATGCCATTATTTGATCGTAATTCGGCGAGGATTAGCGAAATGAGAAATGATTTGCCAGTTCCACCTTGTGCACCAATAAAAAAGATCCACCTTGTCCCGCCGAACTGCCTGCATAATGCGTTCCTAAATGATTTTTTGTTTATGAGTAAGTTGTAGGACATTGTGAGTAACAATCGCTGCCATTTTGACTTTATCGTATACTGCAGTTCACGATTCATTTCGGTGTCCATTAAATCAGGTGCACTTCGATCTGGCAAACTCATACCGAAATGACTGTTTGGTAAATTGGCAATCAATGCTTCATTGTACATAGCGTCACTGAATCGTTAGATCGTTGCACCGTTTACGAATTCGATGCAATATATCGTCAGTCGTGATTCTTTGTGCTTATCTTCCAACGAGTCTGCTCGTCTCGGGAAACATGTAGTCAACACTATAGCGAATAGTAGACGAATTTGTGTTGCTGTACAGCCCAATGCTGCTTCAGCAATCATATCGTTCAAGTGCTTGTCGTCTTCGAGCAAGCCGAGTGCAAGACATGCATCTTTATATGTTGGATACTGTTGTCCATTCACATTGCGTATATCTTAGAATGACCATGGGCATGTGACATTAACCAACAACAGTCGCAGATGAAAGCATTCAATATGCCTTGGAGTGATTGTATATACTTGGCCCAAAATGTTTGATTTGAATAGGCCGGGCACGCATCAATTGGTGTGCCTTGCTTGTGGGGCATCCATGTTTTGTTTGATTCCATTTGGAATAGCATGGTACTTTCGAATGCAGGAGTGTTCGTGCAAAGGCACCGAAAGTATCCGCAGGATTACACAATTTAAAAAATTACGTTTTCAAGATGGACGGCTAAATGTATAACTGCTAGGTCCCGTTCATGAATTTGAAAAACCAAAGGTATGCCAGATAGCTTGATTGGAGCTGATGTTCCGGCCAATTTGGTAATGCATTATTTCGTCGTTGGTATTTAATTGAGGAGCATTCATATCGGTATTTTGATTTTTTAACACAGCCATATAATACTCACATACTTGCAAGTGTATTTGATGCTCTTCACTGAACTGCAGAACTCAATAATAATATGAGCATTGAATGTTTTGCTCAGCCGAGGCGAATGGACTTCAGGAACATGTTTGAACCTAGATCCGTGCCGATGAGCAAGCTGTTTAATGGTTCTGGTGGTGTCTCAATTTATGGTAGTTGCACTTTTCCTGGTGCGCAACACATCCCGGCTGAGTTGTTTGAATTTGAGCGCATGACAATGAGGACATTCTTTGTCCATAGCACCTATTAGCACATTTGGATGAGCGGAATATTCAATACCTGGCTCGTACTCGAAAGCGAGACGAAGGAACGAAGCGGATTTAAATGCTCGATGTACTTATTGGCGTTGTCGGTCATTTGCTCTGCGAGTGTTAACTACGAACCAGCACGCTTGTTTCCGTTCCAATTGTCGTTATTGATTTCGTTCAGCTCGTACCTTTTGTGATTGAGATGCACGCAATTGCTACATGCTTACACTCACATTTTCGTTATCTAGTAGGATTTGTTCGTGTTCTTTCTGCTCCACTATTTTGCTAGTTTATTGCTTTATTCGTTCGATGGCCCGAAAAACGGTATACCGATAATGTATTTGTTATTTTAGTATTTTACCAACCTTTTTACCATCATAAAACACGTATATACAGGGTGTCCCATTGGGATGAGTCCAAACAAATAGGGCGTGTAGCTGGATCAATATCATGAAAAAAATTCCACTACGCATATGCTCGGAAATGAATCGTTACCTACTTGAATTGCATTTCAAAATGTTTAGCACGGCACAATACATTGAATCATCTAAATGCCAATTATTGTTTCTATAAAAATTATTACTATAATAATTATTGTTTCTATAATTTTAAAAGCACAGAGTGCTTCTTACTTTTCTGGAAGTAAGTATATCATGAATTGAGTTTACCATAAAGAAAACGTTGGTGGAATCAAAAAAATTGTGCGATAAAAACAAAAAAATTCATTTAACTCATTTTTTCTCGAAAAAATCACTTAATATTGTTTTTTATTTCAAATTTATATTTAATAGACACTTCACAAAAGGAGTATAGGTCCACCGCGACCAATCCGTCGTCTTGGATAATTTGTATCAAACCAATTTAGAACATGTCTTCCATGGTGTGCAGAAGCTCCATCTTGTTAATACAAGAGTATTTCTCGACATGAGTGGAATTAAATCTAGCCACAGTAGAAGCTGTTCCATTCAAAAATTAAAGATAGTTTTCTGAGTTCAATCTTTCAGGTAGTAAAATTGGCCCGATAAAATTATTTCCAATTATACCACACCATACATTAACACTAAAACGTCTTTGTCTCGTAAATGTCGATTCATCTGTCCATAAAGTGGATGACAAATATGAAGGATTATGTTCCTCGTTGTTTAACAATAAACACCGTGGAATGGGTGTAAATGGTTCCTTTGAAGTACCCTCCAGATTTTATTTTTGCTAATTCCAAGTTGTATCGAAAGTCGTCTCGTGCCAATGGTGGGATCTCTTTGTACAGAATTCAAAATTTGTTTGTCGGTATTGACTTCGTATTGAATTTGACTAACATTTTCGTATTTATAAGGAAACAATGTTCCTCGTTCTCGTAATCTTTTGTCGCAACGCTTCGCAACTCGTCCATTTTCGTTACATAAACAATAAATAAAATGGATATCAGCGAGTTCTTCGAATGTATAGCGTGGCATTTTTTTTATTTCTGATTAGAAATGCGGAAACAAATTATTTTAAAAAGATTAACAACGATTTTAGCAATACGTTTGCTAACGATTAAAAATATTTAACAAATGCAGCATTCAATTACTAAATGCAATAAATTTTTTACTTGAACAAGTAGTAAATTGAAATTTTAATATCTCGAAAACTATTCGCCCTATTCGAAGTTTGGGCTCGTCCCAATGCGACACCCTGTATTTTTTATAAATTAAAATAAATCGTACAAAATTTTGCACGCACTGCGTTGTGATACAGAACAAATGTAGAATGAAATGTCAAAATGACGCGACGCTTTTCATATGTGTATGAAAGTTCGATAAGGCGGACGTAGCGCCATCTGTCATTCAACAACAAAAATAATTTCGTTATGTTTGAAATACGAACGACGGTTAAATTTTTTGGATATTGCTCATACAAAAATAATAAAATCACGATTAAAATATGGGAGGGTGCGGTAGAAGGGCGAATTCGTGTGGTTATAGGTTTTTGATGCCATATCTCATACCTACCAAATATACATAAAAAATTTCATAAAAATCGGTCGAACCGTTTCGGAGGAGTGCGACCACAAACATTGTGACTCGAGATTTATATATATATATATATATATATATATATATATAAATATATATATATATATATATATATATATATATATATATATATATATATATATATATATATATATATATATATATATATAAAAGAATATACATACATCATTAGAGTATAACTATTTATTCCTTAGTTTAAATCTGTGATAACCTTTGATTTTATTGGCAATGTCTTTGACCCCAAAACAATTGGGGATAATGTTGAAACTATATATATATATATATATATATATATATATATATATATATATATATATATATATATATATATATATTTATATATATTGAAATTTTTTATATTTACTAACCGTAACGATTGACATCTGGTTTGACTAGTGTTAGTCAAACTATGTACATCGTCCTTTTAGCATATTGTGACATACATACATTTAAAATGTTGCTTGAAATATTCAAATTTGCCAAAGCAGACTGTGTCGCATAAAATATTCATTAAAGTTGTAAACTACAGGATTATCAAGTTAATCCGAATTAATTTTAATGTAAATTTCATCGTATATACTATCCATAAATGCCATCAAAATGGAACAACGATTTTTTACAACAATAAAAAAACTATAAAACTATAATCACAATAAAATGGTAACGAATAATGACAATGCTAATCTATGCAACAGTGTAGCTGGCAGAAATAAATTTAAATTTATGGTTTTTGTATTTAATTTGGTTTGAGTATCTAGGACAGGGATGAACTCGTCATGGTAAAATATGAAATTTGGCCAATCACTTTTTCGATTGTTTAAATATTAGAGACGCCCCTGGACTTATAAATGTGGCGGTTCAAGCTAATGTAGGTCAACTTATATTTTACGTTCTAGGCTTGTAGAAGTTATTTGCAATATTTAAAAGAATATTTTTGAAAAAGTTTATTCACATTTTGTTGGTTGAAAAAACATCGGATATTCAAATTACACGATTTATTGGAGTGTAAATAATTTGCTAACCTTAATTTATAACATGAACAGAAATTCCCCTATACATATACCAAACGACGAGATAAATAAATTTCCGGGAATTTAAATTTTTAATTTAATGGAGTTAAAAGCTTTTTTTTTTTGCTTATACTTTATCTCGGCTTATTATTTACTAGGAACTTTTAATTGAATTACATTGTTTTGTTGCGTAATCGAGACGACTTATTGTCGGCAGACACAAAGGTACACACACACAGCACAACAAATAAAAAAAAACGCTGTGGCGAAACGTTGAATTCTTGAAATCGTAAAAGTTTGTTTACAATTTACGTACCGTAACATATAAAGTTGTGCTTTTTTTTTTAGGTTTTCTTGCTTTTAAATAAATAATGTAAACAAAATCAATAGTTTGATTATACCGTTGAACTAGATAAAATCCACTATATATTTAGCTAAATTTAATTTAATTTTATTAGTTTTGGTTTGGTTTTGTTAAATTTTTTATTTGACAAAAAAAAAATGTTTGTAACCCCATTTCAAATTTTTAAAATTAAATTTGTGAAGCTTAAACCAAAATAATTTGCATTTACAGTTTTGTCAGCCAATCGAGCTAATAATAAATTTGTTTTCATTCCAATGAGGGGATGTTGATGAGATTTGTCGTTATTGATTTTATCGGTGTTGACGATGAACTCAACTGTGATCTATTAAGAATAGAATATCTGGGCCACATTTATTTCATTGTTTTGTTTAAATGTGATTTTGGTTGGGGATTATGTTTTAATATAAGAACTTTAGAAACCAGTGAAGTTATCACCGATCGGTGGAAGTCAGGTGCTAATTTATATATCTCATAGTCGGGTAACATACTTTCAGCAAGGAATTTATAAAATTATTTTAGCTACCAAGAAGAGTTTTTTTCTCCCTTTCATCTCCAATTTAAAAGTACTAGGCTGGATTTTGAACCAATTTATTTTTCAAAATCAACTTGCCATAGTTTGTAGGAGTTTATCCGGTACCTCAAATAACGAAGGAGCAACTAAAAAGTGGCCTGGAGTAAAATACTTAAATCATCTGGATTATTATTAATGGTGTTATAGGCCTTGAATTGCATATTTCTTCGATTTTTTAGTAATAATGCTTAGAACTCTCCGAAGATGAGTCTTCACTGACTTGACTCCAGCGAAGAATGCATCAAGTCGTCTTTTAGCCCAAACCAAATAAGTCACTAACAACTTCAATGTGTATGTGCTTGGGTGTCATACAAACAAACTGATAAACCTCTCTTAAAGTTCATATGCATTGGGCCTGTGTAGTCCACCTCAACATTCATAAATGGACGAGTTAATGCTACTTTAATCGAAAGTAGATTTCTCAAGATTTTGCTGTATACTTCGTCAAATAACTGAGTGCCGAATTCTGTAAATGGCCACCTAAGCGTAGTACACCAGCTTCATCAATAAATGAGCCATTTAATTGTGAAAACCCCCTCTACTTCAAATGTTGAGTGGTTAAGTATGTCATCTTCTCTTTATCAGAAATTTTGGAAAATCAAAGACAATTACCAAGTACTCTAAGTGCCGTAGATGAACATCTATTAACTAACATTGTTGGTCAAAAATATGCAATTTTTTCCCCTTTCAGTGGAGGTCTGCTTTATTAAAAGGAATTTTTAATTTGCCCAACGTATTTTCGATTTTTTTCTAGATAATTTGGACTTTTCCACCAAGTTTCCTGGTTTAATAGTTCTTTTGGCAATAAACCGCGACAGCCGCAATCTACTGGTATGTGCTGCTAATAGTTATTTGGTAGCTTGTTAATAATAAAGCCAGTTCTACTAGCTACGAAGTAATTCCGCTTTCTTGGAACCTCGGAGCACCTAAATAGCATGATATTGCTAACACGTCTAACCGTGCAATGCTTGCGATCATGCTTCGAAGTTTTCTGCAACTTTATGCACCAATTTGGTTAAGAGGACCGCACCATATAGCCTCAGTCAAGGATTATACTACTGTTGAGTACGCCTACTTCGAATCATCGCAAAAACCGTGATATTGTTGTGTTAGAACTTCTATTTCCTCTTCTTTCATCAACACAACCGAATATAAACTATTCAATAAATGGAAATTGGGCTTAAACGTTATACGTCGTTCTTTTATTATTTTTGCACTTGGATTATGGAACCTTGCATTACCAAGACAAAACTCGTTTCTCTTTTTACATCCTCTTCATCTAGTGATATTGACTGAGATGGAAGACAATTTGTTAATTTACTAAGAATGAAAACGTTAACCACCGCAAATAATCTCAGACCTTATCTGGTTGATAATTTAATGTTTATTGACCATCTAGTCTTAACTGCTTTCGACTGAAGCTAAGGCATTTACTTCTAAACAAGGAGTTCAGTAATAAATGTAAATTCTGAACCCGCATCAAACATGGTCCGGATGTTGTGAGTTTTATTTTCGGTATTCGTTGTTAACATGGTGGTGGATGATAATATCGATTGTTTTAGACCTGCAGTGCTTTTAATGGTGGTGAACGAATTATTTCCTAATTTAAATATCGTGTACGAATAAAGATTTAGCAGAAATTGACCATTTTCTTCTTTGTAGGTGGTCAGTTTAATACTCTCGTGACCAGCGACTATACAGGTATTATTGTAATTGCTAAATTAATCTCGCTAAATTAATAGGCCAGATGATGAGACGCTGCGGTGCTTCCCGATGGAAAATTTATCCAATCAATATTGAGGAAAGGAAAGCGCTTATCTCGAACCATTTAAGAATTGGCTCCTCAAGTGTCAAACAACCATTTGCCAAATTCGTTAACAGATTCGACACACGTTTTCGATGAGGACCTCATGTACTATCATGGATGAGAAAAATCAGACCTCATGAAGGAAAATGTCTCGTATAATAGATGTGAAGTCAAGAGGAAGAAGTGGTCTGGTAAAACGAGTGACATTAAATCAACCAACGGAATATTTTTGATTTTGACAAGTGGGTGGGGAATAGGTCGTGTATAGTTAAAATATAAAATCACGAAACATTTGTTAGCCACTGACCAAAAATGCGCTCAAAAACACGTTATTACAGTTTTTATTTGAACCTGGTTCCGCCATCAAGCAACAACATTTCCATCTGTGTTTCCCTAGATAAAACTACTCATATAGTCTCTTAAATTTTTAGTAACTAGATTCTAGTAAAATGGGCCACTGTTTTGACATGCTAAAGTGTGTCCATCAAATGAATTTGCAGGTGAATGCTATCAATGTACTTGTCTTAATTTTCTTATTCTTCTTCCTTGTTAAGTATCTTATGAACCAGTTTAGGTAACTTTTAATGCCCCGGAAACTTTTAATGCCTACTAATGTTACCTTTTTAGGTAATTTTTAATGCCTACTAATGTGGTCAACATCGCACGAAAACTGAGAGTAACTAGGATTCCAAGTGCCAAATAATTGATGAATATTATGTTACATATATCCAGCCACATAAAACATCCTTGCTTCGGTTAAAGAACTTTCGAAATTTTTCTATTTTTGTAAAAAATTAACCTGATTTTATTTAACGACTGATTTTAATTACGTAATATAGGAACAGCGGGATGGCTGAATTTGTAAAATATTCAATTACAATGCCGGTATGACATCGAAACCACATTATTTAACGGATCTTTCTAGAGCACGACAAATTACTTGTGTTTTTAATTTAAATTACTGTAATAATTGATTTTTTTTGGTTTGTACACGCAGACAAATTAAATCACAGGATTTTGTCTCCTAGGTAAATATACTAGGAAGCCATTAATTTTAAGTTTTTCTAAAACCTTAAAAGTGGTTAGGATTTTCTTTTATTTTCTCCCGAAAATTCCTAATAGTATTTGTCATAAAACGGTTAATCCAATTGATTTGTAATGTTTAATCAAATTCTATAAATTCTAATTTATTTTATAATTTTTATAATTTAATGTTTTTAGTTATGTAAAAAATTAATTAATTCTAAATTTCAGACAAAAATTAATTCAATTTATTACAGCCTGCGGATTTGAGAAATTAGCCAATTAATAGATTTTTTTTCAGAGAAACTTTGCAGATTACAGTTGAATGGTGGCTCACTGTAGATGCTGATAAGAGATGACAGAATACAGATCAGTTCATTATTATTGTGATTGTCTTATGCTAACAGTAGTTTGGAATATACGCTACCAAGAAACTGAACTAATTCCATCATCACTGATATATCTTGCCTTTCCCTACTCCACCAATAAATATCTGACTATTCGCCGACAAAGTGTCTGTAACCGGGTTTATCTAAATATTTTAACTAATATCCTTGGAAGGATAAAGTCCAATTATATGTAAAAATATGTGTACTGTGGGCCCTGCGATTTCCGGGATACCCTGCTTAATGCTTGGCCGTACATTCTAAATCAATTAATCAATCAATTTTGTCCCTGAAATTCGTAATATAGTATTTTTACTTAACATTCATAGTTCTTTAATAAAAACGTGGGATGACTCCCTAAATACGGTCTTTTTAATTGCCCAATGTGTATATTCTTGTAAAATAGTTTATCGTCAAAAATAATTAGTCAACTTGGTATATGATATCCCTCTAGTCCTTTTGACTTGTATAGAATTTATGTGGTTATAAAACCTCCTTTTGAATAATATGAACTTTAGCAGCTATCAAATACAGTAAAATTCCTAAACACTTTTCTCCAGTTTGTGATCCCATTTTGGATTAAACTAGAATCTAGATACTAGATTTCAAATTACTATCATACAAAATATACGACAAGTTATATTACTGAAATAAGCGATTAACATTAGTCGATAAAGCTACAACGTATATAAAGCTTTTCCATATTTATAATTACGATCACCAAAGCTTTAATTAAAGTGGAAGTTTTTAATTTTTTTTTCTATACATAAATACAACCGAGAGTATACCACACAATATACCATCCACATCTAACATAAAACTATTATCCATTATTATTTTAAATTTGTTGTTGTATGCTTCTGTATTAGACTCGTACACTAAAATGATAAAACACCATAGATAAGAAAAATTACGGAGAAACTTTATTCGATATACGGAGCCAAGCGAAGTTTTCTTTTTTTATGGATATTTGTACAAAAATAAAATTAAGAAATGAAAAAACTTTTTGTTCGTCTTGTGTTGAATCTTGAATGTAACAACAACAATACTTAATAGTTAAAGATGGTGTGGTTATTTTCTGTTGAATTTTCCTTCACTCCCGCTTTATATGTCGTCCTATAGACACCAATAAAAAAACACTTGTTCTTTATGTATCTTTTAATCGGATGTTTGACTTAGTTTCACCGCATTTCTACTAATCGGTAGCCGGAACACAATATTTGATGTCGAAGTTTTTATGTACCTAAATTGTAGGACGGTGCTGCGATATCGAAAAATTCAAAAATACTTCTGCCAAATGGTAACAAAGGTTGATAAAACCACAGGATTAAATGAACGAGGAATTTACGCTATGAATTATGATATAATTTTGTACATGAACTAGCATGAAGAGCAGAACTAGCAAAAAAAAATTCTATACCGACGAATGGTAGCAAACATCATACGTATACACATATACAGTTTCTGGTAAATTCCAATTCGTATTTTTTAAATTTAATCCTTTTTCTGCAAACAACATAAAACTATAAATTCAACAAATAAAATTAGTTGCAATCTGAATATAATTTAATATAAATAAGGATATATGTAAATAATACACTCGTTTATAAGGATGAAAAAGGATTATTATTTGTATGTGTGTGTGTACATGATGAAAGTTTATTGCAACTTTGTGTTGGGTTGGTACACAATTTTACAAAACTGAAAGCTTAAATTTGTGTGATTCTATAGTTCATGGTAGTGAATTGATTCAAAAATTTTTATTTTCTAATAGAAGACAGATCTCGGAATTTGTGTCACATAAAATGTATGAACATTAAAAAGCTTTTCGTAATATTTTATGTGAAACTAACGTAACTAATAGTCTAGTGTGAAAATGATCTTGATTTTAATAGCTAAAATAAAAGAAATTGATGAACGTTATGAAAGCTTGATTCAAATTTACTATATCACAAATCCGTCACCTTTGTGATGTAAGAAAATGAATAAACATCCACAACCCACTATAAAATTAGTCAAACTAACTGTTGAATAGTTAAAACACCAAAAATAAAATTATAATCAAACCAACTAAACAACCAAAGCTTAATTTAACTAACTGAACCAACTTAACTTCGGAAAAGGTTGCATCGAGGATGACCACAAAATAAACAAACACTACACTTATGACACTTTTAATTCCACTAAATTCGCCGCGTGCCACTGGTGCGGGCTATGACACAAGTCTTTAATTCTTAACTCTTTTCCATTTAAAGTATAACTCATCTCGTCACGTCATCATGTCGCTCATAGACAAAAATTACATTTTCTCGAATATTGTATTTTTCTAGTATTTCATTCTACTTTTCTCGAGTTGTCACTACTCTATTCTATTTGTTCAATTTTCACTATAGTACTAATGCTATTTAACAGATGTCTCTAGGTATGATGATAAGAATCGATTTTTATTTTTTCAAAAAGTGTTTGAATAAAAATTAAATTTCAAGGCCTCCTGTATATTTATTGGCTATTACAAAACCTTTTTTTCTTAAAATCATCGTACGTTTGACTTATCAAAATTTATTTCTGAGCAATTAGTGAAAACTCTGTAGTTAGTAAAGTTAACCTTAAATTCAGCTATCAAAATGACTAAACAACTTGTGGCATTCAGAAAACAGTGCAGTGTGGATAAAACCAAATTGACAAACTTGGTGAATAACGCTCACGAAGAGCATTCTGATACACCTTTTGTAGAGTTGATGACGCGGTTACGATACGTTGAGAAAGTTCACTGAACTGGAAATCTGTATATTCTCCAATGATCCCAACCAGAAGGGGATTTAATTAAGCGACTAATGAACACATCAGACGGGGTGATTCGTGGTCTCCAGCACTTGGTGAGGTAGCACATACAAGATATCTCTGGCTCATCTATATTTTGATGCAGAAGTTAGATAAAAAGACAAAGGCATCACGAGCAGAACACTCGGCAAGTAAAGTTAATCAAGAGCTTTCTGAATTTTTAAAATTCCTGGGTAGGTCGATAATCGCTTTTGGGAGTTTAGATGGATAACCGGAGGGCCTCACTGTAAGAAAACCAGGATCTAAGTTCAAATGGGCAATGCGTAACTACACAAACCATTCAATATATTAATCCAACGAGTTAAATAGCTTGGATGTAATAGGACAAAAGGCTTTTGTACAAAAACGGGGATAATGCATTAATTGCTCTAACCATCTCGTATTTAAATGCCCAACGAGACGACGCCGTCTTAAATGTGGTAGAAAATGCAACACCCTGCTACACCAAGATAGGCTACTGATAGCATACCAAAACCATCCACAACAGAAAAAGAATCAGCCTAATAGCAAAAATCTGGAAATCTTGTGCGCAACTGTGGATTCCTGTGCGCAACATCTTCGGCTCAAAAGAAGAAATGCTCGTGTTGCTATTAGTGGGCTAGACCAAACTGGATTCGGGCCTTCAAAGAGTTTGGTGACAATTCATATCAAATCAGAACTATGTCCTTATATATATCCTTATTATAGATATCTTTATTGGACCGGACAACTTTTTCAATGTCTTACAAGATGGCCAAATAAGAACTACGCCAAACATTGGGAGAAGTTTACGCAGATTTTGGAAATTAGAGTCAATCAATGATCAAGAACTCTTGCTTACGGAAAAAGAAACGTTTTGCGAGAATCACTTTAAACAGAATTTGAAGAAGGATTCTGAAGGACGATTCATAGTGGAACTGCCATTTAAAACCACCCCAGTTGCCTTAGGGAAATCACGTGGCCATGCAACTCAGAAACTCAGAGGAAGAGGAGCGGCGTTCCACGTTTCATTCGTGATTTACATTTTTTACGACAGTATCACGAGTTCAGGCATAAATATTAAGAGCTCAACCACATGATGGAGATTACTCATGTTCGAGAACGATCTCCATGACATTCTGAGAACAATCACAGATGACACCAAGGACCAATAAATAATTTGGAGGTCAGATACTTCTAAGCCCGCTCTTTGGTCATTCGCGGCTCCTAACAGTCATATACGGTTTGGCATCTGCTCCATATATTTAGCCACACAAGCGTTACAGCAAATAGTAGATTAAATCCGAGAATCTGCTCCACACGTTGTCCATTTCATATTACAAAGATATTTACCTAGATAATCTAATGACGAAGACCAAGTATCCCACATCAAAGAAAAGATATCTTAATTATATAAAGGCTATGGGTTCAATCTTATAATTTGGAAATCTAACAATGAAAACATACTACGGAATATTCCAGAAATACACCAGGAAGCAGACAACAAGATAATTTAAGAACAGTTGAATCAGCTGACAGCATCCATCAAGGTATTGGAAGTGAATTGGAATCCTCAAATTGATTCGTTTACATTCCTATAACAGCTTTGGATAGAAAACTTTAGTAGGAATGAACAGCTTTCACGAGACAGACATCTAGTGTGGAAAAGGATAAATGAAAACCTAAACCTAATTAATACCATTTTTAATTCCAGATTTCTGACTAATACTAGCAGTTCTAAGGTCAAAATATACGGATTTTCTGCTATATGAGTCAACCCGCTTATGCCACCGTTATGTATTTATAAACAACCAACTTTGATGGTTTCGTGCTGTTCATTTCATCGAATAGTAGCAGCGATAAAACAATTAACTTTGCCAGACTTGAGCTAGCAGCAGTATTACTGACACAATAGATGAAAGTGATTAAGAGGGACCTCGACAGACTCTCAAATTGTGTTGGACTGGCTTGGAAGTACTCCTTGACGCTAGATTACCTTCGTAGGAAACGACTGATATTCTATCCAGTTTAGCCCGAAAATTGTTCAAAAGATGCAACTCCAAAAATAAAATTACAATTCAACCAACCAAAGCTTGATTTAACTGTACCAAGTTAACTAGGGAAAATATTGCAGCCGAGTACACTACCAAACAACAATTGGTCACTCCACGATTGCTAATTCTAAAGCTTTCGAAAATTTTGAACAAAATTAATTAAATAATTGAAAGCTGCAAGTAACTTATATATGTATCAAAAAGTAGTTGTTGTATAAGTTTCTAAAGAAATAATTTTAAACATAAAAGGTTTCATCTCCAATACATCAACAGATAAATTATTCAGTACCTTGGGAAGCTTTCGTAGATATTCAAACTTGTAACTTTTTTACTATATCTAATGTGTGAAAAGTAACTACCTAGTCAAATTTATTTAATTAAGCCTTTAATAAAAACACTTAAGCTTTTCGCAACTTTGAAATTTATATTAGGACTTAATTGATTTGTTAAAAAATATAACGAAAAATGATTAACGTTAAAGCTTTAAAGTTAAAATGCTTTTAAGTTGGTGCTTTAATGTTAATTTTACCATCAAAGTATTTTCTTGAATGTAACTCTAAATGTGCAAAAGTACTGATCCTACCAGCTTTTGTACGCTTAATTATAAACAATGAATCGTTTTATTTTTTATAAAGTAATATACAAAGTCAATTGTTAGCCAAACGACACAAAAACCAAAATGATCAAATTCTATTATAAATACCAAAAAGTTTATAAATGAGTGAAAAAAGCTTTTACTAAAGAAATGATATCAAATTTTTTTATTTTTCAATAAGCTGATGGAATTAATGTAGTTAAATTTCTGTAGTTTAATAAGTTTTTAAGGTGTTGAAAAGCTTTAGTGGTTTGGCCAAAAAATTTGCTTAGTTAGGACTGTAAAAGCTTATTATGTGCCTTGCTTATAGAACGAAAAGTATCAGTGCAATATATGCAAATAACTTTACCTAAAAGACCTGGAAATTTAGCCACCTTTGTAATTTATGTTTAAATTCAATTAATTTCTTTCAATGATAAGTACGAAACAAATGAAATGAAAGCTTTTTGAATATAAATTAAGAAAATTAGTTAAATAGTTTTTGTTAAAATTTAATTTTTTTTGCATTTAAATTTCAATGCAAATTTTAAAGTGATAATTCTCAGAATAATCGACCAATTTAAAGATGTTTTTAGGTTGAATATTTTTGAAAAGCTTTAAAATTAATGAAACTTCAAAGTTTGAAAGTTTTTAAAAAACTTAACAATTATTCTCTGTTAAATTAAATAACTTAACAGAGTTAAGCATGGGTCTGAGCATTGGTTTAATTATAAGCTTGATAAAGACAGGGCTTATCTTAAATTTTACTTTTTGTAAAATTCTAGTCCAATCCAATCAAAATGGCCTAATTAAAATACGAAAGCTTTCAGTATATTATCATTTATGTATCAGTAGATTCAGTTATTTAATCTGGATAGTAAAAATACAATAAATCAACATATTTGTAAGCTTTTGTAAGTATTTATAAAACGGATTTATCAAACATAAATAATATATTGTAATTGAAAAGAACGTTTAACAAATAAATAAGAAGAAGTTCAGCAAACGATTAAAAGCTACTAAATTAAAAGTAAAATGTGACTAGTCCTGTTTGTTTGAGATCTGATTAAAATCACAAAAGCTTCAATGAAACTTTCAATGAAGCTTTTAAAATAAAATGTAATTTTAAGTCACAATATAGAAAAATACTAGTATAATCCCTCAAAAAATAAAATAAAAATAAAGCGCAGTTAGTTGAATTCAACAAGTAAAATAATGCAACAAACGGTGTACGTATTACATATTGAAAAAACACTGAAGTTTTCGGCATATTTACAATTTATGCTTAAATTTAATGTTTTGTTGGGATACATGACATAAAATAAATACTCATGCATATTAAATTTTAAAATAACTTAATAAAATGTAGCTTGCTAAATAACACTAAAGCAAGTAAATATCCAGTAATGTATCTAAAGGGAGTTAGACAAAAGATACTAGTCCAAATCATGCAAGTGCACTAACTAAGACAATAGAAGTTTTTATCGATTTTGTGTTTCTAAAATATAAACTCATTTAAAAGCTTTCAAAAAGCTTGTCTTGACATTTGAAGATATGTAGCTTCTAAATATAGACATGAATTTAAATTAAAATAGTTAAACACATTAATAAAAAATTAAAGCTAGTAAATCACGTCAATCACGCAATATAAAGCTGTGTAATTACACACACTAATAAATACAACTTTGAGACCAATAGCTAATGAGTAAAAGAACCATAGTCACTTCAAAATCCAATTATATTAATATTTAAGTATTTTTGCAAAGCTTCAGAACTTTATTATCTGACAAGAAAACTGATAGAGCTGCTCGTTTATCGAGACAAGTAATATAAAATTATTTCAACACAATTTTAAAACTAGCGAAAATATTAATAGCTCATAAAATGAGCTTATAGTGCAATGCATTCAAGTAAATTAATTTAAAAATATAAATACACATAGTACTACCATGTTATGTTAGCCCATTGAAGTGCTAGATGTCACTACTCGTATCGTTTTAAAATAGTCAAAATATTTGTAAATGTATAATCGCCTAAATGTCATATATTTATTCTAAATGTTGACGATATTCTATCGACCCGACATCTCGAACATATATGTATTTATATGTATTTATATGTATTTATACTATATGTATTTATATTATGAATACGGTTACAGAAAAATTAATCAAAACTTTCTAGAATTTTCAAAAAATTTACAAACAAACTTAATGAAACTTAAATTTAGTTTAAGTAAAGCTATTGGAATATAACCACTCTATCAATAGCTTTAAATATTAAAAGTTTTTTATAACAGACATTGAAGATTTAAGAAATTTTTTTAAAAAAATACGTTACACTTTTAAAAATGTTAAACAGCAATAATCAAACTTGGATTGGAATCATATAAAAAAATTTAAAATGTAATTAGTTAACTATATATAGTTTATTTACTCTCTATTTCGTTTACTTCTAGCACAAACCTCACATAATTTTTAAATGAAATCAAAACAAAATAATTCGTTTTACCTGTGTTAACTTAAATAATTCACCCGGTATTTTGCGTCAATCTTCAAATTTGTTAAACAAACACATTCTATAAATATAAATTTAAAAAAAAATAAATGTTATCAATCTGTTATGCAAATATATGTGGCATAAACTTATGTTTGACAATTAAAAAAATGTTACAACACCCCATCCCGTAGCTCCTTTTCAAACACCCCAGCTTAACAAATATTTTACTTTAATCAAATTTTTAATCCTTTATAATCTAACACAATTATTATTAATAAAATATTTTCAATTTTTATTTTTAGAAACCAACCAACGAATATGCCAGTATATAATAAATAAACAATAAATATATAATAAAATATGAAAAATTAATATTAAAAATAATAATTAAAAAATTAAATAATAAAAACAAAAAATAATTTACGGAAAAAATATTTTCATTTTATTTCAAAAATGTGTACACATTTTAAATTTAAATTTAAAAAGAAATTCAAAATAATGAATTATTAATAACAAATATAATAATATATAAATAAATATATATTGTTAAAAATATAACAATAAACAAAATTTAAAAAAAAAAAATCAATAATGGCAAAACTAATAATAAATTTTAATTTAAAATATTCTGTAAATATAATCAAATTAAATAAAATAACAATTGTAAATATAATAATAATTTAATAATAGTACATATAAATAATAATAGTTCGTTATAAAAAAAAATAAAACAAAAAAGTTAAATTTAATTAAAAAATTATGTAGAGTAAAAAAAAATAAATAAATAAAACAAAATAATTTAATTAATTATTTTTTAGAAAAATGAAATTTAATTGTAATTATATACAGAATTTATTAAGTGCAAATTAAAAAAAAAGTTAATTGTTAGTAATAAATTAAAAATTAAATAATAATCCGTTTTGAATATTAATTTTGTTAAAAAATTTAATTTGTTAAATAATTTATATATAATAATATTAGTATAAAATGACGGATGCAGCGGTAACAACACCTAATGATGGGCAAGGTAGGTTCAAAATTTTGAATAATATTAATTATATTTTTATTTTTAATTTTATTAATTTCAACTGATTTTAAATTTTTTGGTAATTTATTTTTCTTAAATGATTCACATTTGACGGGCAGCAACTCTCTGGTTACTCCTGTTTGAATTTACGAAGTGCTATATTATATTTCTTTGTAAAAGCTAAGTACAATTCACAAATACACTATGCCTAGTGGCAGACCTGCTGGTATTTTTTTTATTTCGTTATATTTTACACTGAAATATCGAACTTGATGTTCGACTTTGTCGAAGAATGCTAAACTTTGTCCAAGACGAAGTTGCTGTTAGCAACAGATATACAGATATATAATATTAATTTTCATTTAATGTTTTAAAATCAAAATTTTTGTTTGAAGAGGAGGAGAAAATAATAGATTTCGTGAAAAATCACAAAATTCTATTTAATGTACGGAATAAAAAATTTTGTGACAGCGAGGGGAAAAATCGTTCATGAACCGATGGCTAACAATACGTGTGTACTTTTTTTTTCTTTCCAGTCAGAAAAAAAAGTAGGAAAAAATCTAAATCTTCAAATTCCTACTCTGACCTATTATACGCCATGATTCGACAATTTGCTTCATACAATACCACTTCACTATATATTCCCTATTGTTTTGTTCATAATAAATAAAACAAAGCAATCGGTACACGCTTACTATACAAATGAAATAAAATTTGACAGAATAGTATCGATACGACAATTGTTTTTCGCGCATTTTGTGTCTGTTTTGTGTTGCTGCAGGAGCAACGTCGCAAACAAAAACAGAAATTAATATATTAGAAAAAAATATTTTCTGTGCTTCTTCTGTTTCTGTTTCTGGTGCTACTCAACGGCTTTATTCTTTGAACTTGTTCTATCGTAGAAGTTTTTTTTATGAATCCATATTGGTGTGGTGGAATTAAATTTCAATTTTCTATTATTGGCTTAAGGCTCTTGAAATGGTAAGAAGTAGTGAAATCGGCTTACCTATACGATTTACTATAATTTATTTATTTTTACAGTAATTAAATTATATCCTAGTGCCTTTTTCGAACTTTAATTAAATTTGATATTTTCTTTTAGTCCCTGTAATGTTACAGTTTTCTATCAGCTATTTGCTTAGGTAATGATCAAAAGATTTCTTCCAGGTGAGTCGCAAATAAAGATGAATTTTGCTTTTTACTTTTGGTTCGTGTTCCTTTGTCTTTTCTAATTGATCTCCAGTAGGTGTTTTTTACCATTGAAGTTACTACCAATAATAAAATTGAATCCTTTAGTGAACTAAAGATTAAACTTGAATCTCCATCGTTCCTAAATGTTGGGTAAATAATTTTGGCTTTAACCTTAATTTAAATTATTATAGGAATTCATTATAAATTCTTATTATTTTCGTGTGGCTTATTTCACTTATTAATTGTTTTTATCAAAAATATTGTTATTATTAATATTTTCGATGAATTAATTAAAACAAGTAGTTTATTTTTTATTATAGTGAAATTATTTTTATTTTTATTATTTATTGTTCATAAATATATTTCGGAAATAAAATTTCCATCATCAGTATTGCCAATACTGATGATGGAAATTTTATTTCCGAAATATATTTATGAACAATAAATAATAAAAATAAAAATAATTTCACTATAATAAAAAATAAACTACTTGTTTTAATTAATTCATCGAAAATATTAATAATAACAATATTTTTGATAAAAACAATTAACCTTAATTCTTTATCTTTCTCATTTTTCATCTTTTTAATTTTTTCAGAGTTCCCTGTTTTCGTTTTTTGTTAAATCACAAAGTAAGATTGTCCGTTTGGTGAACTTTACATCATTGAACTTCTTATGAAAAGGTATAGCAATGCTTAACTCACCGCGGACTCCCTTGAATTAGATTCATGGATCTAAAAATCTGTCGAATCAGTACCTCATCTTTTAATTGCGTCAGATAAAAGAATCAATGGATGCAGTATTTTATCATAATACGAATAGTATACTACATCATATAAAACTTTTTGGTGTAACCTGTATGTTTTTAATTGCTATATAGGAGTAAATCAATAATTCCTGAAATTGCACCAGTTTTAGCTTTAGACGTCTAAATTTCGAAAGTTAGAATCTCAGTCACTGTTTCTTGTTTTCTAAAAGGAGTCTATTATCAGAAACCAGATTATTGAATTGCCATTATAGTTGATGCAAACAACGTTACAATCTAACCTGTAATATGTTCTCACACGCTGTCTCCATCTCCATCTGGACTAGTTTGAACGCTTCAGTTTCTTACCAGTTTTTTATTACTACTATTTCAAGCTTAGCCTGATTGAATAAATGTATCCGGACATTCGCTTACAACCCTTAAAAGGCAGCATATTGTTGATAGCTTTGTTTATACAAAGTTGCTTAGTTTTTTATATCCCTTGCTTTTCTGTGAGAGTGTTCTTTTGATACTAGACTTTTGCAAATATTTAGACGATCATTTAGAGCGATAGTTGATGTCGGTGGAGTTCGAGTTGTGAATAATGAGAAGTAAGACGTAACCATAGTATAAATACATATAGTAGTACCATCATGAGAAAAAAAGTTTTCCCATTGACGTTCCAGATTTTGGGTCGATAGAATATAGTCAAAATTTAAGATAACATTTAGGCGATTATAAATATAAAAATATTTTGATTATTTTAAAACGGTACCAGTAGTGACATCTAACACGTCAATGGCTAACATACCCGTGCTCATATACATGCGGTCAATGGTCATACACATATCAGGGCATTGGTTCCTGTTGTTCTGGTTGTTATTTACCTCATTGGTCAGTTGCTTTTGCTATGTGCTGTTGAGTTTCGACGTTTCAGGAAACAACATTAGGCCATAATGGACTATTGACTAAGATCTTTTACAAGATCTTCCAGAACTTTTTTTTTTACTTTTGGAGATAGTGAAAATGGTCGCCTACCGAAGGACCTTACCAACAATTGGTTACGCTATTGTAGTTAGAGGTGGGAATCGAACACATGTTCAAAGCCTGTGAGATAAACAACTTAACCATCACTTTATTCCTCTTTGTCGGCTTGGCTGATCCATCAAATACCATTCGCAATTTCATAGTATTACTAGTTTCTTTCACTATACCGTAATGTGCGAAATAATACTGGTTATAATAGCTAAATCTTATGATACTTTCATGTGTCCCAGTTTAGTATTTTCATTGATAAATTTGCAATTGCTGATCTTTTCTCCAAACTCACAATCGCATAACCGCTATTAACTTTAAATTCCCAAATTTTGATATCACTTTTTTAAAGGGCAGGCTCACAATATATATTTTCCATCTGCAGCTCGTCGAACCGTGTCAATGCTGAACACAGAAACGCTCACTGTACGGAACGACTTCTAGACTCTCTTCCATTTCTTAAAATCTCCGTATATAGCTACTTCAAGATTAAGATTAACGAGAACCATATCACTTTTGCTACCTTTCTTAAAAATTAGTGGCCTTGCTATCACTTATTCTTATCTCGAATTATGAGTGGGCAGTTAGCGTTGTATAAGTAATATATACATTTTGCAATGACATAAAATGTTGAATTTTACTTCCTAGTAAAATATGCATTTTTCTCAACATTAAAAAATCTGGATCTAGCTTCATATTGTTCCAACTAAAACGTTGAATTTCTAAAAAGTTGCTATCTTATAAGTATCATCATGAAATATGTAACTGATACAAATATTTACATTACCTTGAGTTACTCCAGGAGCTACGTCATTAAGACCCTGTATTATTATCTTTCCATTCTCTTTTCTCAAATCGAGACGCTTGAATCATGCTGTCTTAGCTCAAATGAAGCTTGAGATCTAAAATCAAACGAAGCTTCTATTTGAGTGGATTGTAGAATTGCATTTGCAACTGTAATTGGAGAAATGTCTAAATGTAAAGTACCATAATTAAGGTTCCGCATAAGTTACGAACAGACTTTAATTGATTACAGCATCTAGAAAGGTTTTTGATATTTAATATCAAAACTTATCACACTCTACTAATGCTGTGCGCTTTAATCGACTAAACTAGCTAAACTATATTACAACGAGTTAGTTCATGCTGTTTTTAGATAGATGGATCTTCACAAAAGTTGCTAACTCTGGCTCCACTTGAAACTAAACTTAACCAAAAATTATTATAGTTTATTTATAGTTTAAAATTATTATAGTTATTTTATAATTTTTGTGAAAAGTCATCGAAAAGTTACCTCGGAAATATACTTTTCAGCTACTATCTACGAGGCAATAAAGGAAACTTTAACAATTTGAAAAGTTTAGTTTGAAAAGTCGATTAAGACACACAGCATAAATTCATCATAAAAGTAAACAAATACATAAATAATAGACATACTATACACATATATATATATATATATATATATATATATATATATATATATATATATATATATATATATATATATATATATATATATATATATATATATAAATATATATATATATATATATATATATATATATATATATATATATATATATTTATATATATATATATATATATATATATATATATATATATATATATATATATATATATATATATATATATATATAAATATATAGAACAACTCTATATATTATATCATTGTATGTATTTATGCATCGTTTTCATAAAGTGCTAGCAAATTATATAAATTTGCACGAAATATTTGGTTAAAAAAACAAAGCAAAATGTGTACGTACGAATTTTTAAAAAACAAAAACGTCAAAGCAAAAAAATACATTTGGCTACTTAGATCCGCGTTCGTCTTTCTCTACAGTTGTAATAAGAAAGGAAAAACAAAACCAAACAAAACTGAAAATAAAAATTTCTTTAAATGCAAAATAATGTGCAACAAGGATAGACATATAATTAAAAATATGTTGTTGTTTCGCTTTGTACTGGCAAGCAATAACCAATATACATTATATATATTTTGATGTTTTGAATGCCATAGTAATATACGAAATTTATCATTCTTATATACTTTTTCTATGATATTAGCCTAAATGTCTCCTTTTTAAATCACCATAAGATTAAGCTCATAGTACATTATTCTGACTATAAATAAAATTGAGCACCCTCCTTTTACTGTTTTTGCACTATCATTATACCATTTTTTAAGTTGTGAATTTTTGCACCGATCTTGCACATTTTATTAACCTATAGAGGTATAAACATAAACATATATTGGAAATGTATAGGGTTCTTAAAACACCAGCTTATAATAGAGATCCTGAGGCATC
Organism: Tipula confusa; assembly: GCA_963556175.1. Lineage (NCBI taxonomy): Eukaryota > Metazoa > Arthropoda > Insecta > Diptera > Tipulidae > Tipula > Tipula confusa. The sequence continues at coordinate 17,127,805 of OY744477.1, read as the reverse complement.
TTACCAATTTCTCCCGTTTCACAAGCGATTCCTTACCTTTTTGCCAAGACACAATTGCTTTTTATATTAGCAGTTGACTTAAAATAAGATCGTAACAGTTATTGTTTGATGGTTTTGATAGCGTTGATGAATGCGATCATTGGTAGTCCGTTCAAAATATCTAGAGAGATTTTACATTAAACTTGCTGCGCTACAACTTGCATTGCTGCTTTCAAATATTATAAAGATCTACCCTGCATAGTTTTGGACAAGGATCCTTCCGTACTTTAATTCTATTTCCTGGTAAATCTTCGTTTCTTTATTGAGTAGGAATTGTTTGAGATAATTTCGTTGCCGTTTCTCGTAATACCAGAACTAATACATTTAAACAATATTCGACAGCCTAACATTATGCGCTATCATGGTATGGAATTGATCTTTGATATTCCAAGGTTATGGTTCTTCCATGTGTTTTAAACTTGAAATTATTTCTTCTTGTACTTATTCCTTTTTTAAACTTGCTTTGTTTTAGTTTTGATAATCTGATCTTCCAGCTATACTGATGATTCTACTGGCTATCTTCTAGTGTACCCTCGCATCATTCGAAGTCGGTTCTCCATATAAAGCCGATTAAGTTACATTTTTTTTTATAAGAGAAGGCGTTAGTTATGACGTGTTCGTGACAACTAACAACCGCTTGAGTATTAATATGAAAAATTACTGTCAAGGCACACTTATTTCAATACAGAATCGCCGCCTTTGACTTATTTTACGATCTCTTGATACATAACACTATTCTCAGTACTGAGATGAATTACAAAATAATTTGACTTCTTTCGATTAAAGTATACGAACAATATATAAAGTGGACAGTGATTGATATGTTTTTTAGTTTGTGCTCAAGCGATTGAGAGCGCGACTTAAGAATAAGTCAAAGACGTACAAAAAATATTCTGTAAATAGAATATAGAATTAGAAAAATAATTGATCATCACACGGCACTGACTAAGCCCGATTAGTTTGAGTGCTAGTTGGCAGTAAACAAAAACTATAAAAGGGAAAACCAGTTTTATTTGATCGCAAAGTGTTCGGATACAGTTAATTCAATATCAAGTTAAAATAACCTCTAGATTGCATATTTAAACGTGTATTGGATCAAAAATCGATCAATTTTATTTTTGGTACTTACTACCCAAAATCAGTATTTAGTCAACTATTTTAAAATGAAGTTCACGATAATTTTATTTGTGTCGTTGTGTTCGATATTTTATGTGTGTGGAAAAATTTACGATCGCTATGAATTGGCCCAACAAATGTACAATGCCGGTATTAAAAATATAACGACATTGATGTGTATCGTGGGACGACAAAGTAATTACACTACGAATTATATATATCAAGCTGAAGGTGATAAACGAGGCTATGGAATTTTTCAATTTTACTATCCGTATTGGTGCGATCATAATCAAAATGGTAAGGGATGTAATATAAGCTGTGATAAGTTTCTCGACGACGATTTAACTGATGACATTCAGTGTTTGCAAATTGTTTTGCGACAACAGGGAATAACAGCGTTCGATGAAAGTTACAATGATTGTGTTAAAATGGATACGAGCGATGTGCCCGATTGGGTTTGGATCACGGAACAAAAAACTACAGGAAATAAACGATGCCCACCACGACGTCATCGAAATCAATTTGAATAAATTATGTAAATTAATAATAAAAAAAAAAACTTTTTTTAAAAAAATATTGTGTTCTTGTTTATTTAATTATTTTCTAGCATCTAATTCACAATCGTTTAGCGTGTACGTAATATGAGGAAAACAATCTTTTGCATATTTCTCCCACGCCGAAATACCTTCGGTGTCGTACACAATTTTAGCACATTCAATGTCATTCGCTATGTCCTCATCCAAAAATGTGGTACAATCCATTTTACAGCCACGTCCGGGTCGGCCATGTTCACACCAAAACGGTTCGTAAAACTGAAACATACCATAGGTACGATCGCCTGCCCCACCATGCAACAAATCCGTTTGGTAACCACTGATTTTATTCAATATACATATCCACACGTTAATCGATGTTAAATTACCACGGTATAATTCGATCGCTAGTTCATATCGATCAAAAATTTTCGAATCAATCGATGCGATCGAACTGAATACCAACACGATCGTAATGCAAATGATATTGAAACGATTTAATTTCATTTTTTTTGTTCGTTTTTATGTTATGTTCAATTGATCTCTCGACAGACTGTGACCGATCGTGATGAATTTTAAAGTAATCTTTGTTTTGATTATTTTTCTACTGTTTATTGTTTTTGTTGGCGTGTATAACCAATTCGTAGAAAGATCAGATCAAGAGAACAAGAGAATACATTTTTAAACAGTTAATCTATTTAACGTTTGCCAGCGGCGTACGCCAAAAAGTGTTTAGGAAATAGCTGAATTTGTTAGCGTGCGTATTTAAGTGACTGAAGATTAGGTTTAGGCCACAGCAGCACAGGCTTTATAAGTTTCCGGCCGCGGCGTTACTATTACAGTCACTGATCAAGTTTTTTTATTTACTGAGGATGATTCTTTCTAAATATATTCCAAAGAGATGCCCTGTCACCGATACTCGTTAATCTAATGTTAGAATTTATCTTTTGTAAAAGCGAAACATATCAGCTCTACATTTTGTACCGTCAACCCGATCAGGTTCTGGCACATGCAGATGATATCTGTGTAATGGGACTGAATGGCAACGGGATTAGTAAACTACTAGATCCACTTGTACGGTTTTTGGATTAATTTATCGGATTCCTTGTCACTTATAATATTAGTGATTTCACCACCCGAGCTTTGCATATCTTAGGCCCACTCCTAAAGTCGAAATATCTTGCTGACAAGCTGAAGTTGTACAAGGTGTTGATTAGACCCGCATTCATGTCTCACCCAAGACAATTGCATCCTGATGGACTAGTATGAAAGATATACTATCATGAGACATACTATCATGCACATGATAAATGGCTCCAAACGCGATAATTACGGAAATCTCTATAACTTTTTAACCTAGGAAATTTGATCAAAATTATGTCTTCCATCATTTCAATGATGAAATTCCAGATTCAGTACATCAAGTTTGCAGGCTCGGTCAGGTTGTGCGAGTTAATCCTAAACGGATGAGGAGAGCCTCTACTTGACAGGTGTATAGGTGTGCATGTGTGCTGTCCAAAATGTTTTCTTAGTTGTAATATCACTTTTGTAAATCCATTTTTCTTGATTTTAACCATTCTACAGTGTTGGTACTGGCCAGCAGTTCACTGCTGTATATACATCACGCTTAAGGATTTCCGATGCTAATCCCAGCCTTAATTTGATTAAGGCTGGGCAATTTTTACGCCTACTATATTTGTATGTTAATGATTAGAACCAAGTATTGCATATTGATAATTCTAATAAGTCGTTATACTGGGCCGAACCTTGCCAAAAATTTACTGGTGCTCTGGCAAGTAAACTTTCAAATGAGCTGGTAAATTTTTGTGAGCTTTATGATAGATTGTACTTAATTTAGCCTCTGCCATTGAAACAAATTCTCGATGGTGTGCTAGACAAAGTTATTGTTGGTGTTCAAATTATTCAACATAATATTTATGAGTTCTTGTGTTGAACTATAGATGGCATTTAATATATGATTAATTGTAATTGCTTAATTAATGGACAGTTATATACATTTAAAATTTCACTATTTTTGACAGGTTATATAAAAATAAATTATAAAACTGGTGGCCAGGTTTGACTTACATGAGTCAATCAGTAGAAGAAGACACATTTTTGTTACTGGGCGTTTGAACAATTCCTGCAATGACTCGGCCGAAATTACTTGGTAATGTGAGAGACTCACATAGAGGTATAGAATTTAGCAAAGGTTCAATCTAGGTTAGCAGGATATAAGCTCCTCGTAACTGAGTGTGGTTTGCAGCTTTCCAGAGTCCTTTAAAGTGGGGAGATGCTATAGTGGTACAAAATACCAGTTGATATTGTTGGTGACTGTCCAGTCATGGATGTGCTTCGTTTCCTTAACATAAGATGCTGGAAATGCTACCGCTCATTGGCGGCCCTACCAAAATTGGTCTTTTTTAATATCATTTTATACGACTCTTAGAGATCAGCTTCTGTCAAAGGTCCAATAAATCGAACATTGAATTATTTGTAGATGTGATCACCGCGATTCTCAAAAGCTAAGACCCAGGTTGTTTTGGGGATGCTTTGGGTTTACTGCTAAGGGCAGCTTCTGCTTTAATCTTTTTTTTAGTCCTTTTAACGTTTTAGGAGTTAAGGTAGGTTTGCGACTTAGTCATCCGGTCATTACCTCATTAAATCATTTTACCTCATTAAATCATTGACAAGGTCGTTAGGCAGTAGCACAATCTATTGGTTTCTGCTTAGAAGGGACGTAGGCGTTGTACAAATATATTATTTTTTATTGGTGAGTTGGCCAACCTAGCTAAGAAGGTAGTAGAATCAGACCACAAAGAGGCCTTTGAAATTTTATCGCTAGCTTCAGTGACTTTATGACTAATATGACCATTCAAGTGATCAAAAGGGCGGCACATAATCTTAATCTCGCTATATAAGTGTATTTTATTGGCGCGAGTACTCTAACGGACTGGAGATACTTGACTTGAAATGTTTTGTCGCTAATCTTTCTGCTTAAGTTATTATTTTACCATTGACATTTTATCATGAATCTGATCACTATCATGGGGCACACATTCTCTACATATTTAGGTATTATTGCCTATATTGCTAAAGCTTTTACTAATCATTATTTGTTATAATGCAGATAAAGCCTTTAAATTGAAAATAACAGGATGACAACTCATTCAGCATATTATATAATAGAGGCGAAAAATAGAGCCGATGTAGTATTGTAGATAACTGTAGTGGGTTGATACGTGCACAGAATGTCTTCACCGTCCGTCCAACGAATTAATTGGTACGGTTGGTCGAGCTCGTGTACCACTACCTACGGTACATCTTCTTAATGTCTGCTTGAAATACGTATTTATATAGACGAAAACGCAGAAGAATAGCTCACAAAGTGGATTGAACTGTTGGGCCCTTTATCAGTGGGTTTGATGGTATTATGTTATTCAACTCCTTTACTAAAAATATGTTGAGTTTAATAGCACCTTGGTTATTCCAGTTATACGATGGATAACCACGTTAAGTCACCACCTCCTGCAATTGTCGGAATAATCAGTGTAACTCTCAAATCATTAGCGTTTTTCTGCATTCTAGATTTTATGTGAAGTATGATGATGCCTCGGGAAGTTCCAGTTGAAGTAGTATCAATGCCACTGATATTGGTTTGACCGTTGGCACGCTTTAAGCATAGCTGTTGTATACATGACTCGGTGACGAACGAAGTTTGGGAGGCGAAATCGAATAATGCTCTAAATTCTTGCTCGGTTTTTTGATTATTGACTACCCAAACCATAGCAGTTAGTAAAACTGCAAGGAAGATCTGTAAGGTTAATTTAGAAACAATAACGATCAGTACTAGTACTTTAAAACTTTTTTAAAACTTTTAAAAAGCCTTAATTAATATATATATATATATATATATATATATATATATATATATATATATATATATATATATATATATATATATATATATATATATATATATATATATATATGTATATATATATATATATATATATATATATATATATATGTATATATATATATATATATATATATATATATATATATATATATATATATATATATATATTAATTAAGGCTTTTTAAAAGTTTTAAAAAAGTTTTAAAGTACTAGTACTGATCGTTATTGTTTCTAAATTAACCTTACAGATCTTCCTTGCAGTTTTACTAACTGCTATGGTTTGGGTAGTCAATAATCAAAAAACCGAGCAAGAATTTAGAGCATTATTCGATTTCGCCTCCCAAACTTCGTTCGTCACCGAGTCATGTATACAACAGCTATGCTTAAAGCGTGCCAACGGTCAAACCAATATCAGTGGCATTGATACTACTTCAACTGGAACTTCCCGAGGCATCATCATACTTCACATAAAATCTAGAATGCAGAAAAACGCTAATGATTTGAGAGTTACACTGATTATTCCGACAATTGCAGGAGGTGGTGACTTAACGTGGTTATCCATCGTATAACTGGAATAACCAAGGTGCTATTAAACTCAACATATTTTTAGTAAAGGAGTTGAATAACATAATACCATCAAACCCACTGATAAAGGGCCCAACAGTTCAATCCACTTTGTGAGCTATTCTTCTGCGTTTTCGTCTATATAAATACGTATTTCAAGCAGACATTAAGAAGATGTACCGTAGGTAGTGGTACACGAGCTCGACCAACCGTACCAATTAATTCGTTGGACGGACGGTGAAGACATTCTGTGCACGTATCAACCCACTACAGTTATCTACAATACTACATCGGCTCTATTTTTCGCCTCTATTATATAATATGCTGAATGAGTTGTCATCCTGTTATTTTCAATTTAAAGGCTTTATCTGCATTATAACAAATAATGATTAGTAAAAGCTTTAGCAATATAGGCAATAATACCTAAATATGTAGAGAATGTGTGCCCCATGATAGTGATCAGATTCATGATAAAATGTCAATGGTAAAATAATAACTTAAGCAGAAAGATTAGCGACAAAACATTTCAAGTCAAGTATCTCCAGTCCGTTAGAGTACTCGCGCCAATAAAATACACTTATATAGCGAGATTAAGATTATGTGCCGCCCTTTTGATCACTTGAATGGTCATATTAGTCATAAAGTCACTGAAGCTAGCGATAAAATTTCAAAGGCCTCTTTGTGGTCTGATTCTACTACCTTCTTAGCTAGGTTGGCCAACTCACCAATAAAAAATAATATATTTGTACAACGCCTACGTCCCTTCTAAGCAGAAACCAATAGATTGTGCTACTGCCTAACGACCTTGTCAATGATTTAATGAGGTAAAATGATTTAATGAGGTAATGACCGGATGACTAAGTCGCAAACCTACCTTAACTCCTAAAACGTTAAAAGGACTAAAAAAAAGATTAAAGCAGAAGCTGCCCTTAGCAGTAAACCCAAAGCATCCCCAAAACAACCTGGGTCTTAGCTTTTGAGAATCGCGGTGATCACATCTACAAATAATTCAATGTTCGATTTATTGGACCTTTGACAGAAGCTGATCTCTAAGAGTCGTATAAAATGATATTAAAAAAGACCAATTTTGGTAGGGCCGCCAATGAGCGGTAGCATTTCCAGCATCTTATGTTAAGGAAACGAAGCACATCCATGACTGGACAGTCACCAACAATATCAACTGGTATTTTGTACCACTATAGCATCTCCCCACTTTAAAGGACTCTGGAAAGCTGCAAACCACACTCAGTTACGAGGAGCTTATATCCTGCTAACCTAGATTGAACCTTTGCTAAATTCTATACCTCTATGTGAGTCTCTCACATTACCAAGTAATTTCGGCCGAGTCATTGCAGGAATTGTTCAAACGCCCAGTAACAAAAATGTGTCTTCTTCTACTGATTGACTCATGTAAGTCAAACCTGGCCACCAGTTTTATAATTTATTTTTATATAACCTGTCAAAAATAGTGAAATTTTAAATGTATATAACTGTCCATTAATTAAGCAATTACAATTAATCATATATTAAATGCCATCTATAGTTCAACACAAGAACTCATAAATATTATGTTGAATAATTTGAACACCAACAATAACTTTGTCTAGCACACCATCGAGAATTTGTTTCAATGGCAGAGGCTAAATTAAGTACAATCTATCATAAAGCTCACAAAAATTTACCAGCTCATTTGAAAGTTTACTTGCCAGAGCACCAGTAAATTTTTGGCAAGGTTCGGCCCAGTATAACGACTTATTAGAATTATCAATATGCAATACTTGGTTCTAATCATTAACATACAAATATAGTAGGCGTAAAAATTGCCCAGCCTTAATCAAATTAAGGCTGGGATTAGCATCGGAAATCCTTAAGCGTGATGTATATACAGCAGTGAACTGCTGGCCAGTACCAACACTGTAGAATGGTTAAAATCAAGAAAAATGGATTTACAAAAGTGATATTACAACTAAGAAAACATTTTGGACAGCACACATGCACACCTATACACCTGTCAAGTAGAGGCTCTCCTCATCCGTTTAGGATTAACTCGCACAACCTGACCGAGCCTGCAAACTTGATGTACTGAATCTGGAATTTCATCATTGAAATGATGGAAGACATAATTTTGATCAAATTTCCTAGGTTAAAAAGTTATAGAGATTTCCGTAATTATCGCGTTTGGAGCCATTTATCATGTGCATGATAGTATGTCTCATGATAGTATATCTTTCATACTAGTCCATCAGGATGCAATTGTCTTGGGTGAGACATGAATGCGGGTCTAATCAACACCTTGTACAACTTCAGCTTGTCAGCAAGATATTTCGACTTTAGGAGTGGGCCTAAGATATGCAAAGCTCGGGTGGTGAAATCACTAATATTATAAGTGACAAGGAATCCGATAAATTAATCCAAAAACCGTACAAGTGGATCTAGTAGTTTACTAATCCCGTTGCCATTCAGTCCCATTACACAGATATCATCTGCATGTGCCAGAACCTGATCGGGTTGACGGTACAAAATGTAGAGCTGATATGTTTCGCTTTTACAAAAGATAAATTCTAACATTAGATTAACGAGTATCGGTGACAGGGCATCTCTTTGGAATATATTTAGAAAGAATCATCCTCAGTAAATAAAAAAACTTGATCAGTGACTGTAATAGTAACGCCGCGGCCGGAAACTTATAAAGCCTGTGCTGCTGTGGCCTAAACCTAATCTTCAGTCACTTAAATACGCACGCTAACAAATTCAGCTATTTCCTAAACACTTTTTGGCGTACGCCGCTGGCAAACGTTAAATAGATTAACTGTTTAAAAATGTATTCTCTTGTTCTCTTGATCTGATCTTTCTACGAATTGGTTATACACGCCAACAAAAACAATAAACAGTAGAAAAATAATCAAAACAAAGATTACTTTAAAATTCATCACGATCGGTCACAGTCTGTCGAGAGATCAATTGAACATAACATAAAAACGAACAAAAAAAATGAAATTAAATCGTTTCAATATCATTTGCATTACGATCGTGTTGGTATTCAGTTCGATCGCATCGATTGATTCGAAAATTTTTGATCGATATGAACTAGCGATCGAATTATACCGTGGTAATTTAACATCGATTAACGTGTGGATATGTATATTGAATAAAATCAGTGGTTACCAAACGGATTTGTTGCATGGTGGGGCAGGCGATCGTACCTATGGTATGTTTCAGTTTTACGAACCGTTTTGGTGTGAACATGGCCGACCCGGACGTGGCTGTAAAATGGATTGTACCACATTTTTGGATGAGGACATAGCGAATGACATTGAATGTGCTAAAATTGTGTACGACACCGAAGGTATTTCGGCGTGGGAGAAATATGCAAAAGATTGTTTTCCTCATATTACGTACACGCTAAACGATTGTGAATTAGATGCTAGAAAATAATTAAATAAACAAGAACACAATATTTTTTTAAAAAAAGTTTTTTTTTTTATTATTAATTTACATAATTTATTCAAATTGATTTCGATGACGTCGTGGTGGGCATCGTTTATTTCCTGTAGTTTTTTGTTCCGTGATCCAAACCCAATCGGGCACATCGCTCGTATCCATTTTAACACAATCATTGTAACTTTCATCGAACGCTGTTATTCCCTGTTGTCGCAAAACAATTTGCAAACACTGAATGTCATCAGTTAAATCGTCGTCGAGAAACTTATCACAGCTTATATTACATCCCTTACCATTTTGATTATGATCGCACCAATACGGATAGTAAAATTGAAAAATTCCATAGCCTCGTTTATCACCTTCAGCTTGATATATATAATTCGTAGTGTAATTACTTTGTCGTCCCACGATACACATCAATGTCGTTATATTTTTAATACCGGCATTGTACATTTGTTGGGCCAATTCATAGCGATCGTAAATTTTTCCACACACATAAAATATCGAACACAACGACACAAATAAAATTATCGTGAACTTCATTTTAAAATAGTTGACTAAATACTGATTTTGGGTAGTAAGTACCAAAAATAAAATTGATCGATTTTTGATCCAATACACGTTTAAATATGCAATCTAGAGGTTATTTTAACTTGATATTGAATTAACTGTATCCGAACACTTTGCGATCAAATAAAACTGGTTTTCCCTTTTATAGTTTTTGTTTACTGCCAACTAGCACTCAAACTAATCGGGCTTAGTCAGTGCCGTGTGATGATCAATTATTTTTCTAATTCTATATTCTATTTACAGAATATTTTTTGTACGTCTTTGACTTATTCTTAAGTCGCGCTCTCAATCGCTTGAGCACAAACTAAAAAACATATCAATCACTGTCCACTTTATATATTGTTCGTATACTTTAATCGAAAGAAGTCAAATTATTTTGTAATTCATCTCAGTACTGAGAATAGTGTTATGTATCAAGAGATCGTAAAATAAGTCAAAGGCGGCGATTCTGTATTGAAATAAGTGTGCCTTGACAGTAATTTTTCATATTAATACTCAAGCGGTTGTTAGTTGTCACGAACACGTCATAACTAACGCCTTCTCTTATAAAAAAAAATGTAACTTAATCGGCTTTATATGGAGAACCGACTTCGAATGATGCGAGGGTACACTAGAAGATAGCCAGTAGAATCATCAGTATAGCTGGAAGATCAGATTATCAAAACTAAAACAAAGCAAGTTTAAAAAAGGAATAAGTACAAGAAGAAATAATTTCAAGTTTAAAACACATGGAAGAACCATAACCTTGGAATATCAAAGATCAATTCCATACCATGATAGCGCATAATGTTAGGCTGTCGAATATTGTTTAAATGTATTAGTTCTGGTATTACGAGAAACGGCAACGAAATTATCTCAAACAATTCCTACTCAATAAAGAAACGAAGATTTACCAGGAAATAGAATTAAAGTACGGAAGGATCCTTGTCCAAAACTATGCAGGGTAGATCTTTATAATATTTGAAAGCAGCAATGCAAGTTGTAGCGCAGCAAGTTTAATGTAAAATATAAACACAATATATATATATATATATTGTGTTTATATTGAAAATTATGCATCCAAAAATTCACAATGAAATTTAAAATAAAGCGAAAAGCTCAACCAAGTAAAAACTAATAGATTTTTATGGTTTTGAAGATAAACCGAAATAAAAATAATTCGACTTAGCTTATGATCCAAATATAATATTTCCAATCATATCCTTGGATGATTCATAACCAATATTATACCCTTCCATTGCTGATGTATTAAACGAATTCAGGATAGAAAAATCTAAAAAATATCATATTGCAGTTGAGCATATTTACATTTTTTTAGGTTATAGTATAAAAATTAAATTGCATGAAACCATGAAAGCTTTACCAGATATTCATAAATAAATAAAAAATGAATATATAAAAGCTCCATTCAATTTTGAAAATATAAATAAATATCGATATAAAGTTTTATTTATTATTCACAAAAAAAGCTTAACTAAAACTACTGTAGTGTAATCAAAAATCAATTAAATTCAAAGAATCGTATTAAATCATGTGCATGCAGTATAAAGCACAAAAAATATAAAATTTTGTTGTTGCATTATCGACATACACGGTACTTACTAACTATGAATCGATACTTTTTAAACTCTAATCATTATACGATAAATAGAATGACCATAGACTAATTTTGAAAACAAATATATAAACTTCTTACGTTAAATTAAAAAAAAAAATAGAAAGCTCACCACTAAAATATTTTTTAATTGCTTTAAATGTTTTTGTTTTTGGTTTTCGTTATGTGCTTTTAGAACGAGGTTAAGAACATTTCGTTTTATTTTTAGAGCATATACACTTCAAAAAATATCGCGCGTATTATATTTTCCGGTACTTTAAATCTCGAATCAAAACACAAATGAAAAATTACAAGTAAAAAAAAAAATAAATAAAAGTTTATAGCTTAGAAAAAAGCTTTTGTTTACAATACACAAATATATACAAATTAAATTTATAATAAGATGCGGTGATGGTTGAACAATAAAATATTAAAAACAATTAAAAATTATAAAGAAACAAAAAAAAATCATCTTGGTTTTAGAATCTTAATGAGCTTTTAATGTACATCTCATTAAAATATTATTTTGCTATCATACTTAAATTATTTATATAAATTGTAATCAGAATTTTGTTTTTAAATCGAGATTAATTAATTTTTTTCCCACTCGACATAGAATGAAATCGGGGTTTATGGGTTGAAAATACTGGTTACAAGTTCGACTGAAAGTTCGCCGAATATGTTCGTTATTTCCAGTTATTTTAACGTCTAAGCTTAAAATTAGGTTTAAAAAATTCTGAAAAATATACAAGAAACCAATTGAAAGCTCTTCTAAAAGCTTTTATATTTTTTAAACATTATAATTATTTACAATTGTAACTTTTTACAACAGAACATTAAAAATAGGCTGAAATTGTAATGGAAAGGGAACATTTGTAAAAAATTGAACCAAACGCGATCGGTTAGTAAATTGTTTTAGCTTTAAGCTTTGTGTTTTAAAATAAATTAAATTAAATTATTTAAAATGGTAATAGCATACAGTTCAAAGATCAGCAACGCAATACTATGTTATAACTATATAATATTATGTGATATGGTTATCCCCTAGCTAGTGAAAAGAGTCTTTTTTTAAGCTTCCACCATTTTCAAAGCTTTCATAATATTCAGAAAATTTGGTAAATTTTTATGTTTTATAAAATTTTAAATACTTAAAAGTAATCCTAGCTTTTACTCATTTGATAAAAATTTAACAGAAAAGCTTTCATAAACTTGTAAAAAAGCTTTCTGAAACTTAAAAATGGAACTGTTAAGATTTTTTTTCTTTTTTTTCCGAAACTGGGTTATAAAAACAAATCTAACAGTGAAATCGGATTTGAAGGTAACATTTATTACAAGTGAGTACAGTGATTAAAAAGCTCTCCTAAGTATATTCTAAGCTCTTCAGTAAATTGTTGAATAATTTGGTCAAGTTATTTTAACGGCTGAACTTACAGTTAGGTTTATAAAGCTCCAAAGAAATTTTTAAAAATATGCAAGACCATGGTTAAAAGCTTTTATGAAATAAACTTTTTTGAAGTTTTAAGTTTTTATATTTTTAAACATTATAATATTTTACAAGAGAGCACCCAAAAAAGACTAAATAGTTATGGAAAGTTTGTAATAAATTGAATCAAAAACTTTCGAACAATTTTGTTTAAGCTTTTAAATTTTGTATATTATAATAAATTGAATATAATAATTTAAAATGGTTAATAGCTCATTTCAGACGTTAACTTACAGTTAAAAGCTCAGTACCGCAATACTGTACAACATTATGCTATTAACCCTAGCTAGTTCAAAGAGTCTTCTTTTAAGCTTCCACAATTTTCAAAGCTTTCATAAAATTCGATAAAGTTCGGTAAGTTTTTAACATTGTAAATGAATTATAATATTTTTTAAAATTTTACTCATTTGATCAAATTTAAAACAAAAGCTCTCATAAATTAGTAAAAAAGCTTTTTGAAATATAAACATATAACTGCTAAAAAATGTACAGCTTTTCCGAAATTTGGATTATAACAACCAGTGAAATCGGTTTTGGAAGGTAACATTTTTTACAAGTGAGTTTTTTTAACGGCTAAGCATTTAGAAATTTGCTAAAAAGTTCGAAAAATATACAAGACAACGATTGAAAGCTTTTATGAAATAAACTTTTTTTAGAATTCTAAGATTTTATATTTTTTAAACATTATAATTTTTAGTATTAGTTCGACAAATAAATTGTTTGAGCTTTTAAGCTTTGTATATTAATATAAATTTAACTATTTTAAAATGGTGAATAGCCAGTTTTAGACATTAATTTACAGTTAAAAGTTCAGCAACGCAATAGTGTACAATATTATGCGATTTTGATATTCTAGTTCAAAGGGACTAATTTTAAGCTTTCAAAATTTTCAAAACTATCATAATATTCTAGAAAATTTGATAAATTTATAAATATAATTTTTTTTTTAAATATTTTAAAGTAATGTTAAAAATTTTACTTATGATTCCGAGATTGGGTTATAAGAACAGAGCTAACAGTGAAATCCGTTTTTGAAAGTAACATTTATTACAAGTGATTACAATGATTAAAAGCTCTCCTTAAGCTTAAGTAAAGTTAATTTAGTTGGTCAAGTCACTTAAACGGTTAAACTTAAAGTTATATTTAAAAGCTGCAAAAAATTCTGCAAAATAAACAAAACAACGATTGAAAGCTTCTATGAAATAAACTTTTCAAAATAGGCTGAAATAGTTAAGGAAAGAGAAAAAAAAGCTAATAAATTGTTTAAGATTTGAATTTTTTATATTAAAATAAATTCAATTAAATAATTTAAAATATAAAATAGCCAGTTTTAGAAATAACTTACACAGTTAGAAGGTTAGCAAAATTAGTAACGCAATACTATATAATATCAAAGAGTTGCTTTCACAATTTTTAAAGCTTTCATAAAATTCGATAAAGTTTGGTAAATTTATAAGTTTTTAAAATTTGTAAATGATTTAAAATATTATGTAAAATTTTACTCATTCGATAAAATTTAAAATAAAAACTTTAGTAAATTTGTTAGCTTTCTAAATCTTAAAAATACGAAATTGGGTTATAAGAAAAACATTTACCAGTGAAATCGGTTTTGAAAGGTAACATTTATTAAAAGTGAGTTCAGTGATAAAAAGCTCTCCTATTAGCTGGTTTACATAATAAATTAAACAGAAACTGTATTTTTAAAAATGGAAGTTTTTTCAGTTTTAGAGCTTTTTAATATTTTGTCATGCTGAAGACATTTAAGATAATGATGACATTAAAACTTAAATTTCATATATCCTAATTAGTTTTAAGGTTAAAAAAAAAATATTAAAATTTTTAACATATTGCTTAAAATTTTTATAAAATTAAGCTCAGAATTTCAAATGAGTAGTAAAGTTTGAAGAAAAACTTTTAAAATCAGTTCGAGTCAAACTTATAAAAACATCTGATATGAAAGCTTATTTAAATTTATTTAAACTGATTTTTCAGTCATATTTTAAATTTCATAGAAATCAAATAATTTGGATATCTTCTAAATAGTTTAACAATTTTATGTGTAAGCTTTAAATTGAGTGAACATTTAAATAAAAGCTTTTATACTAATACTCTAATAAAAAATAGATTATGAAAAAAAGAGTTATCAGATTATGAATATTTTAAGTATTTTAATAGTAAAATTGGTTTAAAACTTTAGAGCTTTTAATCATTTGGAATCTCTTTTTTAAGTTTTAAGCCGTTCGTGTCAATTTTTGTTCAAACTTTCAGTCAACGATACAATTGTTTTTTATGTTAGAAATAAAAAATTATCAAACCTGGGAGCTTTTTCTTTAAATTCTTTTGATTAAGTCTATCAAATATCTTCAGGGTAGTTGGGAGACTTAAATTAAAAATTTATAAAGTGCTAAAGCTTTAGAATTTATCGTAATAATTCAAAATTTTTTTAAAATTTAACATGTTATTATTTTTTTAACAGTTAAAAAGTGGTTTCAACTTATTTTGATTTAAATTTTACTAAATGGAAAGTTTTAGTGAAAGCTCCAAAAATTACACGAAAAAATGTTTCCTGACTATTGTAAAGTAGTAAAATGTTAAAAGTTAATAGTTAAATATACTTTGGAAGCATAATCTAGATATTAGATAATTTTACCAAAAGCTTCGAGAAACTGTTCATAAAGCATGTAGTTAGTAAAGTTATTTTAAATTTAAAAACTTTAAAAATAAAGGAAAATATTTATGAATAGTTAACATTTAAAATTGAACGGAAAGCTTTGGTATTATAAGTAGCCGTGCATTTCTAAATTTTTTTTAGAAATTAATTGTTTATAGTTTTATCTGTATTATTGCTTTAAATTTTGCTAAAAGCTCTAAAACTTTTCTGATAATCTTATAAATTTTAAAAAAATTTTAAAAATTTTCTGTGAGGCACTTGATGTAAAATGAAATCGATTGTGAAAAAAGCTCTCTAAAAAGCTATATAGAAAAAAATAAAATTGAATTCGGAAAAATAAAGCTGTTGATATTTAAAGCATGCTTTTATTTTTTTAATTACTGAACTATATTTTTAGCTAAAAGATGTTTATTTGGATAAACCAACCGTAGTGAAAGCTTATCTTTAACACATCCTCCAAAATTAGAAATAATTGTTTTTTTAAAGCTTCATTTTATGCAGCTGTGAATTGTAGAAATAATTTTAAAACATTAATAAATATTAGGTCTTATAGTATATCTTTATAAAAATTTCAAATTTCAAATTTCCGACATAAATGAATACACAACTTTCGCTTTTAGTTGCCAAACCCATTTATAAAACTCAAACACTTTTTTAATGAGCCTTTAACTAAATCTTAATAATTCGGTTTTATAATTAATTTAAAGATAAACATATAAAGCTTCTTAACATTCAAACATTATTAAAAGCTGTATTGATGAAATCCTTGCTACAAATGGAAAAACTTGTTATTTTCTTTACATCTTGATTCCCTTGTGAAATGATTAATTCACTCTAAATCTTCAAAAACATTCAACAAATGCATTTTGGAAGAATAAACCTAACGTTTCTTTTTGTATGAAGATTTAAATATTTATCGAATTTTTTTTGAAATATTCAATTCCCTACAGCAGCTTAATCTCAAAATTTGTGTTAAATGTAAAAAAAAACAACTTATGTTATATAAAATGAAATTCAGAATCGAAATTTTGACAAATGCAAGATAAGCTTTTGAAAATTCATCATCAATCACGGCGATGAAGGTTTCCTTATATCAAACAAATAAATAATTTGAATTTCGATTGATCCAGTAGTTTAAGGAAGATGAATTTTACTATTCTTTCCAGATACCTACAGACATACAATCTGAATAATAAATCACATAATCTTTTCAGCAGATATATTTAAATATGTATATATATATATATATATATATATATATATATATATATATATATATATATATATATATGTATATATATATATATATATATATATATAAATATATATACGCTCCTAAAAATAGGGTAAGAAGTGGTACATTTTAAATTATTAATCAAGTTCTGCTATTTTTACATTGTATATATATATATATATATATATATATATATATATATATATATATATATATATATATATATATATATATATCACAATATATCTTATATATTTACATTTCCAAAGTTATTCAGCACCAACAAAAAAATCCACCATTGGGAAATTTGTTCAAAGTTTTTTGCTTTGTGTATATTTCCGGGGCAAAAGAATGTAGGTCCTTTATTTGTTTTATTCACGATAAAACAGGAACAATAACAAAAGCAAATATAATAAATTTTTAAATGATTCCATCTTGGCCAACACATGTATGGAAGAAACAAATATACATACATGTATATAGTAAACCCTAATATACTAAGCATACACACACGCAAACAAACGAGTTTATTAAAGGACGAAATAAGTATTATCCTTATTTAGCATAACTTCAATATTCCTTTAGTTTGGTTTGCTCTATTTTTTTTTCGAATTTTAGTTTTCCTAATTTAAGGATTAAGATACAAATAATAATATTAAAGCAACAACGAAACTAAAATAACAACAACAAAAAAATATGTCCTTTTCTTATTACGGCTTATATATATTGTGTGCTTTTGTTTGAAGCTTTTGTTTGTTGTAGCATTAAGGATGAGTATTGATTTTCGTCTTTTGTTGGATATTGTTGTTGTTGTTTTTTCATTTTGAATCGTAAAAAAGTGATTACATTTGTAGTTGGAAGATTGTTGCCTTTTTGCGCGCCATTTGGGACTCGAATTGGATTCGAAATTTAGAGCATTAAGTTAAATTCATTTATGTTGTTTATGGTAGATTTTCTCGTTTCGGAAATAATTTATGATGGATTTTATATTTCGTAAAGGTGTTGAAAGGAATCCTAGTCGCTAGGGCTGAACATGACTTTTACATCTTTTAATTTTCTCAAATTCTTAAAAAGGTAACACAAGATATGTGTAATGTGACTTCAAAATGTCTTATGTAGATGAGTTAATATTTTTGAGTCGATTAAGGTATTAGTCATCACAATTAGACCTGTGTTCGTGACTATTCATTCATTTTAGAAAATCTGTAAAGGTTTTCCCCTTTCCGTACTTGTGTGCTTGAAAATGATTTCTGAAAATGTTTGAATATTTTATAGCAGTATCAAAACTAATGTTGAGAGCCGTTGCAGCTTTTCATTTTGTGGCCTTTGGTCTTTGGCATTGAAATGTCCATTGTTTGCCTATTTTTATAGTGTTAGTTATTTGATCAATCGCTGAGGAGCTTAAATTTTAGTGTAGCTATTTTTTGGAAACAGGACTAGCTTGTCACATTCACATTAAAGTAATCTGCAAAAAAAATTGAAAAGCTTCAAAACATTTAAATTCAATATGACGCAAAACCGGCGGCTCTGAAATATAAAGTATAATATATAAGCCAAATATTGGAAATTTAAAAATTTAATTTGTTGAATTTTGTCTGGTACAGCTAAATAAATAAACAATTCAATATATATTTCAATTCCGATATTGATTGATCAATAAATATAAATAAAATAAAAAGCCAAACATATTTTCAAGTCAACGAAACGTTCTTCGACATTCTCATCCCATCTAGAATTTATATATCGTAAAAAATTGGTTGTCGTAATGTATCTCGACGGGTGGTTAAAATATTCATTGACTTGAGTTTTGTTTACTTGATTTATGTACTAAATTTACAAATTGATTTCAAAAATTTTGGCCGCCAATAATTGTCGGTCCAAATTTTTCGATAGACATATTTGACGCAGTATCACCTTGTGTGGTATTCTAGCACTTAGAAGGATGGTAAAAATGTTTTTCTACGAAATAGAAAATTTTTGTAAATTGTTAAGCAAGCAAAAATAGGTTGACCATTCTTAAACCAAAACAAATATATTATTTCCTTTTCCTGTCGTAATATTATAGGATGTAGGTGGCATGTTGTCGAAGAATTTTTTTCGTTTTGGTAAAAGCTTCGGGCACCATGTTTTAACCTTTTTCTTGTTTACTTTAGATTCGAAACAATTTAAATTGTAATTTTTAGACAAATTGATATAATTTTCATGCATTTTAAATTTTCATCATGTTATGGTTTAATTTGATTTTTTTTTTAGTCTTGTCTATCGGTATCCGAGTACATTGTTTTTGGTACGGTAATACATAGATTTTACCCATGTGGGCAAAACTAAAACGAACGAGAAGAGTATGACAAGCATAGAATTCTACCTATAACTATTGATTTCCAATGCTGTACTAGAAACGAGATGTTTGTCGATTAAAAATGGTACATAATTGAAATTTTTTATCTCATTAATGCTACAAAAACCAAATAGAAAGTTTTACAATTTGGATGATGTGTTGAACTCCATGTATCTGACCACAACTTTAAACTAGTGATTAGAGATACTATGCTAAGTTTGAAACATTTAAACTTAATAACAGTGGATAGGTTAAAGAATAATTACGAGATTCCTTATTTATAATAAATAAGCGAAAGTCCATGAAGGTAAAACTGCAACCACCTTATTGGTATGAAGTTGCAGTTCAATTTTACAAATTTATTTATAAGGGTTGGACGGGCAAACTTGCCAAAAGCCTTAGAAAAATACGAGTACCTGTAGAAAACGGCCAAAGACTTTTGGAATGACAATACCATGCCAATTAGAAAAAGCCAAATTTTCTGAAGAATTCTTTAAAAGTCATAAAAGGACTAGAAACAAGTATAAAAAAAAAATTGGAAAAATCAGGTAGATCGCTGACGGAAAAGTCTTGGTATGACATTGGTACGAGCCTTTATATTTAACACTTTAAACTGTTTTCGAGTATTATCCGTGTTATCTGCATTTAATAGATGAGTGAGCGAATGTAGCATTACGTTGGTCACCGATTTTATTACATATCGTGGAAAGAACACAGGAAGTAGTAAACGTCCCAGTAGTCCGATACAAATTCGAATTGACTGTTGAAATATTTTAAGACAAATTAGAGACCAAAGCTTCCAATTTATGGTCAGCAGATTTAATTTCCATGGTGTCTTGTCAGCTCTTGTTATTAAATATTCGGTTTTGGCTACCTGCTATGGTCACCAGCTAGACTAATATACAAGCGCTGTGTAAACAGTTTTGCCATTATTGATTTAAATAAATATCCAGAATTAACATCATTACAAAAACATTTGGGAATAATTTTCCAGCGCGAATTCATTGATTCCCAAAATTTTACTACATCACAATCAATTAGTTTTTCACTGTTTGAAACTGTTATACACAATTCAATCAAAACTGTTCGTTTTTGTTTAAAAATATTTTCGTTTTTTTGCTCATCACAGTTGGCTTGGCTTGACAGTTGGGTGATTGACATGAAACGAGAAAGGCGTGTAAATTGTGGTAAATTTTATAGACAAATAAACACAAGTTTAATTAATATTTATAATTAATCCGGGATAATTAATCGCAATTAAATTAATCGATATCCGATAGACGATATAATCTAAAGTGTCAAAAATAAGTTAAGAAAATTGATTAATTGTCTAGAAATTTGTATAACAACAGAAAAATTTATGTATATATTTTGCCGAACATTAGAAAGATATATATATATATAGGGAAGAAAATAAATAGTAGGGTAAAATTATTAATTGATAATCAGAGTGGAGAAAATTTTGAAAATCATATTTCCTGGTAACTAGACGGTTTTAATATGGGTGCGAATATAGTAGACTAACACCTGTTCAAGACAATAAACAAATCGTTTAATAATATTATGATGGGCAGAAAGCGAATCAGGTGAGTGTACCACAAATTATTATAACTTAATATTTCACAAATGAGTTTTGAATTGGTCAATTACATTTGCACTTTATATCAACCCAAATTACCCATTTTATTCAAGGAAAACACCGTCTGATTGTCTGGTTAGGCCTATCACAAATTTTCCAAAAAAATTTTTATAAATTTAATATTTATGTCGCCATATCGAACCATTTACAAAATGCAAAATATTCACTGTTAACTCTTTTCTAATTCTTCTTTAACGTTGTAGGAATATTTAACACAGTTGCCAGATCGAACACAAGATCGATTTTGTTCTTTATTTGTACAGTGCAAAGTCATTGTACTAGATTGACCTTTTGCAAGAGATCATAATTGAGTTTTTTTGATCTATGTTTTGTAACTTTAACGACAGTGCCAATTGAAAGCTCAGTCTAACTCTGAAATATGTTATATGGTACTTAACATAGATTACTCACCATATTTTTCTGAATGGTGAAATTCGAAATGACTTAATGGTACATTTGAAAATTTTCATTGATTACCAATTGGTGATTGCAAATCTACAAATAGACATTTTATAATCAGTTAAAAATCAGGATAACAAACATGTAAGTTTAGCTTTTTAGCCAATATGGAAGCTAAGAACCACTATAATTTTGTATAAGAGGCATAAATCCGATAAATTTGGAAGTTTTATATTCATCACAGTCCCAGAATCACTAATATCAATACAAAATATAGACTCTAGGACCACGATGTAACGGATTTTTTGGTATCTCAAATATCTACTGATCAAAATGTTTCAAATGCTCTTCCCTGTACTAAATAAAAAAAGAAGCTTTTTAATAAAAAAAGCGACAGTAAATTCATGCTCGCAAAAATTATGTTTTGTGTATGATGCAAGCAATATACGTTTAATGGTAATATGCAGGCGGGTGAGTACCTGGGTTGTCTTGTGACAAAACCATGTTTTTTATGGTTCATTTGAACATGCTGGGGGGCGACGAGGAGATGGTCATGGGCGTGATAATGGTGACTCGATGTTCGGGGCTTGATGGGATGCTTTCGGTACCGATGTCGTATCGCCAAAGTGACCCCCATGCCACAATACTCCAGTGTTGATTGTAACATTGCTTAGTAATTGCTTTACTTTGCCGCTTGGCTGTTGCCTTAGCCGCGGCAGCGTTGCCGTTGTCACTATCTCATCGTCACGGTTATCAGTTAATCCCCTTTGGATGGGTAATGGAGACAGTTTGGTGATTAGCCTCTTGATATTGGGGTTATCAGAGGTCCTCAGGGTAACGAAACGGACAAGGCCATCCTTTCCGGGATGTAATTCTGTAACTCCCCTAGTTGCCATCTCGTTGGTGGTTGCAGATCGTCTTGGATTAACACGATGTCTGCTTTAATGATGTTTGGGGTTTTTTTTTTCCATTTGGAGCGTTGTTGCAGGCGATGTAAATATTCTGCCCCCCACTTCTTCCAAAAGTGTGATCGCATGTTTTGAATCACTTTCCATCGTGCCAATAGATTTGTTGAAAACGTTAGGTGTTCTATCTCCGGTGGAGCTAACAGCGAGTTGCCAGTCAGGAAATGTCCTGGTGTTAACACATCCAAAGATTCCGGATCTTCACTTAATGGACCTGAGTGGTATAGAATTTAAACATACTTCTATCTGGTTTAATAACGTTGTCATCTCCTCATACGTTAGCTTGGTATAATCTAACACTTTTCAAGTGTGTTTTAATGGATTTTACGCCGGTTTCCCAAAGGCCACCAAAATGTGATGACGTCGGTGGAATGAAATGCTATTTTATGGGTTGCAGCAATTTATGAGCCCCACGAAATTGGTTCCGTTGTCATATGGGCAACAGTAAACCCACCGCGCCGTGAATCTTCGAAATGCGCTTATGAATCCTTCACTTGATAGAACGGATGCTACCTCTATCTGAATGTCCTTAGAGGCTAAACAAATATATATCCTTTAGATGACTTGTTTCCTCGGCCTTTACTCATCCGTATGTTTATGGGCCCTGAAAAATCAACTCCTGTGTGGGTGAATGGTCGTGATATGGTTACACGAGGTTTGGGGAGATTTCCCATCAGCTGCTCGGCTAATTTGAGTTTGAATCTGTGGCAGCGGATGCACTAAGAGTTATGATGTTTTTCCGCTTGCCCTCCTTTGATATGACCCAGTACTTCTTGCGGATATACGCCAGTGTCAACGCCTGACTTCCGTGTAACATTTCTCGATGGCCCCAATCTAAGACTAAGTTCGTAAATTGTCCCTTGAGTGGTAGGTCCATGGGATAGCGGTCTTCGTATGATAACAGAGAATTGTCTAACCATCCACCTACTCGAATGATTTGGTATGTGTCCAGAAACGGATGTAATAAGTGATGTTTGCTGCTTTTGTCGACAACGTTGCTTATCTCCAATGACGCGTGCTCGTCCTTGAATTCCAAAAGTTGTATGGTTTGGATTAGCGCCATTAGTGCACGCTACCATTCTTCAAGTTGTACTATTCCTCGATGATTTGTTCACGATCGTAGCATAGTAATGGTAATACGAATGAAACGTTTGAGTGAGGATTGATGGTTGATCATCTTTAAGACAGATGATTCTTCATCTAGCATCTGATGGTGTGCTAAGACAACTGTCTTCTCTTCCTCTGTTGTTTTGAACATTTCATCAGTGTGGTATTGTTCCTGAGTTAGTAAAAATGGAGGCCCTTTCCACCATATTTCGGTTGTGGTTAATTGCTTTGCTGTAACTCCGCGAGATGCGCAATCTGCTGGGTTGTGTTCTGATCTGATATGCTTCTATGACTCTGGGTTGGTGTTCGTTTGTATCTCAGCCACTCGCGTTCCACGAAAGATTTCCAAGTTGATGAAGTTTTCCGTATGGAAAACTTCATCAACTTGGAACTGGTTCTACTTGGCTGCAAATCCCGTTGGTAACGGGTCGTCTCAGCCTATGTCCAGACTCCATAACGTCTGGTACATTATTTTACATTTGACGATTATAGGTGCGAGCCACCCTAATGGGTAGAAAATTCTTGACATTTCAGACAAAAATTGACGCTTCGTCAGTCCGATGGTGTTGAGTGGTAGATTCACGTGGAATAAAAAATAATCCCCGACGATGGAGTGTTCGTCCATAAAAGCAAGGTCACCCATTAAGACGTTTGACCTAGATATGCCCTGTAATATGTGTGGACAATTACTGGACAACTTTCCCAACTCCATTCCACTCTTATGTAGTAATTGGACTAATTGCGACTGTAACCGTTGCGCTTCTTCTATTGTGTTCGCGCCGGTTAGTATATCATCTATGAAATAATCATTTTTGATTATGTGACTGGCTTCCTCGTGCTGGTGGATTTCATCATCCGCTGACTGATGCAACGTCTGGATAGCGAGATACGGTGCTGCGAGGTTCCATATGTAACTGTGGTTAATTGGTATTCATGTAAAGGATGATGGGTTTTCTTTCTCCACAGTAACGTCTGGTACGGTTGATGTTCCTTATGCATCTTGACTTATGCAACTTGACCTACCCGATGCTTCCTCCATTTGAGCATTATGGCCCACAAATCGTTTTGTAGAGCAGGCCCGATGTGCATCGTGCGTCATTCAAACTTACGCCCGTCGAGGTTTTCATCGAGGCGTCGAACACAACTCGAATTTTAGTGGCTTCTGCTGTCCTCTTGATGACAACATGATGAGGTAAATAATATTTGCCGCTGTGGTGCAGTGTCCGTTTCATGTGCCCTATATCGTCAAAAAGGGTCTCGCCGTGTGGTTTCACGATAGGTATTTTCACAAGCGATGTTTTCAGTTGTTTCTTTTCCAATACCCTCGACGGTTCCTTCTAGTTCCCAGAACCGCTGCATCGTTTCTTCCAGTTTTGGAGTTTCTCGTGGGCTAGCGAGAGATAATTCATATTTTTCTACTGTCTCTGCATCGACCTTTTTCATAATGAGATGACCCACGAAAGCTTCAAAAGTGTTCTCTAGTTCAAGGTTTTGAATATTATGAATGGTTTCAACAACCGTATCGTGCAGCCCCCGGATGTTTGACGCTGTTGTTTGATGAATTTGGTGCAGTGACAATAAAGTGTTGAAGTACGTGGACGCAAGCAAACGTTTCTTGTCGTATCTTGTCTGTAAGATACTCCACGCCTTCTCATAATTACCGTCCACTTAAGAAAAATGGCTGATGAGTTTTGCGGCCTCTTTCTGCACGTGCCCTTTAGATAGCATATTTTTTTGGTGTTTGATAAGGCCCCTTGGTGAATAGCTTTGACAAATAGGTCCTTAAATGATGGCCACTTCTCGTATTCACCGTAAAAGACGGAAACTTCTATCCGGGGAAGTCGCATACTTAAGGATGGCGTGGGCTTCTGTGGTTGTCAGTTTATATTGTGGAACAGCTTCTGTGGTTCGTTATCCTCGGCAATCCTGCTCAACTCTCCATAGTAGTCGTCGCTGAAGTATTTTACTTCTTGATCCTCTTCGGTGGTGTTGATGAGGATGGCCCGAAGTAGTTGATCAATAACCGCCAAATCTTTATTTATTTGGTCAACTTTGATCTTGGCATAAGTCTGGGAACACTTTCCTGAATCCCAGTCACTCCTGATGGTACCCAGGCGTGTATGTACAGGAGCCGTATATTTACATCCTGTTTGTGGAACAGCGCCTGATTTTTGTCGGAGTTGGCCTCTGATGAATGTGTCATAACAAACACGGGCATATATCAAACATTTGTATATATCATTTTTAAGCATAACAATCCAGTAAGGATTAAGCCTTTACAAATTTACGAAAATGAATGAATAGTCAATTCCACACGTAATAGTGGTCCCATATTTTTCTGGCTTTCTTAAGCATATAAAGAACGGAATGTTGGGCGTGAAATATTTTCACCTCCAAGTACTAATTTTGTAAAAACCTAAAGACAAGTTTTTGTGCTGTGATTATAAGGCCTTTTTAGTTAAAGTATCATCTAGTCTCGATGCCATTTACTTCTCTATATCTATTTGATTAGAAGGCAACTACGATGTCAACAATACATTGTTTCACATATGGCAAAATGTGGTGGGTTTTCGATATTTCGAATCACTCTTTACGTTTACTAAAATTTTACTAAGCTTTTTTATAATATTCCAAAACAAAGTGTAAAATGTTGCGCCATTTAAAGTATTTGACTTTAGTTTTGGGACACACAATTTCATAACCCACCATCTAGTATAAATAAATGGGATGAAATGAATAAAAATAACAAAACGATCAACACTTTTACCAGTCATTTGGGATTTGTTTATTTTTATAAATATTTTTAGTATCCACAAAAAACTGAACATAAACAGAAAATGAAAAGCTGATGATAGGATTTTTCAATTTTATCGGCTTATTGTCAAATCTATGATATAATATAAATTCGATTCGAAATAATAGCTTAAGACAATATCAGTATAGCAGAATTATATTTTAAAAATCGAATCTGTCTCCCATGCGTATATATATATATATGTGTACATAATATACATTCCAATTTAGGTTGATTGGCCTTTAAATAAAACTTTCTGTCGCATCGATTTAAGCATAATATGAAAATTAGCATGGAAATCTATCGCATTGTAAAAAGATAAAAGCTGAGTATACAATTTAGCAGGAACCTACACACCATGTTGCTTTATAATATGAATTTTTGGATAAAATGTCGCATGAACCGAATCGAAAATATCAATATTTGGATATGACGAGTAATACGCAATATTTTGGTTTGAGATAACTTCTCTCCACTACACAAAATACATACAGTGTTATGTAATTAAATCAAATTAAAATTCCAATCTTGCGTGCCATCACAATAAGAGGAGAACATGAATTTTTTTTTTGGGCAAAATGCCGAAATGGATGAATATTGAAACGTGAAGATAAGTGAAAATTTATATTTTGTTTGAATACTGTGCTTTACATGAACACCATGACCAAAAATAGAAAATGGATTTTTCTGGTGGTTGTGTATCTGTGATACATGTTTATGTTGTAAGTTCATGACCAAAATTCATAAATATTTGTGTTGTTTAGGTAAATTTATGGGTGCTACTATATATATATAGTGTCAGTTTATATTTTGGGTTTAATATTTTTTATGGTTTATGGATTATTCATTGAGTCGGATAGTTTTAGTTTTTTTTCACACTTAGAAAAATGGTACTTTGCGGTAGGACCAATTTTTTGTGTAAATTAATTTCACATAAAATTAATGGTGAGAATCGGTTCTGCATTGTGGTAATCAGGGATTTTAATCATCTCTTTTAAAATGATGATAAATTTTCCAAAACGATGATCTGTATTTAACCAATGTTCTCGGTTCAAATTAAAAGTACGGTGGTTTCAAACAGCAGATGCAGGAATATTTATGGTGAATAGTTAGATAGTACAGAAAAGGACTACGAATAAATGACACAATTCGGTATAATTGTGTCAGTAGATGGCAAATAACATTTTAATGTTGTCAAAGATCAAAAAAATTACAATTCTCATACTGGAGAAAAAAAACTACGTTCTTGACACCACCAAAGAATGGTACTAAAGCCATCATGAAGGATCGGTACCCATTACCACTTATTCGTGGCATCGTTTGAACAGTTTTAGTTTTCTCGGGTTTCACTCGATCTGTGTAATTCTCCATCTGTTTTCCAGCATTACATTAACTTTTTAAGGAATAAAAATGGTATTGAGTTTGAAAACTGATTCTTGAAAAACACGAAACGATGGCCTACCCGTTAACGGAAATACTACGAAAAGATGTCTCTTTTAGTTTTGTTATCGTGCAGTTAAAAGTCTTTAAGAATATGTACAAAGCACTTGCAAGTCAGACTATATTCTTTTTATGTTCTCATTACCTGCACACAGGGCGTACACGATAGGAGTCGGCATTTTGTTTTTCAAAAGTCTAGTGAGGACAAAGAGTTTCACCCTGTTTCTTTACTTTAGACTAAAAATTTCACCCTGTGAAGAGCGCTACAGTAGTTATGAACTATAGAGATGTTAACAAACATTTAGGACCTTAAAAAGTATGAATACACTGCAGTTAAGGTTAATATTGAAAAAAAGGAGTCGGCAGTTCAGATATCTGGCTATGGGCATTACATCTGTAAAAATTCGATTTTCTGATTGAGCACCAATTAGGGACAAAAATGTATCATGTTGATTCACCCTGCTGAAATTTTATAGTATTGTTGGTTGAGCAAAGATATAATGATAAGCGGCAAAACTTCCCAGAAGAATGACTCAGACCTAAAAGCTGTTTTCAACATTCTGGAGTTTAGACCATTGTATACGTGAAAAGACATTATCATCCGTTAGTGTTATGCACAGTTATGATGCTACACTAAATAATAATTTAAGTGGTCACCACTCGAACTAAGTTATCAAAAATAATTGATCCGTACAATAAAGAATGGCAATATTTATTCCATTTATTTTCGTCTAAAAGTCACGTGTCAACATTTTCAATATGTTAAAATTCAATTGAAGGATGAAACTGCTAAAGGCCTTTACAAATTTATGAGTATGGATGAAAAATCAAAAAAACATGTAATAGGGACCGATAATGGTCCCATTATGATGGATGATATCTTTATCAAAAGCTTTAGGCATCATTATAAATATTGCTATAAAATATTGATACAATCCCACAAATAATTTGCATGCAAAAAATTATCAAAGGAGTTAGCCTTTACAAATTTTTGGATATGAATGAAATAGATTAAATGGTTTCCAAGAAGGATTAGTTTAAATTTCTAATACCAAGTAGCTTAAATTGTGCCTTGTATCTTAATATTTCAGTGATTCCGGCTAGTAGATGAATTGCGATTGGAAAATATATTGCAACGAGACTTACCAAAAGAATATTTTAACACCTGTAACACTATGAGAGTACCCCTATAACACTTCTTCATAAAATACTTCTGCATATAATCAACGAATTATTTTGACTGAAACTTGTAGTTCAGCAATGGAAATTATCTGAAATAATATTGTTTCTGAAACCAAGCAAGCCCCCTAACGATAGTATACCATATAGGCAAATTTTCCTGCTTCCAGGACTCTCAAACATCTTTGATAAACTGATGCGTGAAAAGTTGAATCATTCTTACATTGAACAAGTTCATAGGATCACAAACATCATCACAAAATATTAGATAATGTTCCAGAATCTTTCTGAATGTAGACCAAGTTTTCGATAAAGTATTGCACTCTGGGTTGGAATATAAATTTCACCGAGACCTACCTATCAAATTGTGAAATCATTTGTTGCTAATCGATATTTTCGAGTTATAGGTGTAGAAGAAGTTTCCCAACTAAAACAAATATCAGCAAGAGTTCCCGAAAGTGTAGGTAGCATCCTAGGATCAGTATTGTACTTATATAAGTATATATATATATATATATATATATATATATATATATATATATATATATATATATATATATATATATATATATATATATATATATATATATATATATATATATATATATATATATATATATATATATATATATATATATATATTATATATATATATATATATATATATATATATATAAACAAAACTGGTAGCATTTTCTGGTTCTAACCGCTTTACCTTCAATTCACTTATATATAACGTTCTGCTTTAAAGCTAAATTCAATATTTTCCCATCTTACACCATATAATGGTTGGCAGGTGAACATTTTTAATTGCTCCATATAATAATATAAATCAGCTTTCATGGTTGTTGATTAGAATTCAGAGAAAAGCTTTAAATTCCACAACACTCATTAATAAATCATAAAATTCGTCTTCTAAAGTAATGGATGTGTATATAGTAAATAACCCAACATATACGGTTATGAAAAGTCATTAGAAGAAAATCTAACTGATAAGCAAATAATTTTACGGATCAAAATATTTAAATATGACGTACAAATATATAAACATACACAAACATACAGACATGTATTCGTTTTTACCTTCATCGTCATTATTATTTTGTCGTTTGCGGTAGGATAAGTACAAAAAAAAAATGAAGCTTTTATATTTGTGCTTTTATTATATATGTATATGAGTAAAGGGGTGGTAAAGGTTCGTTGGTATATAAACGAGGAAAAAAATATGTTGTATATTGTTAATTAAAAATATGCTGTACACATTTTTTTTTTGTTTTATAACTTTTTGCCGTGTGATGTGCTGTATTTGGTCTTATATAGTGTTTTCTTAGCTGGCTCTCTCTCTCTCTCCTTTTTTATATAATGTATAACTATGTATATAATGAACATACACAAAATTTATGTTTGTTATCCGTTTGGTTGGTTGATTGTTTTTGTAATTTATGTAAATTATTTGACTTGGCTGGGTTGGTGTTACTTACATTTTACAACTACTACTATATTTACATTTAATACTGTTGGTTATTTAAGTGTTGCTGCTAGAAATTTATCGGTTTTAATTTTGCGATCATCGTAGTCTGTTAAATAAATTCAGGATATAATTTGTTATGACTATGGTGTGTACACGTATTTTGATTAATGGTTTTCTATATGTATAAATTAAAACTACTTTACATTGACATTGACCTGCGAGAGAAACTTATAAAATATAATTTCTAAAATCTTAATATTTTCTGTATCTTTTCAGGTAAGACAACATATTTTTAATTTGTAAATGACTAGAACAAAAGGTTTGTAGCACCATTAATCATCATTCATCCGGCAAAAAAAAAACAATTAATTTTTAATCGAACTTTATAATGATTAAAATAACAAAATATAAATCTTTTTCTAACTTTTAACAGATTCCTGTTTTCTAATTATTCAAATTAAAAACTTATCAATGTCTAGAAAAGGATTTTTTGTTGTTAACTTCATGCTTTATGACTTTTGTATTTCACATTTTATAATATATTTAAATTACATTAATTATTCAGATGAATTTATAATTAATTTTCGAAACCAAAAAAAAAAAGTTTTTTCTATTAAATGTTAAGAATAATAATTTTAAAGGTTATAAATAAATTAATTCCAATGTTTGACTTTTGTTAAACATTTTTCGATAGCTTTCATACTTAGGAATTACTCTTTCCTAATTACAAAATCTTTTAAACTAAACTCAAACTAGTAACAGTTTTTAAGTAAAGAAAGCTGTTGTAGTCAAGTAAATAAATTTGGCATTCGTATATTTAAGCTTTCCAATGATCTATAAAATGTTTCTACATTTGTAGTTCTGTTAACTTTAGATAAGGTCCAATCGAGCTTTTTGATGCTTTTTTTTAAATAAAAAACGCAAACATTTCATACATCTATCGCCATTCCGGAATAGGATGAAAACCACCGTGTTAACATTCATGCAGTGCTCAACACATTTTTCTCAATGTTCAACAAGTGTCAAATGCTTTGTTTGAAAGTGGTCAAATACAGACTTTGGAGATGTGCTTAGACGACTCATTCTACGAGAAATTCACTCTAGATCATTTTGTCATTAAGGTAAATTTGTCTATATCGGAATTTAAGAGAATCACCAAACGAATAGTTATCTCTCAGCTCGCCAGTATTTTTGATCCAAATGGTCTAATCGCACCAGTCATATAGTATTAGGGAAAATTCTTCTACAAAAGGTCTGGTCATTAAAGGGCCATTGGGATGAAAGTCTCCCAGTTCATCAACAATTTGCATGATTTAAATAAACTAAAAATCCCTCGACATACCTTCAATTCAAGCCAATCTCCACAAAACATTCAGTTGCATGATTTTGCATATGCTAGCGAAAAGGCCTACGGTGCAGTTGTATACGCGAGGTATCAAAACTCTTACAACCATAATTCTACACTGTTGTGTTTAAAATCTCGTGTAGCTCCACTTAAACAGCACACCTTACCAAGATTAGAACTTTGTGCTGCATTATTGTTAGTAAATCTAATGAAAAAAGTAGCAACTATCGTTAACTTTATAGTTGAAGATTATTTTTACTGGACTGACTCTCTGATAACCATTCCCAAAGCATTAAGTCATTCCCAAAGCATTAATGTCATCCGAGCTGTGGTGGTATGGACCTACATTTTTAAAATTCTCTAATGAACGTTGGAACAATGATACTTTTAAAGTATTAATATTCCAGACCAACGGAATGAGACGGATATTGTAAGCATACGAGAGACGTCGATGAACCCCTAGATCGTATTCATGCAAAAAATTCATAGAACCGGGTCTGCAATTCAATGGCGTATGTAGCTCGATTCATCAACAATACCAGCAAAAGCACCGTCAAAAGCACTGGATCGTTGATATTACAAGAAATAGACCAAGGCCTTACGATGATTGTTCGCTCTATTCAATTCAGAGCATTTGCAGAAATTTATATTGAATTAAAAAAAGAGAAAGGGGATTACAACATTCGTGACCAGTCCCTTAAATCGTTATCTATATTCTTAGATGATCAAAAAATACTTCGAGTTGGCGGCCGACTGCAGTTCTCATCAAAATATGCTATCCTTCTGCCAAAGAATCATTTCTTCACACGTACGTTAATAATTCACAAACATATTAAACACTTGCACGTTGGTCCACAAGGATTGTTTGCAGCCGTCCGACAGACATATTGGCCTAATAAAAGCAAACAGTTAGCTACAAAGGTTTATAGGGATTGTGTGCTATGCACACTGGCTAGGCCAATCTTATTACAACAGTGAATGGCCGATTTACCTGCAAAGCGCGTAAACGTAGCGCCACAATGTAGCACTACAATGTAGCACTTAACTACGCTGGACCGCTATATATCCACTATCAAATTCGAGGTAAGCCACCGACAAAAACTTATTTAGTTGTGTTTGTATGCTTTTCAATGAAGGAGATTCATTTAGAGCTGGCCTTTGATTTAACTATGGCTTCGTTTTTGGGTGCATTACGACGATTCATTGCCACTAGAGGTTTGTGCAAAAATATCTATTCCGACAACGGTTCAAAATTTGTAGGTGGAAATACCCAATTACACGAACTTCTCCTACTCATGAAAAATAAAGACGAATGGGACCAGTTATGTCATGATAACAAAATTAACTGGAAATTCACTCCCTCAAATTCACCTCATTTTGGAGGGCCCCACTAAGCAACTGTAAAATTTGCGAAACATCATATACGTTGCATGATGGGGAAACCAACCCTATCGTATGAAGAGCACAATACACTAATAAAGCAAGTAGAAGCAGTGTTGAATTCAAGGCCACTCACATCAATCACTACCGATGACAACATCGAAATACTTACTCCGGGACATTTTTTAATAGGTGATCCATTGACCGCAGTTCTTGAACCAGCGCTTTCAGAGTCCACGAAACTAACTTACAACAGTTACAACACCGGTTTCGGTGGCAAAAGACAACAGATAATATTCCTGAAGGCGCCGTCATCATTATCAAAGACGACAATCTTTCTCCGTTAAAATGGAAGTATGGCAAAGTCATTGAGCAACATATTGGAGTGGACGGCCGAGTCCGCGTCGTATCAATTAAAACTTCGGCTGGAAGTGGGTGTCCACTTTCAGCCAATTTGGACCATTTACATGGTCCAAAGGGGGATTATGTTAACCACCAATGTCTGATTTTTATTTTTCTATTTAATCGTCAATTCAATACTTCAAGTCACTAAACCAGCTCTGTTACTCTACAAATTTTATGTTACATACTTATTGGCAGATGGCCAACATTCTACAAAAAAATAAAAATTAAATAAAATGTTAATTTGTTATGAATCTTCATTCAGTCTTCTCCAGTTTGTACGCGACACAACACACGAAAACATTTTATTTTATTTTTATTTTTGTGTAGAATGTTGGCCATCTGCCAACAGGTATGTAACATAAAATTTGTAGAGTAACAGAGCTGGTTTAGTGACTTGAAGTATTGAATTGACGATTAAATAGAAAAATAAACATCAGGCATTGGTGGTTAACACTGGCCATGAATAGAAAAAAGAAACCATTCCTCTGAAATTGCAATTAATGATTGAATTAATTCCGAGCTCTTGATATTTGGTGGGGATACTTTGTGGAACTATCTTTTCGACCTTATTTGATTAGTATGGAATAAAGCGAAGTTATGCCTGATGAATGGAAAGTGGCCGCGTGTTCTTCAAAAAGAAGATCGCTCAAAATGGCTCTTTTACGTAGAATTACATAGTCTTACATAGTATTGGTGAGAATCACTTCCCTGGCGGAGAAAATTGTAGGTGACTACCAAGGAAGATTTCGTCCGAATCGGTTAGTATTCTTTCTAAATATTACTACCTATCTCGTGACATACAGCTGCTTTGCAAATTGTTTTCGTTTTAGCATCTAAATTTATACCAAAAACAATCTGATTCGTTTTAAACATCATGGTTGAATTGGTAACTTTCTCAAGTTTTTGTTTTTGGTGGTTGAAAGTGATCAATCAGTTTTTTGTTTATTGGTTTTAGCTTTTCTTTTTCATCCACTTTTAATCCAAGGTTGTTAATCACTTTCACTGCCTCACGATCGTTTTGAAATTGACAATTTGAACTTTTTCCTCTTTAGCACCAATTTTCGTTAAAATGAACCGTAATTACCGATTCATTCAGCCCATTCTAGCCATATCAATATCATTATTTACCATAAGTGGTTTTGTGGGATACCTCTCCCAAGAAAAGATAGATAAACTTTTTACTTTTTCGGGCAACATAACCTTAAAATTCAGTTGACAATCCAATAAAAAAATTTTATCAGTTTTTCGCGCCAATCAAAATACGTTTAAACTAAAATTAATTCGATAAAAATAAAACATAAGTGGTATGTTAATTACCGAATTACACTAACAATGTATATCCAATTCCAATTTGGAATTCACCGAATACCAAAAAAATTTGTTGGTATTGAAATTCAATTACAATTTTTTAGTTTCAGTGTTCATTCCTAGATGTCACATCATTAATAATTTGTGTTCTAAATGTTAGTGGTATTTTATTTGCCATTGAATTGAATACAAAATTGGAATTCAATTCCTGGCCAAAACAAATAACCAACCAATTCCCGAGTTTTGTTTTTAAAGTTTGATAGTGTATTTTAGATTAAAAAATTAAAGTTAATAAAGTTATTAAAAGTTATTAAAATTATTAAAAGTTATTAAAATTTGAAATTTGACAACATTTAGATTAAAAATTATTAATTATGTGACATCTTCGAAAGAACACTGAAACTAAAAAATTGTAATTGAATTTCAATACCAATAAATTGTTTGGTATTCGGTGAATTCCAAATTGGAATTGGAAATATGGTATTGTTAGTGTAATTTGGCAAATAAAATACCATTGGTCACATTCCAAATTTTAACAACTTTTAATAACTTTTAATAACTTTATTAACTTTTATTTTTTAATTTAAAATTGAGTTTGAATTAAAATAAATTAGTTCAATTTACACTGTCAAACTTTAAAAACAAAACTCGGGAATTGGTTGGTTATTTTATTTGACCAGGAATTGAATTCCAATTTGGTATTCAATTCCATGGCAAATAACATACCACTAAAATTGATTTTGAAAAAATAGAATTTAAAATTAAAGAATTTATTAAAAAAATAAAATGGCCGATCTGTAATTTTTTTGAAATAGCGCGTACCAACGCGGACACATTAATGCTAGAAACAGACGTGCGGAAAAACGATTGTGTTTAAATTAGAATACACTACTCTAAATGAGAACTGGTCAACAGGTTTTTTTGAGTTTCAAAAAATTTTCCCATATATACATATAAATTTTACTAATTTTACCAATAATGGCTGTGATGGCAACAAGGTGTTTTTTGAATCTCAATAATAGATAATAGTTTACTGTTGTATGATGAGATCTTTAAACAGACAATAATTAAGAAATAATTTTAACGAACATTTGATGACTTATTAAACACGATTCTTAATGGAGTAGCGGTACTATTGTTTTTAATCATGAAATAATTATGCAAGTAAAAAGGCTTATTATTTGAAAGGTTTCATTTACTTTCAAAGAACTTTTCCGGATTTGTCTTAAAGTATAAAGAAACCAACTCCTACGCAATTTTTACTCACACATTATCATCTGTATTATCCATACCAAGCTGCAAATACTGCCAACTGATTATCCCAAGCGTCTATTTTAAAATCTAAAAATCTTTTTAATCCCAAGCTCGTTTTCTTTGCTGTCATGTTCACTTTCTCTCTTTCACAGTGATCCATTTTATCTTAAAATCAAGCGGTATTTGATTGAGGTAATCGAAAGATGATCGAGAGATAATACATTTCAGACTACATAGTATTTTTTGTTGAGTTGACCATTGGGAATGTATCTCTTTGGTACATGCTTTTCTACAGACATCAATTGGTCACAAGACTTTTTCAAGTTATTACCATAAAGAAAAATACTATATTTTGGAATATATCAGGGCCTTACTTACATATCAAAAACTTTTAAATATATATCTGCCAGTGACTTGTAAATGATATATTTTACAACCTAGTTACGCCTGTGCTCCTGATTTGGAGAAACAAATATGTAATTGAACGACTTTAATACACGAAATACGTATATCAAAACAACGTATATCAAAATTTTTGTTCAACATTTTTAAAATTCCGCTTGAGGTTCTACTGTAAAATTAAAAACAGTTTTACTATACATTTTCATTCATACGAGACAAACTACACAAATTGTTTTTGATAATAGTTTCTAACATCGATACAAATCATCAATAATCTTTTAAATTTTGAGTAACCAAACCAAATTAAAATCAATCGCTCCAATAAAACTTAAAAGCTCTTAGTTTATTTAAATAAACAAAATAAAAGCTACTTACACACACATGATATAATTTTATTTAATTAATTAGTAACTATTAAATTAAAACTATAGTATGTATTTTTAAACTTTCAAAAGCTTTTTATTTTGTGTCCTGTAAGTATATATGTATGTATATGTATATATATATATATATATATATATATATATATATATATATATATATATATATATATATATATATATATATATATATATATATATCGAAATAAGCTTCGTAAAAAGTTTTCGTTTTATCAAATCTAATTTTCCTTTTAACGTTTGAAAAATGTTCATTTTCTATTATTTTAAAATGTATACATGTTTTGTATGTTTGTATGTGTGTACACGCACACAAAAATATGCTATGAACCGAATTACAAAGTAAATTAAAAGCTTTTTCTGTTTTTTTGTAATTTTGGTATTCCGAATTTATAAAAAAGTATTAATTATTTTGAAACTTATCAATTAATTATATTGTTGTTAAAGTTTATAAAATGAATAGTATTGTTGTCAGTGTCACGGTGTTATAGTATACATATACATATATATGGAAAATTATTTTCACGTCAACATGATTAAATAGAATTTCCCAGTTTTTCTTGTATATACTATACGTATTTCGATGAAAATATGAAATGCACCTAGTTTTCCTTCTGACGTCATAATACAAATATATTGAGCTTTTTTCTTGTGTTTTTATTTTTGTTGTTATTTGACGCATGACTGTAAATTACTTTTTTTCGTTTTTTACATTTTTATAACTAAGAGATTTTCCTTCGTTTTTTATATTCTATGTGCTCATGTACTAGTTTAACAATTTCATTTTTTTTAAATACAAATGCAACTTTTAATTATAGGATTTTTCCACTTTTTAGTTGAGCAATTTTATTTATTATTATATGCGCGCAAAATAAAATTTTTAATCTGTATGGGAATTTTTTATGTGTATATATTAGCTCGAGGTTGTGGTAAACAGCTTTTATGAGGTGATTGTAACAATTTGTTGCAATCTATCATGGTTTGAAGTATTTTCGTATTTTATTGATTTTATAACAAAACTATTATACAAATCGGTTATAAAAATCGCAAGAATAAATTAAAACTGTTTCATAGAGCTTTTAAGTGGGATAAACATTAAATTAACAAAACTATAAAAGTTCAGAGCATTTATTTTATTTTTCTAATTAAACCACAGATTTTTCAATATAATTTTTTTATGCTACCGAAAAAGTTTTAAATATCAATTAATGCTAAACAAGATTTAGTGAAAATTAAGGAATTAATTTTAGTTTAAATTTTAAAAATATAAAGTTTCTGAATTTTAGACAAGAATTTTATTTAACAGTTTAAATATAAAAACTCGAGAGGTTAAGCTAGCTTTCAGGATCTTTTAACACATTTTAAAAATCTCGATTATTAAATTTAGTAAAGATTTCCATTTAATTAATCATTTAAGTTAATTAATAAAAACGGTAACATTAGATAATCGCAAGTTTAATCCTTTTTGTGATGGAAAAGGCTAAAATGTTTTATTGCAATCATATTTCATATTTCATATTTGTAATCAGATGTTTGTTCTGCGAAGCCATCTATATTTTGGCTGCCTTAGTAGTGCCATTGCTAATTCATTGGGATGAGTTTTCAATTTTGAATGGTACTTCAAACCGTATGCCTTTATCATCTGTTTTATCGTTTTAATCTCTAGGTCCTTGTGGACGTTACCATTTCGAATATATCAAGCAGTACGTTGTAAAAAGTATATATTTGATGTGCTGTTAGAACCCCATAGTTGAATTCTAGCTTAAAGTTAATTGGAATCATGTTTATAAATCATTCATTAGCTTTGAAAGTGACTAAAAAACTACCAATTTAAAAAGCTTCCTGTATAAAAAACCTTTTGAAATTTTTATAACTTGTTTTTATGAGCTGAAAACAGATGAAGAGCTAAAGTAATAATTGATTTAAGTTAGTGTTATATATGCCTAAAAGCTTCAAAAGCTTATTCAAACTTAGTTAAAAGTATACTTGTAACTAAACTAATCAATAAATTAAAAGCTCTGAATTTATTTTGAATGCAAACATTTAATTTAAAAGTGTAATTAATTTTATACTGTCTATTAGAATTTCATAACTTTTCCCAATTTCTCGTTAAAAAGTATCTAAAAAAAGGATCAAATTCATTCATGAAAGTTTAAACTTTTACCATAGTCATTTATTGAGCTCACTAAGTAAAGTTTTAAATAAATAATTAAAATTGTTTTCAGCTTAAAGTTAACCAAATTTTGATATGATTTGGATACTTTATCGAATAATTATTAATATCACAAAAACTTATATTATGCTTATTTAAAGTTCTGCCAAAAATATTAACATAATTTACTTTAATCAACATTTTTTACGGTATTGCTTAAAGAAAGTTCAAAAAAGTGCAAATAATTTGATCCAATAAGTCAATTTACTTAATTTGTTTTAATTTCGATTATTCATGTAAAATTTAAGATTGATATGCCACTATCATTTTAGAAAGCTTATCGTTAGCTTTATTTACCTAAAAGCTTTATTATTATGAAAAATATTTTCCTTGGATTCAAATCAAGAGCTAATAGATATATTGACTTAAATATTATATGAAACCTTGTTAATCAACCTAATTTTGGAAATAGCTTTTAAAAGCTTCATTGTTTAAAATGTACCATTATCTGCACAAATACGTCTAAATGGTTTGTTATCATTTTAAAGCTAAAGCTAAAAAAATGCCAATCGAACTGGGTTTGATTAAGTGTCTTTTTGAATTTAATAAATTTACAAGCTTTTTTGCAAAAATCTTACTTTGCAACTAAAAGCTTTCTAAAATGAATTTAAACTTTTTATAAGCCAGAAAACGTTGTAAATTATTTATAATATCAGTTATGAACCAGATCATCATTTTTGCCATTAGAAACTTAAATGAGAAATGGTTTATAAACTGAAACAAAAAATTTAAAAGCTTTCAGTTTAAAACATGAAACAAATTCAAGCTTGTAGTTGAAAAAACCGTACGATAATTCATAATAATACGCTTCCTAAAAGATATCTTAAATTTTTTAAATATCATGAAAGTTTTAACTCTTACTGTACTTTGTTGATTACTTTAACGGGAAAATTAAAACGTTATTAGCTTTAACATTAATATGAGTTGCTGTTATAGAACTATTGTGCTCACTAGATTGAAAGTAATAGTTGTACCAAAAGATAAAATGAAAAAGCTTTGACTGATAAAGCTCAGGGAAGCTAATCAAAACTAGAGATAAGCTAATC
This sequence comes from Tipula confusa, assembly GCA_963556175.1. Classification (NCBI taxonomy): domain Eukaryota; kingdom Metazoa; phylum Arthropoda; class Insecta; order Diptera; family Tipulidae; genus Tipula; species Tipula confusa. The sequence goes on along the minus strand of OY744477.1, from coordinate 17,087,556 downwards.
AAAACTAGAGATAAAACCGAAATTCTTTTGAAAATCTACTCAAAACCACTGCAGATATGCCTATACCTGTATAGTCTCTTACCACAAAGCACTGATGAACAAATTTAGGGCCGCTAATACGATTTTTGCATGTGCGCTACCATTATGTTTTGGCTTCAACGATTTACAAAATCTAGCTAGTAATATTTCAAAAAAGATTACCGGTGATGCATTTAGCTCATGCACATGATACTATAGGTTGACTATAGTACGCCTTTTATAAGGCGGTGCAATAATAAATTTACCATAAAGTGCCACCAATGCGGGATAAGAAGTATAATTTTTTTATTTTTAAACCATTTGATGAAGTTTCCTTTTTTTCTGTATCACGCATCTATACTGGTGCGCAACAGACAAACTCACTTTTACAATATATTTAAAATATGGAGTTGCATACTTGGGAGAACATATAATTAATCATTTGAAAGATTGCCACGAACAATAATGTTGCCAACAATTTGAGTCTTCGAATAATTAATCTTCGTTGAATATTAAAAAAATTGCATTTACTCCGATAAGCTGGAAGAATGAAATGATTATAGATTAGCGTTTTTAGGAAGTTTTGTTTGACCTGGAATTTTGATTCAAACAAGTAAATTTCAAAGATCGAATGACATTTTTTTGGGAGCAGAGTTTTTATTTTGGTTATTAGGCACTCATGCCATACTTTGTCAAAAGCTTATGTAATATTAATAATTTCTTTTCCTCTACAGCTAGTTTGACTGCGTTTACACCTGCTCTACAGTACTATGCTGGTCGCGAAACCCAAACTGGTGGTCTGGTATAAAGTGCTCTGCAAATAATATTGGTTTTAATTTTTGTAATAACATTTTTTCAAAAAACTTTGAGACCGTCGGAAGAATCATGGGCCTGAATGAGCCGACTTGTGTTTCGTCCTTGCCAGTTTTCGGGATCATTATAATAAGTAATGTTTTTCATTTTTTAGGGGGATATCCACATCTCATTAATGCATTGAATATATAGGTTAAAAGTTGTATGCATTTATCTGGTAACTCTTTAATCATTTTACGATAATAAAATCATTTCCTGGAGCTTACTTTGGGCTTCGATAGCTGATTAAAATAATCAGTAAATTGCTGCTTTCTTAATTGCGTGTTTTGGCGGGCAGTAAATAGCCAAAATTACACAATTATACAACAGTACAAAGAACAAGCTCGGGATCAAAACCAATGGAGTCAGAATGTTGATGCAGTACGGTATTGAACTTCTATGACCAAATAATGATCAAGCGTGGCTTCAATTAATTTGAAAGTACTTTCCAAAATCACTTATTCAGTTCTTATTGGTTCGATTCCCCCCACTGAACTGTAATTAGGTGAACACCCCATGACCAAATAAATGAAAAATCGTTCGTTTGGCTCACCACCTACAACTATCGCCAATTGTAAATGTACGGTCCAAAATATCTTATAAAATATCTCTAAATGGTCAACAATGGCTTATTACGCTTTTGGTTTAGTTGATTAAAGTAAATGAATTGGTTAGCATATCACAATTTTTAAGCTTTAAAATAAATTTTTTAGATAGATTTATAATACTTGATTGCATCATAAATCATTGAACTGGACCCAAATCAGGGTTGTAAATAGTTTAGTTTATTACTTTAAAAACTAACAACTAATGCTTTAAAATAGATAATTTTCGTCTTATATTAAAATAACTATAAGAATTTTCACCCAAACGATAATCCAGAACACGTCTAATGAAATAAAATTTTCTATACTTCATATATAATACCTGTACAGAGTTATGTAGAGTCATAAAGCACGATTTTGATTTTACTGTAATAAAAACTGATTTCATCTTTGAACAGACATATAAAGATGTATATATACGAGCTTTCCTGCAACCATATAACCCATAAAGTGAAAAAAAATATATATAAACACACCTGGCAAATCTCCGCATGGAAAACTACATTTCCATCACCATATATTCATGTGTGTGTGTGTGTGTGTGTATATAAGTACATAAAACTATGAAAAAAGTTATGTGCACAAAAAAGCACAACAAAAGCTAAAACAATCTATTAAAATTCTAAAAATAAACTTTTACTCAGTACACTAAAATTGATATAAAAAAAATTAATTTAATAATTTTATTTTTGTTAGTAGTAGAAAAACATGGAGCTTTTATTTTATATAATCTTCACCATCGTTGTGTGCGAGACATTATGTGTATATAAGACGTAGACGAAGATTGTAACGTGCGCTGAATTTATTTCATTTTCAATTCAATTACCTCATAGTTTTGTTGTTATGAATTTCTTCGAATACTTTATCAAAAGTTTAACAAATAAAAAATCAAATGAATACATAGTGAAGAAAGCTTTAATTAAAATTCAAATCACATTTGTTGAATTTGGTGAAAATACAGTGCTTTATATATATATATATATATATATATATATATATATATATATATATATATATATATATATATATATATATATATATATACATGTGTATATAAAACGCAACACCGCACACGTTCATTTGGTTGACAAAAAAGTTGTTTATTTTGCATATCATCCATGTTTAAGCTTTTTTGTTTTTTCTTGTTTGACGTAGATGGAAATAAAGTTTTTAGCTGTTGAATTATTTTAATAAATTAAATTTTTTTATTGTTGAAAGTTGATGGTATCAACGTGAGACTGTTGGCAGCTAAATCATGTTATAACAGTTATCTTGAAAAATCGATTGAGCAAAGAGCTTAGAGTTAGAAAAGGTCTAAGAACTTTCATTAGTAAGATTTTCTAATATTTCCCTTTTTAATATGGACTAAAAAAGTTTTGTAATTTTGTTAAATTAATATAACCTACATTTGTCGGTTTACAGTTTTGAAGTACTTTCAATATAGGAATTGCAAATTGTACATAAATAGTATTACATTTCTATCGAATAGCTAATATTACCAAAATATAATGACTGTACCTTTTCGGTGCTAATAATGCGGTTTAATGCTGTGTTATGTTGCTGCGCTTGCATCAAAATCTTGCTCGCCTTGAAAGGCTTTCTTGCTCGCCTTGAAAACAAACATAGAAGCTCTAACCTACAATATGGAAATGAATCAAACACCTAGAAGTGTCACCTGAAATGCAAATGGGCTAATGCAACATATACCAGATCTAGAAATATTTTTAAATACAGAAAAAATAGAAATTAGGCATATATCTGAAAACCATTTTACTAAAACTTCATTTGCTAAAACACTTGGGGATTGTTGTTATCACGCCATCTATCCAGCAGGAAAAGTGAGAGAAGAATCAACTTTATTTGTAAAATAGAACATCAAAAACAATGAAGGAATAAAAATTGAAGAAGAAATTATGCAAATGGCCACTATCAATGTTCAACTAAATGGTGGAGAAGAATACAATGTGTCCTCAATCTATTGCCCTCCTAATTTTTTTTCTTTTTTTTTTGCCATGTGGGCGTTTTGCAGCTAATAGCACCGCGACCTTAAAGATATTTTGTGCTTCAACCGTTATTAATCAACCGTCCAGTCGATATATGTAGGCTCTTGATAAACCCGACAATATCTCTGGAAGGTACATAAATTATTTGGTTTGGGCTCATTATTCTCCTACCTAAATGATGCAGTCGTTGGCGGAAAATCGCTGCACATAGGCAACCATACATCGCGCTTAGACCTATATTCTTAAGATGATATCTTAGAGAACTGGGCCAGTGAGGAAGCCATTTAGTAGTCCAACTCAGGTTTTCCAAGTACGAGCTGTTTTTTAACTCGGTTTGATGGAGGTGAAATAAATCTCTTCACCTGTCATAGTCCTAGAATTCTGCGCCAAAAAGAGAACCTTTATTGTCCTTGCAGCTACCATTGAAATGTTATCATTGCAGCATTTGGGCATCTTCTCATTGCTCGCGTAATACCGAGGCAAGCCAAACGTTAAACCTTACATAGTAATGTTCGCGTTGCCTTCTCCTCAGTTTAAGGCCACTACACTATTGAAGCGTATGTAACCAATGGTTTAATGATAATTATAAATGACCAATAGATCACTTTTGGTTGTAAATCTCAGGTTATTCTATAGAGCCTCCGACAGGCCCAGAGTCCCTTAGTGGCTTTACTCTGAACCTTGAATATGTATTGTTTCCAGTTTAGTTTTGATCCAGAATGGCTTATGGATATTTAACCTCACTGGAAAAATTAACTGTAACATCATTTAACGAGAGAGCTATAAGCATATACCCTGTCCTCATTATTCGTTGCTACACTCATCGATCTGGAGTGGATAGACCTTTAATATTACTCATTTAGTTTGTCCTCGAGGAGTATTGTTAGTGACAACCCTTATACATATCCATCTTGACTACGATGGACTGCAACAATTCGTCTAAGTTTCGTTCTAACATTTCATACCATCGTAGTCTAGTTCCGTCGATGTTAAAGTTCTGACAAATATTTCTTAGAAAACTTTAATTTTTACCTTCGATGTTCAACACAACAATTGGATTTTGTAGTCTGCCAATAAGGAAGTGATCAGGTGTGATTGCTGTGAAATCATCTGGAGTTAACTAGTTTAGAGTTAAAGGCCTCGAATTTAATACTGCCTCTATTTGTTATAAGACCGTATTGAGCTCTTCGGACGTCAAAGAGGTAAATGTGACAACCCACCTCAGATGAAATTTAGCAGACGTCACCACTGCTTCGTATAAACCACCAAAATGTGGTGACCCAGGTAGGACGAAATGTCAAGTTATACAATCCACTTGGCACATGTGGGTGATGTCATCGTTATGTTTCTGCGACGAACTGGACCACAATAGTCCACACCGACATTTGTAAATGGTAGCGAAAATTTGAAGCATTTTGGATTTTTACGTGATTTGATGAACATAACCATGATTTGGTGAATCAGTTGGTTTGGTTTTAAAAATTCAAATACAACTCCGAAACACCTTTTGAACAAATTGCCATTCTTGTATCGGCCCCAATATTCTTGCCTTATGGCAGCGAGTAATGTCTGTGAATCTGCAAGTACATTTTTCGTATGAAAATAGTTAAAAACGGTAGCTTTCAATCCGGGCAGTCCGATTTGTCTCAGAATTTATTGACATCCCAGGAATCTTCAGGCTGTAACAAATACTCTGGACCATTAAACCAAATTGAAACGATGCCAAATTGTTCCTATATAAATCCAAGTGATATAATATCAGCGTTGTTTTTGGAATCCCATTCGTTTTTGGACTGATGTCTTGTATTTTAGCGATTCAGTTGGTGACAAATATTTTCCAATATGAAAGATGACCTTGAATTCACGAAAGTAAAGAATCAGTTCAATACTTTCCAATGTTTTTGCGAGTAATACTGCTGCACACAATTCCAGTCTGGGTATAGTGGTGCATTCGGTATAGTGTTGTAGTTTTTAATGGCGCTTCCTTTGATTTAGCGCAATAATTTTTTATTAGCTTTACGTTGAAACGAAAGTAATCGAAATGAGGTTACCAAAATAAGCCTAAGGTTTTGGTGGAATCGCGGTCATCGAGGCTTAGTAATTTTACGCGATCTTTCATTGAAGATATAATGTGAATTGTTTTCGCTTGCCCTATCTGGCGATACTTTTACCTATATCAGCACTGAATTCAATTATAAGTGGGCACGAAAACGTAATAAAATTGGTAAAAGGTCTTGCTGGACCACAAGACGGACCATTAATATATCATTTAATGATATTCCTAAGAGGTTTTAGTTTAGCCATCGAAAGCTATAAGGAGTTTTTTCAAGGTGTTTTGAAGCTTAAAAACGCAGAGATACGCAATGTAATAATGATGCTCCATTGTCTTTATCGTCAATAGCCTTCATGTGACCAAGGGTTTTATACTCATCAATAAATTTATCATATACCTGATTCAAGACAATATCATATACCCAGGTTCACCCAGGTTTCTAATCAGAAGAAATTATTTTCAATCATGGAACGTGAATTACTTAAGTCTGATGAATACCTTACTTAATAAAACGTTAAATTTGCCTTCTAAACCTCAAACAATAGTACCTTAAAATGTCGCTCACAATTGTCTTCCTCTGGAGCCAAAATAGCTGGTATATTTTCAGATGTCTCGGTTTTCCAGAATCTATGAACAACTTGATTTGTAATTTGTTCTTCAGTCTCGTCAGCAGTTGCAACGTTACAAAGGTAGGTGAATATTCACTTGGATTTTCCACCATGACGTATTCATTCTCATAATTCGTTGTTTGCCATTTCTGGTTGGCAACACGTATACCTTCAACTCGGTTGAAAATAAATTGGCAAACTCATAAATTCTGATACCACAGGCAGGCGTTGGCCTTTTTCCGAATTTTAAGCCTAGTTTGGCACCAAATGATTGTGTAATGAAATTTAACTGTGATCCAACAATGCTCGGCTCATTATTGCTGTTCCATTCTATTTTAACGCTTTAATAACAGTCGTTGCTAAATTAACATGGGTCACAGGTATCTATGAAAACTTTGCTAAAATGCTTCAATTGCCCATGAAACTTGTAATTTAAGTGTCTCGGGAATGGCTAGTAATTGCAATCAAAACTGCTATTACTACAAACGATCATTAAACCTACTAAAATATCGCGATTTTAAAGTAAATACAAAGCGAGATGAAACCGGTAAATTTTTAGTTCTTTTGCCGATAAGTGATACCCACCCTAAATTGGGTGAGTCATTGTCAGTGGCATGTAAACGGTTATATGCAATTGAGGGACGTTTGGCTTAGGGTAACCAAAGAAGGAACCAATAAGTAGCGTTTTTGCAAGAATATTTAGAGATGGGACACATGGCTCGTATCGAAGAATTAAAATAAATAGCAGAAAGAGGATTGCATTTTTATCTTCCGCATCATTTTATGATGATGACTACCAAACTACAACCAAGTTGAAAGTTATGTTTGATGGCTCAAGCAAGACAAGTTCTAGTCTGGTAAGTCACTAGAATATATATTTTATTGCAAAGTGCAAGAGTGCAACCTGCATTATCGGAATTATAATTGAGATTCTAACCGTATAAAAACGTAATCGCGGCTGACATTGACAACCTATTAAAATGGTTCCAGCTGACATTAAATATGAGAGAATCGTTTGGCCTGAAAACTGTATACAGATAAAGTGCAACATTTTGAACTTACAACCGTCACATATGTCTAAATAAATTCGCAAACTAGAACAAGGAGAGCTATCCAGGGGCATCTAAAGCGATACTAACTATATTTTACTTGGATGATTTGCTGACAGGCGCTAATAATGTGGCAGAGTTCACTACCTTAAGTACTGATATAGACATTAATTAATTGGTTAGTATCATAAATGCATTGACAGACTCCGTAATTATATAAACAAGAAATGTTTCAACAAAGATGGAAAAGATATGTTAACAATAGAGTTTCAAATATATTAACGGCCTGTTCAACAAGCATATGAATACATATGTGATCTAAAGACTACCCGGTAGATTTAGCTTCTATAGGTTTAATGTCTAAAGCAGTCAGAGGAACTTTGAAAGACCCCAAGCCTTAAGTCACAACCACAGCTTAAAGAAGTGGAATTCGAAGCAAGCTCACGAGTCACGTGTTTTTCGTTATCTAAGTGTGACAATGTCCTAGCAAAAACTGTTGAAAAATAAGTCATCATTCACGAATTATTTGGTTTGGTTATATAATTTGTGTATGGAAAACTGTACCGAGATGAGGTAAAATGTTTGAAGAGAGGCCAGCAAATTTCTACTCTGTGTTCCTTAAGGAATTTGAATATGAATCCATATAAAGCCAAACATAAAATAATAATAACAAAATCGAAGTCCCTTGCGAAATTATTAGTATGCTAGATTCAAATTTATCACCCTCTTTCTGGCCCAACAATAACGTTCCATTGACTGGGGTTAAATATTGGATTATAAACAAGCGAAAATAACCGAATTTTGAATTTTGTATAAATAAATATAAATTAGATTATAAAAATTTATTAAACACTAGAATTAGTAAAAATAACCGTTAAATGACAAAATAAGTCATAAAATCACACGAAAATCTTATATACATTTCAATCGATTACTTGCTCAAAAAACAAAGTAGCACAAGTATTCTTGAGAACCAGATAAACGCCAATTTCGATATTACCTAATTTTTTTAAATTTTACATTGTCCCCAATGAATGCTTTATATATTTGAGTGGTGTCGCTCAGCCCAATGTAATTATAAATCTGCAACATACCAAAACAAAATTGTGTCAAATAACTGACAGATGGATAAATAAAAAACTCAGATGTATATACGTGAAGTAAAAAACAATTTATCCACTGTTCATGTGAACACGATTTCAATTTTGACTTACGAGTGTGTAGTAAAGAAGAAAATAAAGAAAATTAAAAATAAAACAAAAATAAAAGACGAAAATGAAAATTTCAATATATATAAGCTTTTTTTATGTGGGTATATACGTTCGTTCGTTAAGCGAGAAAATAATTTCCATATTCAAGAAATTGTTTTTTTTTTTTACATTGATTTTTAGTCAAAAAAGCTCTCTGTATGTGCACGGTGTACGTGAATTTGTTTGATGTATATATGCGCCAGTGTACAAGACAACATCACCATCAGGATATGAACTTTATTTAGGTATATACAACATACGACGACTACAACAATTTTCTCCTATTTATTTAAAGGTAGATAAAAAGTTTTTGTGTTATTTTTACACATGAAATATTTTTTATGAGGTTTTTAGCTGAGAACTGTAGTGTGTTGCCGTTTATTTTGGTCTTTGATGATGAAAATACATACGAATATTGTATAGTTTTCATGGAAATTCGATATACGTCGTTTTATTTTTTATTTTGTCGTTTAGATAAAACATTCATGTTGGGTATATTTTTTATGTTTTTGATAAACATGTATATATATATATATATATATATATATATATATATATATATATATATATATATATATATATATATATATATATATATATATATATATATATATTTATACATATATATATATATATATATATATATATATATATATATATATATATATATATATATATATATATATATATATATATATATATATATATATATGTACCAAATGTCGCAGTATCTATACAGTCCAAACGAATAAAGCATGTAGTCGGGTTAATATCATGAACAAAGCTCCACTCTATACACATATATTCGTATAAATGAACACGTATACCAATTTAATTTGAATTTAAAGTGTTCCAGTAAGGTGCATGACTCAAGGTCAGATAAACGTCAAGTGTTCTACTATAAATTTATAAATTGCAAATAGTTGGAGTTTCAATACAATCAGTACCCTAACAGATAAAACCATATATGACTGCCAAAAAAAATTCGTTTGATCGATCAGTTACTGATTGTTGTGATATCCTCGGTTTTCGTAAGTTTTAAAAACAATGAGTCAAAACCAGCAAGTATCATTACATATTTAAGATAACTGAGTATAGACAACATGTATTTTAGTAGTAGTGATAACGTATTTTAGGTTATAAAACGCATCATTGAATCCATTGGTAACTATGTTTTGTCTCTACATACAGTGTTAAAAACCTAGCAAATGGTTGCATACTAAATCATTTATAATCGGTTGCTCATACCTGTTAAAGTGTATAGGTATGATTGTCCAGGAGTGTCCAGGCATATAAGTGTAAAAAATATCTTAAGTGCTTGCTTGTCATGTAGCATTTATTCAAAATCTCTTATATTTAGGAAGAACGTATCGCAATACAATGAATCTTCAATGTCTATTTAGATGGAATATAGCAAAACAAGCATTTTTATTAAGATTCAATGAATTAAAACTGCAAAATGCCAGGCGAAGTGCAAAACGCCAGGTTATCGATTGGCTCGATAAGTCCCAATGCTAATCCAGAGATGGCATTTTTAATAAAACATATTTATAGTTTTGAAACGTAATAAGCTTTAAACAATAAGTGTCAACATTTTATGACAATCAAACCAAACCAAAGTAAGATACAGTGATTTAAAAGACGCTACTTGTGCATTTTGGAAAACAATGGATCCTTTTTTTAGATAAAAAGGGAATGGTTTCCGTTATATAGAGTGTTGATAAAATCAGCCTAAATACTGCATTGAAATATGCAAACATTTAAAGTTTAAAGTTTCAAGTTTCAAGTGTAAATCAACTCTCCAATAACAAACGCTATATTTTGGGCCGTTCGGTTTTCGTTGGTCTCTACTGCTAAAATTTGAATACCTAGCAAAAGTCAAATTACTAAAAAATGTACAATCGGGTGCTTTCCCTTTTTTAAGTAAAACGGTTAGACCAGAACGGAAGAGTAAAAGAGATGAATCCTCTAGCTAGAAAACAAATAATCTTAACCTGCTATATACTTGTGTTTTAATACCCTGCAAAGACAAGGCTAATGATCAAAACTAATAGATAAACCTTGATAAGATTTTCATGTCATAATGTCAATGTAAACCATTTTTTAGTGTTGCTCCATTAATTTATTTTACAGTATTTTGAAAATGTTATCTTCTTAAGAAATATTATCTTATGTTTGTTGTGCAGACGCTGAATGGTACAAAATAATAAGTCACGAAAATGACCTTTTGCTACAACAAATCGACATGATGCTTTGCATCAAAAGCTTTATCATTAATCAATCAACATGAAAAAGTGCGCATAAAAATTCACCACTCTACAAATTTTCGTCATCTGAAAAGGTTCGGGTCATGACATATACGTGCCTTAGTAAATATATTTTTAACAAAAACATAATCAAAAAATTTTGATTTGTCAAGCAGAATATTAGTAAGACCCACGTTTTGGAGTAACGTATTGCATACTAATGAATCTTCGATGTCTTTAAAATATTTGAATGTGATGAAACAAACAATTACGTTATTCGTGTCTATGCTAAGTAACGCAACGATGATGGAGCAATTATAACCGTCGACTACAATCTATAGCACAATCAATCCATTAATCGTGGCGTTCAAAAAAATTAACCAAAAATTTATAATAACCCACTACTTAATTTACTCAAATGATAGAGCTTTGGATACTGTGCAAACCTGATTGTTCTTTTTTTTTTCTACAACTGATAGGTTTCGGCCTTGTTTAAACTATCATAGCCTCTACTTTAGCTGGATCTAAATAACACAGAACATAGAAAGAACGTCTTTAAACAATTTTTTTTTTTAAGATCACATGGTGAAAGCGTGCCGAGCATAATTATATATATATATATATATATATATATATATATATATATATATATATATATATATATATATATATATATATATATATATATATATATATATATATATATACATTTCGATTATCTGCACTCCCTCAGTTGATATTTTCACACCATTATCCGATAAAATAAAAATATAAAAAAAAAACTACTCGGATCCGAATAAATAACATACACTCATAGTATACGAAGGAAAGGTGTTATATTCTTTGGCTACGGTTAAAATTGATTTAACTTTTTTAAAAGGTCGGAAATCATATCTAAAATGTGTGAGCATACGATAAAAAAAAATTCAAAAATGTGATGTACAATCCAAAAGGAAATAAAAGCTCACCGACACAAAAGACAATTAAGGAGATTACACTTTTGTACAAACATCCGCCAGTTTACATTATTATGTGTCATTTAGAGTTTTTATAAAGGTGAACCCTCCTATATACACAAAATGGTTACTCATAAATCATTTGTTACAACAGCCTGTATCATTAGAAGTTAATTGACTGGAACACATAAAACAATAGACGATATAGCAATTTAAATCCTTTTTTGTAGCGTTGCAAAGTTTGAGATGGGATAACGTTCAAATATGTGGATTTGATTCACGGTTTAGATATTTTATGATGATCAAAAAAAATTCAATTATGCAACCATAACACTTAAACTATAATTAAATAAAAAAGACAATATCTTTTTGAAATAAAAATGATTCAGTTACTAAATTATAAAGCACCAGAAAAAAGCTCAAATTGGTAAATAAATTGTTTGGTTTGTTATGTAAAGTGCAAATAACTTTGGCATAGCATCATTATTATCATTGGCAAAGCTCCAAAAATATTTGTGTTACCTGTTGTATATACTACTACGTTCTACTTGTAACAATATTGATATATATATATATATATATATATATATATATATATATATATATATATATATATATATATATATATATATATATATATATATATATATATATCTGTATATATATATATATATATATATATATATATATATATATATATATATATATATATATATATCCATTATCTCTGGTAAACTACTGCTCAAATTTATAATATTAGATAAACATTTCTTAATGAGTACTGTTCCAGTTAAATAACTTCTCTAGCTTAACTTCTAACAAAAGGAAACAATTGACAGGATTAAAGTAGTGAACAATTAAAAGAGCTCTAAAAGCTTCAGTGATCTTTGAGTAAACTCTCTGTTAGATAAGTTTACTTTTACCCATTGTTTTTCAGAACGCCTTCATCGGTCCTTTTTCGCATTTTAAGTTTACAATTTCGAATGTTCATTTATCTAGCAGAAGCTGCATTTTCTATTAACCTGTGAGACAGTGAGCTAATAATCTTGGCGAAACCAATCTACGAATGTGACATTTAATGCTATGATGACTTTAGAATTCATTTTTGAATTGACTTTTGTCTAGATTATTGACTTGATTTTTTATTTGACTTTTGACTTGATTTTTGACTTGACTTTTGACTTGACTTTTGACTTGACTTTTGACTTGACTTTTGACTTGACTTTTGACTTGACTTTTGACTTGACTTTTGACTTGACTTTTGACTTGACTTTTGACTTGACTTTTGACTTGACTTTTGACTTGACTTTTGACTTGACTTTTGACTTGACTTTTGACTTGACTTTTGACTTGACTTTTGACTTGACTTTTGACTTGACTTTTGACTTGACTTTTGACTTGACTTTTGATTTGACTTTTGACTTGACTTTTGACTTGACTTTTGACTTGAATTTTGACTTGACTTTTGACTTGACTTTTGACTTGACTTTTGACTTGACTTTTGACTTGACTTTTGACTTGACTTTTGACTTGACTTTTGATTTGACTTTTGACTTGACTTTTGACTTGACTTTTGACTTGACTTTTGACTTGACTTTTGACTTGACTTTTGACTTGACTTTTGACTTGACTTTTGACTTGACTTTTGACTTGACTTTTGACTTGACTTTTGACTTGACTTTTGACTTGACTTTTGACTTGACTTTTGACTTGACTTTTGACTTGACTTTTGACTTGACTTTTGACTTGACTTTTGACTTTACTTTTGACTTGACTTTTGACTTGACTTTTGACTTGACTTTTGACTTGACTTTTGACTTGACTTTTGACTTGACTTTTGACTTGACTTTTGACTTGACTTTTGACTTGATTTTTGATTTGACTTTTGACTTGACTTTTGACTTGACTTTTGACTTGACTTTTGACTTGACTTTTGACTTGACTTTTGACTTGACTTTTGACTTGACTTTTGACTTGACTTTTGACTTGACTTTTGACTTGACTTTTGACTTGACTTTTGACTTGACTTTTGACTTGACTTTTGACTTGACTTTTGACTTGACTTTTGACTTGACTTTTGACTTGACTTTTGACTTGACTTTTGACTTGACTTTTGACTTGACTTTTGACTTGACTTTTGACTTGACTTTTGACTTGACTTTTGACTTGACTTTTGACTTGACTTTTGACTTGACTTTTGACTTGACTTTTGACTTGACTTTTGACTTGACTTTTGAGTTGACTTTTGACTTGACTTTTGACTTGACTTTTGACTTGACTTTTGACTTGACTTTTGACTTGACTTTTGACTTGACTTTTGACTTGACTTTTGACTTGACTTTTGACTTGACTTTTGACTTGACTTTTGACTTGACTTTTGACTTGACTTTTGACTTGACTTTTGACTTGACTTTTGACTTGACTTTTGACTTGACTTTTGACTTGACTTTTGACTTGACTTTTGACTTGACTTTTGACTTGACTTTTGACTTGATTTTTGAGTTTATTTTTGAGTTGACTTTTAACTTGACTGTTGACTTGACTTTTGACTTGACTTTTGATTTGACTTTTGACTTGACTTTTGACTTTTGGCTTGACTTTTGACTTTACTTTTGGCTTGACTTTTGACTGGAATTTTGACTTGTGTTTTGACTTGTGTTTTGACTAGACTTCTGACTTGTCTTTTGACTTTACTTTTGACTTAACTTTTGACTTGACATTCGACTTGACTTTTGACTTGACTTTTGACTTGACTTTTGACTTGACTTTTGACTTGACTTTTGACTTGACTTTTGACTTGACTTTTGACTTGACTTTTGACTTGACTTTTGACTTGTTTTTTGACTTTACTTTTGACTTGACTTTTGACTTGACTTTTCACTTGAATTTTGATTTGACTTTTGACTTGACTTTTGACTTGACTTTTGACTTGACTTTTGACTTGATTTTTGACTTGACTTTTGACTTGACTTTTGATTTGACTTTTGACTTGACTTTTGACTGTTGACTTGACTTTTGACTTGACTTTTGATTTGACTTTTGACTGGACTTTTGACTTGTGTTTTGACTTGTGTTTTGACTTGTGTTTTGACTTGGCTTTTGATTAGACTTTTGACTTTACTTTTGACTTGACTATTAAAATAAAATAAAAAGTTAAATATTGTTTTGTAAATTAAACAACATTTTTGTTTGGCAACTACAGGGTTTCATTACATATAAGATAACAAAAAAAAGGTTTTTAAAACTAACGTAGGTTGCGAATCTATGAAACATGAAATATTATGGTTACAAGGTTGAAAATAGAAATAGACGACAACTCGTGACTTTTATGTATAATATAATGTTATCTGCAAAAACTAATTTGTTTTTCATTACATTGAACTATAACTAGACCATGATTCAGTGGTTAGAGTAGTCACGTGTAAAACCAATTATAGTGATCGATTAAACCTCTAACCGCAAAATTTTGCATTTATTCTACAACGTGTGTACATGTTTAACATCGTGTACATCAATCAATCTCGTTGGTAACGCAAAACGAGCCGAAACCAAACCAAACCAAACCAATTTAAAAACTAAAAAAAGTATAAAATAAAATTGGAATATGATTAATGTATTTTGTATTTGAACTGAAATTAAGTTTTTATGTTGTTGTATTCAATGCTGTACACTCTCTTCTCACGAAGCACTTGCAACTCTACATCAAAATCGGGACCATCATATCAAAATAATTTGTAATCACTAAAGCAAATCTAATTGAAATTTTTTTGTGTAATTTGAAAAACGATTTTTCTAACATGTTGATAATTTTTCACTAAAATAATGTACATAAAATCGTTTAATAAATGAGCTTACTGACAGTGAACAAAAATAAAAAAAAAGTTCAGTCAGTTCTCGTCGATAAGTTATTGTATACAGACGAAGAAATTTTCAAGTGGAAATTTTAATTGATCGGTTTTCAAATAATTTAAGGATAAAAAAAATTATTTTCATGAGCTTTTATTATTTTTTGTTTTGTACAAGAAAGAAATACAATTAAAATTTTGAACTTTTTTCTGTTGTTGTTCGTTTTAATATTAGTAGCTGTTTAGTATGTCTATACATTTATATACATAATATATAATTATGTAGTTAGGTTATGGATTAGCATGATTTGGTTTGCCATTTAAATGTGAAAAGTTTCAAAGTCTTGTTAAAAAATAATTTTATTGTGCTTTAGAAATATGTAATTTTGTTATAACGGATTTTATATTTTGATAGTTTTCAATAAAAGCTTTGAAGTTTAACTACATGACATGGCATAGTATGTTGATTGGAATATAGTTACGGTTCAATACATTGAACTCTAACAGTACATGTAAGATTATTATCTTTTAAAGCTTTCAAATTTATATATTAAAATTGAGTATCTTGAAAATGTAACTGTCAAACTAAAATTACAATTGTCATTTGACATTTGAATAATATCAAACCAAACTTTTGTCCTTAAAAATAACGAGTTTTTCACAATTCAAGCACTTTATTATTTTGCACCATCTATATGGTAATTGGCCGATTAAAACTATCTTAAAAAAATATCAAAATGAGTCCATCCAACTTATTAGCCTGAGTAAAGATTTGAAGTTTCGAAAATGAGAGCTTGAGAAAAAAACATTGCGCCAGAGACTTTTTAAAGCAAAGCTATTAACAGAAAATAAAAAATTATGTGGCAAAAAAAAACGAGAACGCAGAAGCAGACTCATCCGAGGCGGATGAAGCAGCCTACTAAAAATTAGATTTTTTTTGTGCTTAGTATGATTCCGTCTGCACCGAATAAATACGGTTTACCACTCATTAAATGTCAATAGGTAGGATCGATAAACTAATTTCACATACAAAAACAAGCAAGCAACCAACAACAGTCATTTGAATCAATTAAGAGTAAAACACCAAAGACTAAAATTAATTTGGAGCAAAACCTTGGAAAATTGTGATTTACAACTTAACTAACCCTAAACGCAAGCTGAAATTTATTAAATCTCTTAATTATTATTTATTGCTAATTAAACTATGTACATACAAATAATTAAGACATATTATAGACAAATCCTTATTCCTTTATCTCGACTCTTATAAACAGTCTTATGTAAAGCCATAGAGAACAGAAACAATAAAAATTTAAGGATATTTGTTTATAAAAAGCAATAAAATTTAACAAGGCCACCCTAATAAATTTTGTTATGGGTATACTCGTATAAACAGGACATTTTGTCGACATAATTTAAGCTCACACATCAAACATATGCTCGGGATAGAAAAATCTTAAGAAAATTACTTAGTAGCTCTGATTTTTTATGTGATCATATATTATGTGGTATGTCCCTCGTTCCTCGTCTTAACTTTAGTTATTTTATTATTTTTCACAATTATTATGATTTTTTTTTAGGTATGTGTGCGTGTGTGTGTATATATATAAGTAAGCCGATGTAATTAAATTTAAATTAGCTTTACGTGATAACTATAACCGTTAGTAAGAAATGTTTAAAGGATCTTAAGGGATTAGCGTTTTTACATCACATGAAGAATTTATTACGACTTCGTTTTAATTTTTTGCAGAATCTTTTAGAATTATTTCCGTAAGTGTAATAAAACTAATTAAACAATTTTGACATTTGACAATCATAATTATGTTGGCTAATTGTCGTGGGGCACTCGTAACTTTATGAAGTATTTATAAATTAGAATAGTATACTAATAATTCCAACACAGTATCTTTGGCCTGACGTAGAAGGCCGTTAAACGTTGGTTGGACTGTTAACCTGACTACTTACATCCGATGGCCAAAAAGTGAACCATATGTCCCAAGGATATACGTTGATTTACAGTGAAGATGATCTGTTGGATTTCGTCTCAGGTCAAACGGCTGCTTTAGATTTCAAAGTAGTTGATAATCGTAATTGTATTATAAGCTCAACGTTTACGCACGCGGCTAACCAACCTGTCAATAATTTGTGTTCAAGCGCCTAATAATGTAAACCAACCCAAAGATAAAGTCTTATTTTACAACAACTTGTATGATACGAAGGATTTTTAATGCTATAGGTGACATAATTCAGGCAGACTTATCTGAAAATATAGGTCCCTACTCCCGCAACGAACTAGTGACTGGTAATAAGAAAATAATAACACACTTTGCGATCTATATCATCACATTGCGGCTAGCACATTCTGTACTCGTAAAAATATTCACTTGGAAACATGATCACGAACATGATCATAAAGATTTTAAGATTTTAAGATTTTAAGATTTTAAGATTTTAAGATTTTAAGATTTTAAGATTTTAAGATTTTAAGATTTTAAGATTTTAAGATTTTAAGATTTTAAGATTTTAAGATTTTAAGATTTTAAGATTTTAAGATTTTAAGATTTTAAGATTTTAAGGTTTTAAGATTTTAAGATTTTAAGATTTTAAGATTTTAAGATTTTAAGATTTTAAGATTTTAAGATTTTAAGATTTTAAGATTTTAAGATTTTAAGATTTTAAGATTTTAAGATTTTAAGATTTTAAGATTTTAAGATTTTAAGATTTTAAGATTTTAAGATTTTAAGATTTTAAGATTTTAAGATTTTAAGATTTTAAGATTTTAAGATTTTAAGATTTTAAGATTTTAAGATTTTAAGATTTTAAGATTTTAAGATTTTAAGATTTTAAGATTTTAAGATTTTAAGATTTTAAGATTTTAAGATTTTAAGATTTTAAGATTTTAAGATTTTAAGATTTTAAGATTTTAAGATTTTAAGATTTTAAGATTTTAAGATTTTAAGATTTTAAGATTTTAAGATTTTAAGATTTTAAGATTTTAAGATTTTAAGATTTTAAGATTTTAAGATTTTAAGATTTTAAGATTTTAAGATTTTAAGATTTTAAGATTTTAAGATTTTAAGATTTTAAGATTTTAAGATTTTAAGATTTTAAGATTTTAAGATTTTAAGATTTTAAGATTTTAAGATTTTAAGATTTTAAGATTTTAAGATTTTAAGATTTTAAGATTTTACGATTTTAAGATTTTAAGATTTTAAGATTTTAAGATTTTAAGATTTTAAGATTTTAAGATTTTAAGATTTTAAGATTTTAAGATTTTAAGATTTTAAGATTTTAAGATTTTAAGATTTTAAGATTTTAAGATTTTAAGATTTTAAGATTTTAAGATTTTAAGATTTTAAGATTTTAAGATTTTAAGATTTTAAGATTTTAAGATTTTAAGATTTTAAGATTTTAAGATTTTAAGATTTTAAGATTTTAAGATTTTAAGATTTTAAGATTTTAAGATTTTAAGATTTTAAGATTTTAAGATTTTAAGATTTTAAGATTTTAAGATTTTAAGATTTTAAGATTTTAAGATTTTAAGATTTTAAGATTTTAAGATTTTAAGATTTTAAGATTTTAAGATTTTAAGATTTTAAGATTTTAAGATTTTAAGATTTTAAGATTTTAAGATTTTAAGATTTTAAGATTTTAAGATTTTAAGATTTTAAGATTTTAAGATTTTAAGATTTTAAGATATTAAGATTTTAAGATTTTAAGATTTTAAGATTTTAAGATTTTAAGATTTTAAGATTTTAAGATTTTAAGATTTTAAGATTTTAAGATTTTAAGATTTTAAGATTTTAAGATTTTAAGATTTTAAGATTTTAAGATTTTAAGATTTTAAGATTTTAAGATTTTAAGATTTTAAGATTTTAAGATTTTAAGATTTTAAGATTTTAAGATTTTAAGATTTTAAGATTTTAAGATTTTAAGATTTTAAGATTTTAAGATTTTAAGATTTTAAGATTTTAAGATTTTAAGATTTTAAGATTTTAAGATTTTAAGATTTTAAGATTTTAAGATTTAAAGAGTAGATTAGAAGTTGAAGTAGATTAGAAGTTGAATATTGAAGATTTAAAGATTTGGACATTTAAAAATTTGGACGTTTGGAGATTGAAACATATGAAGATTTAGAGATTTGAACATTTCTAGATGGAGCTTAATCTAAACACTTTAAAGAGAAAAGTGTTGATTCTTAGTATTGAAGAAAAGTGTTGATTCTTAACAAGACAACAAAATCAATTACCACGAAATCCATAAAATAAGTGAAACGTGAAGGACATCTTCATTAAATGTAAAATAAGTAAAATTTTGGGACACCATATTATGTACAATAACATCAAATATCGATAAAAACCAGAAAATTTTTATAGTTATTACAAAATGATTATGTCGTCATATTTAAGTATCCAATATACTCACATTTTTTTTTTATTAAGTTGTATTTATTACATTTGTAATTTCCCAATTCTTTTATGTCACCCAACATACAATATAAGCAACTTTCATTATCGATAAACGAAAAAAAGCACTCCTACCAATATATCCGATATGAATATATCTAACAAGAAAAGCGCTTCGAAATTTAATACATCCATTCATATATGTGTAAGCCAAGATATCATCACACACATAATCGTTTCGTGATAGCTACCATACTACTACAATGATATTTAACAAAATTTTTAATTCAATACGCTCACTAAACGATATCCGGTTAAAGTATATAAGATTTCTATTAATACGTTACGTGCAAATGTTGGATACCATTCTGACTTTAAATATCGTTAAATGGATATATTTGG
Organism: Tipula confusa; assembly: GCA_963556175.1. Classification (NCBI taxonomy): domain Eukaryota; kingdom Metazoa; phylum Arthropoda; class Insecta; order Diptera; family Tipulidae; genus Tipula; species Tipula confusa. Next base: position 17,067,263 of record OY744477.1, on the reverse strand, counting down.
AGGTGAATATAATGGTGTATATGTGTGTATACACACATATGTATGTATACATGTATTTAGGGTAAGAGAATTATTAACCAAAATGAATGGAAAATCGTGATTCTACCGTAAACAGTTTCTTCGTACTCCTTCATCCGTTTCTATCGTGGCTTGATATGGTTTTGTGTATAGAAAATTTTGTAATGAATGAAAAATCAATATATGTAGATTGAATATAGCGATAGAAAGTCCCGCATAATTTTGTACTATGTTTTTGTTTGTTTACATAGAATTATATTGTGCTACCAAAATGCGACCATATTGTTGCGATATTAGTTCGATTAATTAGTTCGATTTTTGTAAATCCACGGTAAAGAAAATGGATCAATATCTCGTAAATTTTTGAATCTAAAGTCAAATCGTGCTTCTTTACTTTCGTTCCGAAAGTAAAAGCTACCATTTATATGCACAGGTGGAGTAATTTCCATTTGTGGTACATCTGCGGAACAACCGGTATCGCATGATTGACTTAAATCAATGGTTTTAGTCACGTACACTCTTAAATTTGGGGTTTAACCGAGTTTATAGAACGAAAATTTGTGCCAAAAGTTAAGTCATAAGTCAAGTCAAAAGTCAAGTGAAGAGTCAAGTCAAAAGTCAAGTATAAAATTCAAGTCAAAAGTCATGTCAAAAGTCAAGTCAAAAGTCAAGTCAAAAGTTAAGTCAAAAAACAAGTCAAAAGTCAAATCAAAAGTCAAGTCAAAATTCAAGTCAAAAGTCAAGTCAAAAGTCAAGTCAATAGTCAAGTCAAAAGTCAAGTCAAAAGTCAAGTCAAAAGTCAAGTCAAAAGTAAAGTGAAAAGTCAAGGCAAAAGTCAAATCAAAATTCAAGTCAAAAATTCAAGTCAAAAGTCATGTCAAAAGTCAAGTCAAAAGTCCAATCAAAAGTCAAAACAAAAGTTAAGTGAAAAGTTAAGTTAAAACTCAAGTGAAAAGTCAAAAGTCAAGTTAAAAGTCAAGTTAAAAGTCAAGTCAAAAGTCAAGTCAAAAGTCAAGTCAAAAGTCAAGTCAAAAGTCAAGTCAAAAGTCAAGTCAAAAGTCAAGTCAAAAGTCATGTCAAAGTCAAGTCAAAAGTCAAGTCAAAAGTTAAGTCAAAAAACAAGTCAAAAGTCAAATCAAAAGTCAAGTCAAAATTCAAGTCAAAAGTCAAGTCAAAAGTCAAGTCAATAGTCAAGTCAAAAGTCAAGTCAAAAGTCAAGTCAAAAGTCAAGTCAAAAGTAAAGTGAAAAGTCAAGGCAAAAGTCAAATCAAAATTCAAGTCAAAAATTCAAGTCAAAAGTCAAGTCAAAAGTCAAGTCAAAAGTCAAGTCAAAAGTCAAGTCAAAAGTCAAGTCAAAAGTCAAGTCAAAAGTCATGTCAAAGTCAAGTCAAAAGTCAAGTCTAAAGTCAAGTCAAAAGTCAAGTCAAAAGTCAAGTCAAAAGTCAAGTCAAAAAACAAGTCAAAAAACAAGTCAAAAGTCAAGTCAAAAGTGAAGTCAAAAATCAAGTCAAAAGTCAAGTCAAAAGTCGAGTCAAAAGTCAAGTCAAAAGTCAAGTCAAAAGTCAAAAGTCAAAAGTCAAAAGTCAAGTCAAAAGTCAAGTCAAAAGTCAAGTCAAAAGTCAAGGTAAAAGTCAAGTCAAAAGTCAAGTCAAGTCATAAACTATACGTTAAAAAGCTTAGCTAACTGGCAAGCTCAAACATATAAAAGCAAAAAGATAAAACTTAAATGAAAAGTTTAGTTGAAATTCATGTTCAAAATTGAAACAACATTAAAGTTTAAGTCAAATCAAAAGTCAAAGCATATCTGCTCACTCAAAAATATAGTTCAAACGTAGCTCACAAGTAATTTTCAAAATTGTGTCCAAAATCATTCAAGTCAAATGTTAGATTAAGAATATAAATCCATGTTAAGTATCGGCGAACCCCAAAATGGAAAATGGCAAGAGAAATGTCAAGTAAAATATCAATTAAAACCATAGGTTAAGTGTAAAAGTTAAGTCAACATTAAAGTTGAAAATTGAACTAATGAAAAAAAAAATCAAAGTAAAAATTCAGTTAAATGTTAAAGTTTTGAACTGAAGTCAAAGTTAAAAAATTTTTAAAATTTAAAATTTTTTTAATTTGTTTTTCGTTACAGCAAAACAGCAAGTTGTTGCCTATACACAAAGATCACAGGATAAACATGAATCACGTCACATACAATTGGTACGCGAATATGGATTTCATCCACGTTCAAAAGTGTCAGTCGAGGACGGTGGTATGCTGCCGCGAAAATTTGAACCATTCCCTCAGAATATGTATGGCAAACCATTGGAGGAAATTGATAATTTTATTTATGAAGAGGTAGGTGCTATTTTTTTTTATTTACTATTTTATGTAAATAAATTTTGCATAAAATTTGTATGCGGTGTGAAACATGTTGAATTTTGACAAACATGTACAATTTATTATCGCGTCGCTTTAATATATTTTATTATGTAACCCTATGTGACCCAATGTCACGTTTTTAGAATTTAGATTATGATAATGTTTTTTTATGGTAATTCTACTATAAATATATTTTGTTGTGCATAAGTGATGCTTCGCATTAAATTTGGTGTTTGGTGCCTAAAGTGATGAAAATACCTGGAAGTTGGGAAGGGAAATACGACTATATATACCTATATGTGTATGATTATATGTTGTCGTAATATTTTTTTTTTAATACATGCGAGCATAATATACATAATATTATAAATTCTAATAAAAATATTAAATAAAATATTTATAATCAATTTTATATTAGCAAACAGCTAAAAATTTATATTGCACGAAAAATGGTGAAAATCAACTGAATTGTTGGCAAAAATATGAAAATTTATGTATAAGGTATAATATTTTACATGAATGTCTTATGTTATGTGATGAAAATATTTAATTAAATAAATATTTAGTAGCTGTGTGTGTGTAGATTTTACATAACTGTCTATAGGGTGCCACATAATTTCCACAATAAATGAGGTAGAGAAGTCAAACAACGATTTCCTAGACGAACAACTTAAGTTAGTAGCAAAGACTTATTGTAAGCATACATCTTCTGACAATTTGATCAGCTTACTGTATTTCATGCCCTCTAAAAATTTTACTAAATAAAATTAACAAAATCCTATCGGAGTCAGACACTTTATAAGTCGGTGCAATTTTTTGTGAGTCGAATTTCTAACGCCACAACTAGTATATATCAGCAAAATTAAAAAAAATATTCACATGTGCTTTTATTAGTGTTGACTGACTGTTTGTAACCAATTTATGAATACTTCTGTACCTAAACTCAGATTTGAGATTGGTGGAAAAGAAAAGTATTGTTAATTGGTATTACCATCACTGACCATTAAACTTATATTATGTAAATATATTTAACGTCCGTCACCTTAAGAGATTTTATCCTAATATCTCTCGAGGAAAGTAGCACATTTCGACCGTAAATATATTTGCATTACATAGTGACATTTAGTTAAATTTGATCGATCGAATATCCATAAATTTCCCTTAAGATTTGTGTTAATAGATTTTATAGCGTGTCATTATTAAAAAAAAAACGTTAAAACACTTAACAGCACACGCTATTCTCATTTTTGCGCTAAATCATAGCCACTTACAATATAGGTAAAATTTTATGATTTTAATTATAAATTAAACATAAAAATCTATTTATGCATTTTTTATGTACTGTACCTAAATTTTATGTATATTATACCGCACCATCATCAGCAACAAAATAATTTGTATAAAATTTTATTTAGAATTTTTAGAAATTTTTTTATAAGTTCATTAATTATTTATTAGCTGACATAATATGGTTTTGTTGTATTTCGTCGTTAGTTTATAGATTCAATGAATTTAAAATTCCAACCTACACACACACACAGAAATAATATTTTTCAATTTTATGTGAAATTGTTATCCTTTTTGTACCTTTTGGATAGTTAATCGATTAATGCAATTTTTTGTTTTTATTGTTAGCATCCTGAAAAGTATACCCTGTAGGACATGTTTTTATAAAAGAAACGATTTTAAACCGAGGGACTTGAGTATAAAGATATTTGGATTAATGGTTCTGGGTTCGATTCATAAACTGCGATGCATACAATAAAACGTTGGCGTATTTTCTATCAAAGACGAGTATTATCGGTTTATAGCACTATAAACTAATGGAAGGTTAATTCGGAGTACCATGTCATTAGAACCAGTGCAAAGCAAATAATAATTGTGCAAAATATGACCTCCCAACATTCGTTTCCAGACTATACCGATAATTTGCCCTGAAAAATTATCAATTAGTGGGTCATCTGCCTTACAGTCACTTTTCACAAAAAGTACTAATACACAGTAATATGCGCTGTACATTATAGCGTGCAAGCAATTTCGGACTGATAGTTTTATCAAAGTCATAACAGACCAATTAATGAGTGACGTTTTGTTTTTAAACTGACAAGAGTCAGTGATTTTATAAACGAGAGGTATAAAGAAGTTACATCGTTTTCGAATGAATATTTTGTGTTATTTAATGCATGTTGTACAAAGCCGTTTTCAATCCCTTATATGGAGCCTAAATGTACTCATACATAAGCTGTACAATATGAGAAAAATGTAACCTGTTGAATGTATTTGTGAGACTATGTCGTCTTTTATATACGATTGTGAATACAGTGAAGAAAAAATGACAAATCAGCAAACTAAAGAGGAAATAAGAGAACTTGTAATTTTTTATGTTTTATTTCAACTGTTTGTTTTTATATTCGAAAAATAGAGAATAATAAAATAATACGCTCTCACTGCGAGTGTTATAATATGCTAAAATGTATATGACATTATAATAGTGTAGGTTATTTAAAATCATTCAATTTTGTTCGTATTAGTGAACAAAACAAAATACATTTTTTTTTATATAGATTTTTGCCACACTAATACCGACGATAGGTTACATTTATAAAATTGTATCTGCGTACGGCGGGAAAATGCAGGCTTCTTAAAAGAGATTGAAGACGGCTTTGATGTTGTACCATATTGTTACCTACACTATTTACATATTATGCGTTTAAGAGATGATGAACACACATAAATTGTATTTGTAGACTTGGTTTAGACATTTCAACTATTTTGATTGATTTAACCTTCGTTTGTGGTTACTTAACCTTTGATCTATAAGAGGTTAAAACATCAATACTTGCTTAAAATTATGATGTGGATTTAGAATCATCATGACTATAGTTTAATATATTAAATGTGGATAGGTCAGGATAAACACATAAATTCTACTAACGTTCTATACTAAAATTTTAACTAATATTTTTATTTAATTTTTTTTAATTTATCTCCTAGGTACCGGACGTATAGTGGTATTTAATTTAATGCTTAACACACCAAGATCTTATGTCCAATTCTAGCCGCTGACCAAAGCGCTGGAATTAATTGTATAGAAAATCGTTCGTTTGGTGTACAACGACCACCAATAGTAGAAATATGGTCTTGTAGATCTTGTAAAAGGTCTCAGTGTAAAACTATGGGTTGTAACGCTGTTGATAAGGTATACTTTAAAACTTGAGCAACGCGATTTCAAATTATAGATTTGTCAGAACCACTTATGCTTGTATTGCAAAAAGTTGAGACGTGTTGCAAAATTCCAACAACTTAAATAAGACCCTATAACAGGAACGATATCATTAATATAAGGTATTTAGGTGTTGACAGTTTCCTTAAAATTCGAAAAATTTGAATAGTTTGCCATCCAAACATTACAGATTAATAAAATTAGCACTTAATCGAATATTACTCTTTACTAATAGCAGATTTGGGTAAACCACGAAAATACCATGAGATTTGTCATGGTGGTCATTATCCAATATAAAATCTAGTAACATGTATGAAGTCTAGCAAGAAATGCTTGCTTAACTTAAGGTTCATTGGCAAATTATTTTTCATTTGGTAAAAATACTGGTTACATTTGGTTAAATTTTATTTGGCTAATTTAAATATTTAATTTGGGGTTACACACCAAATTTAATAAAAAATTTATAAAATTCGACGATCGACTAAAAATAATTTTATTGATCGACCTTTTGATTGACCTTTTGATCACTATGGTTATAAAAAAAAACAAAAGGGTGTCTCAAAACATATGCAAGATTTTAATTTTGCACCACTTCTGCAGTAAAGTGTTGTAAATGAAAAATAAAGACAGAGTGGCAGCTGCCAGTTCAAGGTTGATATAAATAGAGTGCTACACGATAGAACATCCCGGTTTTATTGTTGAGTACAATAAGTGAATGCTTATTTTTCGAACCAATTAATTTTTAGTGATGAGACTCATTTTCATCTTAATAATTTCGTAAATCGTCAAATTTGTCGATTTTATGGTTCAGAAAATTCACGAGTGATCGTTGCGAAACAATTGGATAAACATCTTGCCACGATTTTGTGCGGATTTTAAGTATCAGTTATTGATTTTCGCAAATTTGCAAAGGTCAAAATTTTATAGGCTTAAATTAAGTCATCATCGAACCATTTTATCATCGAAAATGCGGCTGCTCAGGAATTATCAGTTAATGGTGCTCTGTAATGCGAGATGATAAAAATAATTTCTTGCCTGAATTTGGGTCACCCTTTATATAGTTGTATCTCTACAATAAATCATTTCTTATCTTTAAATGTAATTATTAATAATTTAAATTCCTTATAATTTGTATTGAATATATGAAAGAAGTCAAAACATTTCATTGACAAAATCGCGACATTTAGGGTGTGTCATTTAAATTGAAACAAACAAATAAATCGAGTCTTCCAAGAAAATATTTATTTATACCGAATGGCAAATAACATAGTTTTATGCAATGTTGATTTGAGAGGAATGTCAATGGTTTTTGAAGGCTAACATTCCCCGACCAAGGATATTGTTTATTAAGTTTTCCTTACCAATACAGGTTATCCCTTTTTGACAAAATTGGTGTTGGTTCATATCGGCCTTGTGACAAAAGCAAAACGCCATCTAACGTATAGGTTAAAAACATACAGTTCTTAGAGAAATAAAATTGGATAATTTAACAATTTAAAATACAGCTTTGTAAGAGTCGCCTTAGAATTTTTCTTTATAGTAACTGGTTTTCGAGTTATAGGATGTTCTCAAATTAAGTGTCTCACCCTTTAAATATGCATATAAAATATTAGTTTATATTTCATGAACAATTAATTGAGTGGCGTCATCCGCGTTTGTTCTTAAATTAAATATTCCATTACTTTTAATAATAACTAATTAATGAATTCTTGATAGACATATAATAACATATTAGTTTGTACCGACCATCTTCAATAAGTTTGATTATGATTAAAAGAATTTTAATATAGATAAAATTGTTGTTCGGCAAAATTGGCATTCTAATTCAAAATTCTAAGCTAAAACTATAGCTGTGCAGTAACAAAGCTCACAACAATAAAAGAAATGATTTAATTCTAATTAGAAGACTGTTGTCCTACTTTACTAGAATAGATCCCGCAAAACAAAAATTATACAGTTACAATTAGGTTTAAATCAATCATAATCTTAAAACGTATATTGTGAATTATTTAATGAACTACTATCTAAATTCAAGCAAAAAAACCTTATCATTTACTGGTTTTGCGGAAAGGACTTTCAGTATAGTTAGGCACTATTCATTTCTTTATGATTTGACAATAATGCCTATAGGGACGCTTCCAACCCAAGTTTTTTAGTATTTTACTATATTTCACCGAAAATTCTGTATCGTAAAATGACTGTTTTTAAGTGATGTACAGGGATAAGGCAAATTTTTTCATAAGGCAATCAATTTTGTTATAAGTATTGGTAAGCTGCAGATTTTTGTATACATTAACATTGAAATTTAAACTTTTTCGTCAGTATCCGTTTTATGCACTCTAGTGATTATAACGATAGAGTAGTTATTTCTCAAAAATGAGAAGTTTTTACAAAACCTAACGTGACAGTTTATAAATTGGAAGCTCACTACAAACTCAAATAATTTGGCTAAAGTGGTCTCAAAACAATTTCGTAGTAATGAAGGAGTGCTTTGGTCACCTGTTTGAGGAATGGTTAAATATTAACGTTTTTTTAAATCGCTACGAAATGTCAAACTTTATTGGCATTTCAAATAACTTGCTAAGTAACACTCCATTGGGCCTAGTTGCCTTATTTGAACTTTATTTCAACGTTTCAAAAACGTTGACTAATCAACTAATCATTAAAACAAAGACTAACTCGGTTAATCTTTGCCTTGGAAATTTCAAGCAAGTCTAATAATAAAAAATATGCGTGGTTTAAAAGAAAGCAGAGCAAAGATCAACGTAGTTGATGAACGGCACTATAAACCTGTGAGATAAATTATACTATCTGTTTGAATATCTTGTTGGTTTGGTCACAAGTTTAACAACAAGTTTATTTCAACCAACTGTTTAAATTTTTGTTTGTGAAAACTGTATGAAAAATTTTAAACACATTGAAGATCATTCGCACTGAAAAAATCAGTTAAAAATTCATAATACAATCAATTATTGTGATTTCAGAAAATATAGGTTCTAAATCGTCAGATTTATGACCCATATTCGTGATTATGTTCAATAAGGGTCAACCATCGACTATTACACTGCGGTTTATCAGCTTTATGGATTCAGTTGTGATGCCTCTAGTAAGCACTAATAATCATATTGTGATTGTCGGAGACTATGTAGGCGTGTCGAATACCCAAATAAATCAAAAAGGTAATAGCCGTGCAGAATTTCTAGATTTGGTATTTTCGAATAATTCTTATTCTCTGAGGTTGTGATGACTTCACCGGCCGTACCAGCGTTTATCATACTCCGATTATGAATAATATATTTTATCGTGAAAATAGCGTCAATATTCCCTAACTAAGACTTTTTTACTTAATTACAGCATTGCCGATTTTATATCTCGCAATGAATTTCTTCAATGCTTAGACTGGGGTTTCCTCCGGCAGGGTTGCAACCTTAACGAAAACCGTTTTATCATTCAATACACTGCTCAAAACAGAGATCAAAATATGTGTTCCGTTGGCTAAATTCAAACAGGGCTTTCGTAAACCATAGTATAATAATGATTAGGTAGATCTTGAGAAACGTTGCAATAAGCTCCATACATTAACTATATATTATTAAAACGCTAAGATAAGGTACATTTTTTGACTGATTTAGGGCTTTTTTTTTGTCTGACATTACTTTCACTAGGCACATTGATTATATTATTAATAAGGCTAACATTATGTTTGGTTTCATTAAAAAAAAACTGTAATGATTTCTGTTACTCAATTACTCTGAAAATGCTGTATATAGCGCCTTCGTCTGGTCTGCCCTAGAGTATGCCTCTTCAGTTTAGAACCCGTTTTATAAATGTCATTCGGACAGAAATAAGGATGTCCAGAAGAAGTTTTCTTATGTGAACTACGACGATTGCCAAACGGGCGTACAGATCAATATTCTCTACCATTTATTAAAATGATGGCGTTAAGATTTTCGACGTGACGTGGCATCAATAATCTTTGTTTTAGTCAATAAGCAGCATTAGTTTCTATATAAAAAACTTGCTTTCATTTAGCTTGCTCAAATTTTTGTAATATAAAATCGTCAATTTAAAAAGGTCATCGTCGATCGCTGTCGTCTGTATCAGGCAAATCTATAAGAGTTTCAGATTCAGATGATTTAACAAACGTTTCAGGTGGTGCAGGTCTTGAGCATTTTCTCTTTCCATTACATTTATCGTGGGTTATCTAATTTATTAATTCGGTGCTGTGTTTCTTGAGAGTGTCTCTTTCGCGGCCATAATTTTTTTTTTGGAATCCAGCTTTTGGATACGGTTTTATTAGTTCCAGTGAGACAGAATTTAATGCCGCATTACCCGAAATTGCTGGTTTTTCAATTTTATGCTGCAAATATTTTTTAGTTTTTATATGCAACTGCTTGTGAATGGATGAGTATCTGAATAGCATTGTCACCTGTGACCAGTCTGGAATAGCAGCTGCATTTGTGACAAGATGTTGAGTATATTACCCGTTCGTTATAGACGATTTGCGAGCTGAGGAATATCGTAGTATCAGCAAATAATCGTTAAATGCCATCTTAAGACGGCTTTTAAATGGCTCAAAGGTTCCAACATCTAGTGGTTGTAGTTTGTGCAAACGGTGTGGAGGAAATGAAAGGAGCACAATTCCTCTGCTAAATCGATCGCAAACAACGAGAAATGGTTGTTGTGGTTGTCCATCATCAACAGAATTGAATTATACTTATTACATAGCGAATTATTTATAGAACTTCATGAAAGAGTACGACGATTATCCCACCAGTTTTTAAAGTAATTCCTTAACTTTCAGTTGAAGCTCTTTGTGAAAAGTATATTTAAAGCAAACACGCAAAAATATAAACATTGGTGGAAAAGTGTTTCCCACAACATTCACAATTGCAGTAAACATTTCCAACTCACCACATTCTTCAGAAATGATTTAACCTACTTGCCGTTTAGACTTTCCTGCAATAACCTGCAAAAGGGAAACAGTTAAATTATGAATTTCACCTTATAAATTAGCCCGGTTTGAGAGTGTACTGATATTCCAGATTTTCCGTTTGAACATATGTAAGGCCATAGTTTATTTTTCAGTTCTTTCTCCTCGTTTATAGAAAATACCTAACTGTGACTTTCAAGGCTTTAAAACAAGGAGATTTTCTTTCTCGGATACTCTGTAATCTCATGTTAGAATTTAACTTTAGTAAAAGTAAAACACTTCAGGAAAACATCTTGTACCGTCAATCGAGCCAAGTCCTAGAATTGGAAGATTAGTTCTGTTTGATTCGAATAAATGGCAACTGTGTAAAAGAACTATTGGGTCCATTTGTACGATTTTTGACTTCCGTTAGTATAAACGGAATGAGAGTTGGTCCCTGACGAACGATAACATTTGAGAAAAGAGTCATGCGCATGATATGTTTAGATCTAAACCTACCGAAGACGACAGTTACCGAGTTTTCTTCAAAAACCGATCCTGAATGGTTAGTACAGCAATTTCTGTAAGCAATGCTGTTTCAATCCTATTTTTTCAAATCACTGTAACAGATTGTGCACATGATCAATAATCCCCAAATAAATTGTAAATAATTAGCAGGACCTTGCAAATAAACTCTAATTTCAGTATTTTATTACTATAAACTCGGCTGAGTTGCGTCAATGAGTCCTTGTCGTTTCTACTAAAGTTTCATAAATGTTTTTTTAGATACGTTTCCATTAAGTTAACTTAACGAAACTTTTTCAATTTAACGACCCATTAAAATATTTGTCTATTTTAACTAAAAAGTTTATCAAAAAGTAACAAATATTTTTTGTTTTAATTGTACACAAATAAATTAACAAGTATTTAACGAAATAATAAAAGTTTTTAAAAGGTAAATTAAAATTATTAATTTAAACAATTTTAACGATGCTTATTATTTATAAGATTTTCACCTCAAACTTATATTACTCGGGAGGCCTAATTTAAGAATTGAGAATTGACATTAAGAATTATAGAGCCACGATTATATTAATATCTTTAAATATCTTTATCGGTTTGGATCAAAAAGCTAAAAACGAACTTAACGAAAATAACTGATAGAAAATTAGCAATTTAAACAATAGTTAAGTCAAAGATTATTTATATCATTAGTAATTTATCTAAACCACTCAGTTTGTTTGCTTTTTAAAACACCTTTTCATTAACTTGACGAAGATTTTCAAGTTTAACGAATAGTTATTTTATTTTATAAATATAATTTGTTAAAAATTTCTAGCAAAATATTTTTGGAGCTGGTAAAGTTTCCATCACTTAAAATATAATAGCTGTTGGTATGAAAAATACAAAATATAAACTAAAGATAAGTTTTAATTGCAATTAGATGTATCATTGTAACTTAACACTTTAATTAAACATTGAACAATTTAACGATTTTTTTTTTATATTGAATTTAAGCGTTATTCAATGATTACTAAAACTTAACGAACAATTTAAGAAATTTAAACTGAAATGGTTTATTTACTTGATAGGGAGTATTCTTTTTATACTTGGAAGGTTCCGGGTATATTGTAAGATTAATTAACAATTATAAAATCAAAAAACTTATCTGTAGTAGAGAATACATTTTTAGCAAGGTCCTACAAACTTAGCTGAATTATTCGGAAATAGAGAAAATATCAAACATTTTTCTTCTTCCTTTTTAACTTAATAGATGGCTAGCAATTTAGTTAAAAAGTCTAGCACAGTGAGCTTTAGTTTTCACAGTTTAAGTTTAGATTGTAACATGTTTTCTATTTGTGCTATTCAGATAAGAATGATCTAAAATTGAACTTAACGAAATTATCAATGACGATTAAACACTTCATTCAAACTTTATTAAAATTTTGGTAATTTTAATCTGTTTTTAGCACATTTTCGTTAAGTTAACTTAACGAAACTTGTCAAGATGGATCAAATGTAATATTTCTAAAATACCACCTATAGTCTCACATAATAACTTGAGAGTTAAAGTTTTCACTTTCTCTTTTTTAAGAATTTCTCACCTAAATTAGCATAAAACGCATATACATATATTTGAACACTGTCAAAAACTGTAGAGCCTGTACCAAACGTTGAACTGAGTGTACCTATGAGAGGACGATAGGTCCTCGGGATAGAGAAATGCTTAGTTCCTTCCGGTTGTTTAGGATCGAAACTGGTAGAGCCAGATGGTTGATTCAGTACTGGCTAGCAATGGCCTATGTAAACAGTGCATTATGTTTATTTTCTCGACCATAGTATTTTATGTAGTACATTGATCAAATGTTTACTATTTTAGTCATCTTTCATTCCAAAACAGTACTAAACATTGATTTGAGATGAGGAAGTGCAAACCCACAATTCAATTTGATTTATTAATTTCGATTTTAATTTACCATTCTAAATTTTATTATTCATAACTAACTTTATATAGCTAAATAAATTTTATAGTTTTATAGTTATGTGTGTGTGTTGCGTTCCTAAACTGGTTTCTAGGCAAAAAAAATACTACAGATTGATCATATTCCTCTTAAAAAAAAATACAATACAATACACCAAAAATACTAACACATAACATAATAAGATGCGAGCGAACGAATAAGTAACGATTTTGTATGTAAAGATCGCAAAGCAGAATAACGCGCGTAAGACTCTACTACCGCAAAAAAAGATTTCTGTTTTTGAATGTCAATATCGTAAGCGCTCTTAAACAATGTAATCGTGATGTTTAGATATTGGTGCGGTCGCGAAAGTGTTTTTTAAATATGTTTAATGTTGTGATGGTTTACATTTTTTTATGAGGATTATCAACAACAAGTGTGATATGGTTTTGTTCGTTTTTGTTAAGTGATCGTAAAAATATTGATAAGATCATGATTTGTTAAATTATATTATGTTTATTTTTGAAATGATCGAATTTTTATATAAACATAACCAATAATATATAAAGTAAATTGTTATTGGCCACCAAATTATTGTTGGTCAACAATTTATTTATATAATGTCAACGCTTAGTGATTTATCATCGCGGACGACACTCTACGATGATCGGTGGGACGATTTTAATGATTCTTTCGAAGATATCCAAGTATGTTAAAAGATTTTTTTTTTATATAACATTTTATCAATGTAAAACATATATTTTTTAGTTTAAATTTAAATTTTGGAGGAATATAATTTACATAATGATTTATCGAGAAAATATTAGATGTTGGAAAGGCCTAAGAATCTATTTGGTTCTGCAAATAAGTCACATAGGGAAAATTGATGACTTAATCTGGGGTTATCTTGATATTTGGGTATAGATTTGATTTCAATAACTTGATTTCATTAACTTTCAAAGCATGCTCAAGTTAGTATATACGACTGGCAACATTTTTATATGTCTGTGCTCATTACTGAAGAAATAAGATTTATTTATAATATATTTGTTGCCTATCTTTACAAGAAAATTCATATTGTCAATGATATCAATGATGACATTTGCCCTTATTATTATTTAATGTACATCATTTTTATTCTTTGTCTTTGATCATTATTTATTTTGCGTTTGATTTTCCCAAAGGAAAATTTTGTTTGAAAAATTGTGTATCTATTTTCTGTCAAACGTGGCTCAATTATCCATTCAATACCGAACTTATATGTTAATATTTTGGTTTCTTCGTGCTTGGTCTTTTCTCGCCGTGGTGAACAGCTTTTCGCGGCGCGTGCATGGTATTTCTTACTGTTCTTTTAATGCTTAGCCAGTTTAATCGTGGAGGCGCATACTTTCTACTATCTAGCCTTTTTATCAATTTTTGTCTTAGAACACTGCCACGGAACCTTTTAAAAGCCATAATGTTTCTTGGCATCATTAACTTTAGTCTGGTGCCTGGCCACTATGTCCTCAGTCCCATCATTAGTTGATTTCTTTATTCTTCGACAAAATTTCAGCTTTAAAGCACTCATTACTATTTTGGTAGATGAAAGCTCCATCTTATAGCTGCAACAAAGACCATTACGTTATCGTCCGCAAATTCTACTTCTTGGAGATTCCTTTTACTAGATATTCATACAGATATTTACATTGGCTGTCACCAGGAATGATGAATTAATGTTGGTTACTTCTCTCCCAATGGAGGAAACTTGTAATGTTTCATACTTAACGATACGTCCTGGGCTGATGGAGATAATTCCAGTACCTTGAAAATTAAGTGGCGTGAACTGCGACTCACAAATTAAGTCAAACGTAAGCTTTGGTGATTTTGATTTGGTAGTGTCAGTGATTGGTAGATTTCGTTATGTTTTCGTAAGATTGGTGCATAATGCTCCCGGGAATTATCAACTCCTGATGATGATAACTAAAAGTTTTGATGGTGGGATTTCTGAAGTATGCAGATTTGCCGTAGATTTAATTACATATGTATCTTCATCAACGGTATGCTAACGCGTTTAATGATGTTATTGCTAGTAGTTCTTCTTCTATTTTTAATATCCGGTAAAGATGCAGTAGGTGACATTGCTTTTTGCCTGGCAAAGACATTACTGGGGAAAGATGTTCCCTGATGTTAGTCTTGACATCTTTATGGATTTAACAGAGATCGATGTAGGGTATTTGGGTGGGTGTTGACTATTCCTTCGATAGTATTCTTTTTGCATAGTTTGCATAGATTTCAATAATTAAATCGGCTGGAGAATGCCAGTTATGTTAATATCTTTCTGATTCATCTTTGTGTTGTATTCCTTAAGCTGCTTTGATTCCACCTCCAAATCGATATAAAATGCTAAAAATCGATTAAATCAAAGTGCTTTTCGTAATTTTCTGCTTCTCGTTGAGATAAGATTCCAAAAGTGTCTCTTAGAAGGATTGTGTTTCCAACTCCTCGCTTGCGATTAGTTGAATGGTTTCAAGCTGTTTGTTTTCTTCTTTAATGTTGTCAAATTGGTGATGAAGTTGTTGGATAATTATATCCCAATATATCGATTCCTCATTGCTACATGCTCTTGTAAGCTACTAGAGGTTCTTTTCTGCTTTGATGACTTCCTTTTAGTTACTCTTATTTTATCAAAAGTTACTCTTCTTTCTTTTATCGAATGATTAGATTCCAGTATCTAGCAAATATAGCTGAACCTCTCTTAAATTGTCGAAATATAAGCCTACTGCATCTTCTAACTTATGGGTTGCGAATTGGCTAGGTGGATTTTATCAAGTACAGAAATAGATGCAATTATTGATAATACTGTGAGCTTCTTCAGTTGATGTGCTCTTACTTTTATCATCTAAGGTTAGCAGAGGGCACAATTTTGTTTGGGGATTTTTAATTCTCCTTTAAGAGTGTAAATCATGGCTGTTCTTACAAGATTATCTTTACCTGGGTGAGTTTCTTTGATCAAATCCCTTGCCCTCATAAATGGAGGTAAGTTATCTTCGTTTATCAGAACTAAGCCTCCTATCGTTAGGTTAGGGTGTCTAATCTTCCACTTGGTCCCGTGTTGAAGCTGAGATAAAATATTCTAGGTGCCATTTTTTCCGAAACTATTGGTGCATTTGATTTACTAACTCCCATCTGGTTACTATATCTGAATTTTTATCCAACAAATCATTTTCGGGGAAGCCAGTAAAGCGATACCAATTAAAAAATGACCAGAAGTATAAGAAGATTCATATAATCTGCAACATTAGATACAGCACACAGAGGATGTTAATTGAGACATGCTTTAATCATGCATGTGGATAATTCCTAATACGTAAACGTTTGATTTCCAATGACTCAGTGTAAATGATGTTTTGGTGATTTAGTGCCAGCCGTCCATAATCTGAAATGTAGAGCTTTTGGAGGTATATTTTTCAGGTAATGTTCTGTGTTAAAAAATAATCCTGGATAATCTTCGCCGTTGGTTTTGGATTAGAATTGTATGTGTCCTAATGAAGTTCGTTATCATTGTAGATGAGGGCAATATTTCTACGGTGCGATGTAAATCGATGTAAGGTAGTTGGCTGTTAAATTAGAAACCACTTCGAGATGAACTGCGGGTGTTGAAAGCCATATAAAAACAGCAATGTTTTAAACCTTGCAAGTTTACTCTTGTAAGCCTTACAAAACAGGAAATCTTACTGAAAACATCAAAAACAGACAATGTATTATGCATTGGTAGAATAAGAGAATGACTTTCTATGAATGAAAGATCCCAACTTTTTAGTATTCCTCCTAACCTTATTAGCCTATCGTTATCCAGAAGCGGATTTAGCGAGGTGATAGTGCTCTTATTTTTGTGATTGTTGATCCCTTCAAAAATAAATGTCGTACGCAAAGCAAATACCTTGAACTGCTTTTACGATTGTGATTAATGCTGTCTCAAATTCTATAGCTTGTATTTCATCGGCATACCTTTGCTTTTCACTGATCTTAAATACGAATTGGAGGAGATCAGCAGTATTCAAATTAGTTTCAAATAATCTCATTTGCGGTCGATAAGCTTGATTATGGTATTGTCAAATGCAGCGTCCTAAGTAAAAACGTGAAGAACACTTACAGACTTGGTTTTGGCGGACAGTAGACGTGTCCATCTAATTCAATTCGGCGACTGTAGATAACCGCTGCATATTTCTTTTCTGGAATTTTTTTTTGGTTTTGATTGTCTTAAGATATGGTTCTCTTCCAACGTGGAATTGATAGGGTTTCCAGCTGTAACAGTTCATCCCTCAATTTCACTCATTTGGCTGTAATTTTTTAGGAATTTTTTCATCTCATTTTATTTTTGTGGTCCAAAGTTCTTTTAACGTAAGCTTCGATGTGATGGTAATTGGCGACCACCATCCCAATGGTTCAAATTGTCTTACAACTTTCGAAGCTAGTTCTCTCTCTATAAGTTCAGTTTCGTATGATATTTGGTTTACTTTGAAACTAAAGTAGTCGGAGATCGGTTTTCATGAGAAATCCTATCTTCGACTGCCAATTTCAAATTGCTAATTAATTTGTTGGTCACTTATATAAACTGCATCAATTTTGGCTTGACCATTTGCTCAGTTACAATTGATCCTTGTGAAGTAATCTGATTTGATGTTCTTGTAGAAGTTGTTCGTCGTGTAGGTTATCACCACCAGTTAGAACATCATCGACATAAAATTCCTTTATTAATACCTTTCGCGTCATTTGATAATTTTCATCTCCATCTATTGCTAGCTGATGTAATGTTTTCCAAGAAAGAAGCCACTGACAAATGATGCCTCTGATGTAAAGGTAGTTAAGCTGTATTCCCGTAATTGTTGGTTCCAGAGTATATGCTTTGATACTTTTGATGTTCCCTTGCAACAATTTCGCAAAACATTTTGTTTATGTCGGCTCCTTAAAATATTTTGTGTTTTCTCTACCTAGAATAAGTGACCATAAGTTATTCTGCAAAGTAACTCCAACATGCAAAGTATCATTCAAACTAAATTCCGATGTTGACTTCATTGAAGCGTCAAATGCAATGAATCCTACTAACAAGTGTAGTCGTTCATTATTTTTAAATCTTTTCACAATTTGTAAAAACCCATTGCAGGGCTGTTTATTTTGAAGCACCAAGGTAACCATGAACCGTTCATTTGGATTCTGCTTAACCATTTGTCGGTAAATTGCTTGGAGAGATTCAATCGATACTTCTACTCCCAAAACTTATGAAGCTCTTGAGCTTGTGCTAATTCCACAAATACTTACGTTAACCATTAAAGGCCTAGGTTGTTTTTATATATGTTATCCTAGCTGCTGACATGCATGCTCATTAATGAAACAAAAAAGTTTCTAAAAGCTTTCATACCCTCCTTTAATGTATCATGCATTTTTTAATGTTTTAATCTATGCTATGTTTGGGCCGAAGCTCATCCAACTCTTTCGCGATTTTTTTAACGTCCTACTTTATGCCGCCACCGCCAAATCGGGGACGCACTAATCCTGGTTCGCTTTAAATATCCATCTGCACATTGCGTTGCTCCAGCCAGCCTGCGTACTGGCTTGGACGATGATTCGGCTCATGGATTCGGCACTCCAACAGGGCGTCATTGCACTCAAACAGAGGGTCAGAGTATTCATTTTTATAACCGATCGCAATCAAGTGATGAAAAATCCATTTACATCCCCGTTAGGTTTTGAACCTGGTACCTGCCACCCAGATACCGCTGTTTTAACCACTGTGCCAATTGCTCGACCTATCATGAATTTGATTAATTTCCATGGCTGCGTCGTACCGCTCTTTATTAAGGTTGTATGTAGTTTTCTAATTTTTTGCAAGTAGTATGCCTATAAAGGTAGATGGTTCTACTTTTAAGCTTTCTTTAAAATAGGTTATTTTTCGAAGTTTGATTCATGATGTCCAGTTTTTGAAGTTCCCATTGAATATGGGGTTTGTATTCGCAGGAATTTTAGCATATTTCTTGTGCATTGTTTTAACGTGCCTTTGCACGTTGCATCCTTCTTCTAGTTAGTTAAGAAGGTTTGTAACACTTTGAACCTCTGTTTTTTAGAAATTTTTAGAAATCGACTTATATAGGGTGACGTTGACATTACTGCTCAATCAACTTTATATTTGAACAGTCGACCCTAGTTGTTCAGCTGAACAACTACTCACCATCTCTTCGATTCTTGTAAGCATTAGAAAACATTAAGCGTAAATTAGAATAAGCAGTCTTAATCTAGGAACTTCCCTACAGTTTCAAATCAAATCAAGAACCATTATCTTTGACAGTGGAATTTAATTAGTTTACACTTTCATTATGATAACCGCATTTTAATATTATCTCAAAGGCCAATCCTCTAAAAAAATTTATTTGTCATTATGTGTTTAAAATCAGAAAACAAAACTTTTTTTTTTTACACTTCACGATAAGATTGATGATGGCAATATTTTGTTGTTGTTATATGCTCAATACACAAATGGATGATTGAGAAGAAACTTGATTGTTTTATCAAATTTTTTATTAAAAAAAAAAAACAAACAAAAAAAACACAAAAATGAAAACATAAATATTAAATATTGATCTCTGAAAACATTTTGAATTTCTTGATTACTTATTGATTTGATGTAACAACAGCGGCAACAGCGGCAGCGAGATACGAAACAGAAAAATATGTTCGAGGCAGAAGGCAGGCATCGAATTTTAAATTAAGAATCGATTTTTTTTTTTAGTTTCCCGATGTTTGTTATTAAATTTCCGAACAAAAAAAAGCAACAATTTCACGTTATAATCTAAATTACAGTTTAAAGCTCTTTTTAAATGGTATTTCAAGCAAATGTGAGCTTTTTTGTTGTTGTTGTTAAATAAATCTAAAATGCTGTGGATCTATTTTGATTATTTGATAATTTAATTGGAATTTTGCTTTTGTTTAAAACTTTTTTCTTTTTTTTTTTCATGAGCACGCTTTTTTAAAACTTTTTTTCGTTGGTTCGTTATGCGAGTTAAAAATGGTGTCGATTTGTTGTTGTCGTTAAATTCTACATAAACTTTAGTTAATTTACGTTTATCGATGATACTTGAACAAGTTTTTATGGTTGGTGTCGTCGTTGTTGTTGTTGTTGCTGCTGTTGTTGGAGAGGCCATCAATATTAATTTACGTACAAAACAATTTTTAGTTTCGTTTTTTTGTTTTTCGACTATCATAGGGGAACTGCAAATAAAAAAAAAGTTTCCTACTAGCATAGCTCTATAATGCCACATTACATTAAAATTTATGTTCGTCTAGAGTAACAACACTAATTATAGTTTTAATCATAATATGTTTGTTGGTTATAACGAAATTATATTAATACGATGTGTGGTTTACACCAAAAATATATAGAAAAATTTTCATTCTGATTTTAACTTGTTGTAGAATGTAGCATATATTCATATGGCGGTTATTCACATATAAGTCTAAATGAGAAATCATTACGACATTATGTTGTGAACATAAATGAAAAAAAGTTTTAAGTATATATACATAACATTGTATGATATGTTTCATAAAACAGTTTTGTTCTCTCGACTACTGAAAAGCACAAACCTCGTTTTGTAAAATATTTTTGTACGAAATGCAAACAAATTAAAGAATTCATCATTATAACAATAAGTAAAAAGTTTTCGGGCTATGGAGTATGATAAACAAAGTAGTAACACTAAAGCATAAACAAATACATATACCATACAAAAACAACCTTTTTAACAGAAGCTTAAACAGGATATATAGAAACCAACAAAAAAGTATTGTTAAAAGTTTGAAATATTGAAATTTGAACAGTAACTAAGAAAATTAGAAATTTGTCAAGTTATGTAAGGGAACGTAAAAGCGTAGTAAATTAGGATGTTTTTTATTGCGTCATAACCCATTCGAATTTTCAAGATTACCGCAAGTGATGTGAAGAGCTTCTAATACTGTTTGAATAGGTTAGGCCTATTAAATGACATAATTAAATGTTAAAGTCATTAAAAACCATACTTGTGTCCCTTATATTGAAAATTTTTATTCTGTTAATAAAAAAGCTTTAAAAAATTCAATGAAGTTAATAACTTTTAGCACAAGTATTTGATGTAGGTTTAATTAACTTTAACCTTCAATTTATATTTAAACCTTTACAAAACAGATATAATGCTTTTTTGATTTAATATTTAAGTCATTGAACACGGTTGCAGTATCCCGAATATTGAAAAGTTTGTTAGATTAAAAAAGCACCCGAAAGTTCATTGAAGTTACTAACTTATAAGTTTAAATTCTACAAACTAAATTTTCAAAATTTAAAATGTTTCTAATGAGCTTTTTAAGAATTAGACATGTGAAGCTTGTCAAAAAACTTTCAAGACCTCGAATTGATACTTAATTTTCTTAAGTGAGTGCAAATAATATTTAAAAATTTATTATTTTCGTTAAAAGCTTATGATAATTAAACTTTTACTTTAAAGTAAATTTTAATTTGATAACTTTAATTAGAATTAAAAATTATTACAGTAAAATAATGAAAGTTTCGATAAAATATCGAAGAGCTTTTAAACTTTCAATAAAAAATTTCACGACTTAAAACTAAACCAAATCTATTATGTTGTAGAATTCATATAACGACCTGTTTCGATTTTCATTAAATTTAAAAAGCTTTTCGAAGTTCAATGAAAACTATAACTTTAAGCACCAGTTAAATATTATGAAGGTTGAATAACCCTTAATATTTATTTATATTTACGCCTTTACAAAACAGACATAAGCTTGTAATATTTTTAAAAGGTTGTAAAGCTTTTAAATGTTTTAGGTGAGCTTAAATTTAGTGGAAATACGTTTGCAACTTAAAAATAGCCACAAAATTGGTAGTAAAATGAAACAACTGATCAAATAATTAATTTCCGATGCCATTAAAAAATTTTAACGAATTGAATTGTAAAAGCTTTAAAATTAAAATATTATTATGAGCTTTCCATAATTTTAATTTTAATTAGGGTAGCTACTTTAAAAAGTAAATAAGCTTATAACGAAATTAAAAACTGTTTGAAAACAAATCAAACCATTGAAAGCTTAAACAATTACATAAAGATAATTTTTAAGGTACTATTTTTCAGAACCTTAAATTCTAAAAATGTTTATTTATTTGTCTGTTGAAATTTACTTGTAAGTTTTACAATTTTCATGGAAATAATTTTTTCCAGGTAGCGCAAAGTTTTTTGAATTTTATTGGATACAAAACATTTCAACAGTCTTATACATACGCTTTAAGTAAAAAAACGTGCTTTGAAAATTTTTAAAATTTTTTTATTTAAACTTAAGTTGACTAAAATTCTAAAAATTACAATGGTTGTGAAAGCTTTACAAGATTGTAGTTTGAGTTGAAGTTTTACATATTTCAAATTTGTAAATTACAAATCTAAACTTTTAGTAAAAATCACAACTCGCACTAATATCATGTAAAAGCTTTCAAAAACATTTTACCATTATGAGGTTAATTCTCGATAATTGGCGAGTGAATTTTTAATTTTTTAATAATACATCAAACTAATAAAAGCTTTAGTAATGACTAATGATATACCAGGAATGGTAAACCATTTCACTAGTGAAATTGCATAAAAATAGATTTAACCTAAACAACGTTAGTTTGTATTAAGCTCGTAATTTTATCAAAAGCACAATGATGAAGCTTTAAGAAAACATTTAGTATACGAAAATGTATTATTTAAGCCGGTGCTTAATAAAAGTAACACACCAAATTTATTCAGATTTTATAATGTTTATGGACAAAATAAGCTCTATAATAAAGCTTCAAAATGTTTCAAAGTTTTAATTTATTTAGTAAATTTTAAAATGTTTGCCAAATAAATATTCGGACCTCGAGTAGATACTTTAATACAATGTTTGAGTTCAAACCATTTACAAGTTTACGACTTTAGAACTGAAGTCAAACTTTCAGTTTTAAATTAAAGTTAAGTCACATTTCGCTTATTTCTTTAAAAAAAATTATTAGCCCAAAACTTTCGATATATTTATTACCACAATACGCTATGTAAATAGTGAGCTTTTATAGTTTCATGAAAAAAAATTTAGGCCGTAAGTTTTTCGATGATGCAGAATTTTTAAATGAGCTTTTAAATTATAACAGATTTTTTATAAATGGTAGTTTTAGGAAACTAAAGATAAAAGCTTAAACAAATAAAGAACACTATAAAATAATTAAAGAGAAAGTAAAAAAAATATTGTATAAACCCGTATAATAAACCTGTGAAAGCTTCCATAGTTCTCTTGCCTTAAATAACCATTTATCTATTTATTTAATTAATTAGATCTCAAGGGAAACTTTGGATAAAACCTTGAAATAAAGTGTTACATAAAGTGTGCCTTCAAATTTATTTAATGCATTTTGCAATTGATCATAGATCGAATGATTAAAAAAAACTTTAGTAAAAGAAACTTGTAGGACAAAATATAATAACCCTTTAAAATAGAAAAAATTATCTATTTCCAGAGCTTTTAATTAAAAACGATGATCACCTCTTTTATATTGTTTATGAAATTACATTGCAAATTAAAATTCAACCACCAAAAGCTTTTAAAATTATTTATTCTTTAATTTGTATTGAGCTTTATAAAGAATTCCTGAACCGCTTTTACATATTGAACAGGTGCAGTACCAGAATAGTGACTTACTAAAGTCTTGTTTTTCCAGTTTTAAAAATGAAGACCGCTTCAGCACAATTCTTAATATAAATTGGTAGCATTTCGGCCTGTCCTGTACCTTTACTACTGCTAAACTAAACTAAAAATGAAAGTAAGTATTTTAACTTTATATATATCAAGAGCAAGTCAGCGAACATTTTACAAATATTTCGGCGTTGTAATAGTTCTTCATTCTACCATGGCGAAATTTTTGTTTCTTACTAATTAATGGAACATTAGTGCATTTCGATGACAACCAATACTGTTGTCTCAGTGACTTGTAAAACCAAATCGTTCAGCTCACCTCCTCTACAAATAAAACCCCAATCAGATTTTGGAATATCTTATACGTTTTATAACATAACGCTGGCGTTACTTTTTAAGTAGAATGGAATTGCTGATTCAACCATTTATTCGTATATTGTGGTGATAACCATAAACCTGAGAGTGTCATTTAATCACAATGAAGAAAACCGAATAGTAATTAATAGTGGGTAGTGTTTGGTGCCAGTGGTTTAGCATTATCTTATTGGTTTTCAGGCTTTAATAAAATGTACATGACTTCGTAGATTGATATGTTTACAGCATGATTCCATGATTACAGCTTGGCCTTGAAATAATTGCCGCATTTTTATTTTACTAACCACCAAGGTATTGCTCTCAGTATACATTTAAATGAAGTTTTTCTTTGAATCGACTTGACCACCATTTTTAGGTTGGTAAAAGCAGTATTAAATGTATTTCAGAATGTAAGTGGCAATAGACTTTCTCAAATACGAAGTCTGATTAGATTTTACTAAAATCTTCAACTAGGTGGTTTATCGAGTCATTACCATATATGCCGTGCTTTAGTGAGGCATTCCATATTTGTGATATAAATTGTCACCGCAGTGGTTATATTGAATACAAAAATTCAAATTTGACACTCAAATCGCTTTGTCTTGTTAAACATGAGTGCATGTGTGTATCAGTTTTGATATCTGCTTAATGTAATTTTAAACTTTGGCGATATATTTATAGCAAAAAAAAATACTGAGCTTGTTGGCCACATTTACCATTTTCGTGCATAAAATAAGGTGCAGTAAGAACACCAAGCGAAGCCACTGTGTGCACGCCCTAAGATATTGCGGCTGAGGACCATGGTGTAGCATAGCTTTTATCAACCTCCAATCGACGCCGATTGGAGTAACTGACCAATAATTGCACCAGCCTAAAGAGAATACTGCACGGAGACCTCAGATTATTTGCTTACAAGGTTCAGATGACTCAAGTGTTGAAAGCAACTGACCATTTTCTTCGATATTAGTTCTCTACGTGGGCCAAAGTCCAGCTTGGCAAATAACACCGGTTGGTCGAAAAATCATCTTTTTAGATGAATCGCATTGTCATCTCGGAGACTAAGTAAACAAGCAAAACTGCTGGATTTGAGGTTTAAAACAGCCAAACATAATCGTAAAGCAGCCAATGCATCCCACATAGAATAACAGTTTGGTGTGGATTTTGGAATGACGGCATATAGATGGGTCATTTTCAATGACAACCGTTACAGAAGCATGCTAACCAACTTTTTATGGCCTCAAATCGACGCTATAAATGTGTTTACGACCGTTGATTTCAAGAAGATGCAGTGCCACATGCTATACAAACCGACAGAAAAAATAGTATTTTTCACATGAAATCCAGTCGCAGGGTTAGGGTTATTTTTCAATTTGTCAATTCTTGTACTATGGCTACATCGACATTATCTGTAATCATGATCGGGAAAAATTTATAAAAAAACTAGATACGATTAACCTCTGCTCTTCAAACTTCAATTATTCACCATTGCTAGCATTGGTGAAAATCGCAAGATAACATAGTTTTTGATTGTTTCATGATTTGAATTAATTCATAGAATTTAAGACCCTACAAAGCATTACCCAGCCACACTCTTATTAATTTGTTTGCGCATAGGGGTTGTTCGGATTGGTGACAGCTGAAATAAAAGTGCTAATGACTTCTTTGGAAAGCGGTTAGTTCATCAATAGAAATGTTTAATGCATATCAGTAGTTGTCATCAATATTCACTGCCTCATCGCAGTATCAATGGAATTTTTTTGCTATAGTTAACGTAGCGCGGAGTTCTAATAAATTCTAGAAAAAGAGGCTCCTCCTTTATATTGTTCCATCTTTAAACGATATGTTTCAGTTATCTTTCATCCCAACCAATTCAACTGCGTTTGAACTGTAGATTTTGGCTAAAATCAAAAGCATCAATAATGGTTAAAGAACTCACATACACAAAATACAATGCACACAAATTATTGATCTTTTTGGTAGTCTTTCGCACACATACTACATATTTTACTCAGCTAGTTCCAATTTACAGTATAACACAATGAGTTTTTCTCTAAAATGATTGCTTGTCCGGTACCGTTTTGGGATATAATAAATTTAATTTGTCTCAATATATATCTCGTCCGTTGCGAAATTTGATATTCATCAAAATCTATTGCATTTACAAAAAATCATTCTTCCACCCAAACCACCGCGCACCTATCCTTATGCATAAATAATTTAATTTTACTTCTAAAAATACCCCCTGATAAAAAAGCCCTGATTATTTATTTACTTTGCCTAACTCGTAAATAAATATAAATAGAAAACGGATATAGTATAAATACCACAATGTGGGGTGGAAGGTAAAAGGAGTTTCAGGAAGCTTTAAGAAACGAGTAAAATTATATTCATGCTTGTTGACATTTTGATTAAGTCGGTTGTTGTTGTTTGTTTTTTTTATGAATTGTCTGAGCCAAAACAACATTTTTATTTTGATTTGTGAGCTTTTATGAGCTTTTTTTGATTTTGACTTCATCGACGATAACAAGTACAAAAGAGAAAACATTGTTATTTTTTGATTATTTTTTTATCATTTTTTTTTTTTGCCCAATCGAAAGTAGATTTAATACGGATGCGAAAATATCTCGATGATTGGTATCGAAATATTATTTTATGTCAATCATAAATATTTATGTATAGCTTAGATAGGGGTTTCGATTATAAAAATATAACATAACATGAATGATTGATTCAACAACAAATATAAAATCGTTCAACTCGGTTAGTATACTTGCGTCCGATTCTATAAGTAGCAAATTAAAGTATTTTTCTTGGAAATACTCAGTTTTGCCATTGACTCTTTTTTAACAGACTTAACCGAAATATAGGTAATTTTTTTTTTTGGCCTATTATTACAAATTAAATGTTTTGTAAACGAAGAAAATTAATTAAAATTAATTTAGGTAATTTACGGACCATCATACATAATCATTATCATAAGGCAAAACAAAACGGACTAGATGAAGGTTGTGTGAACAATTTGCGGTCGGAATAGCATTTAGAATTTTTTTTTTAGATTACGAATTAATCGAAATGATGGTAGATCTATTTCAATATATTATCTCATCGTCCTATTACATTTAGGTACAAACTTAAAGATAAATTTGAAATACGTGATCGAAGAATTTTATTTATTTTTTTTTTACTGTAAGGGGTTTTGGGTAGAAAAGGTATTAAAATGGCATTACTATAAATGTAGGGTGCGACAAAACCATCTTATGCTTAATACGTATGTCTATATAGACAACAAAACTTAAGATACATTTTTTTAAAATCATTATCATCATCATCATCAACATTCTTATTGTCATTTGTGTATAGTGTAAAACCGAAACAATACATGAATTGTTTTATCTTATGGTAAACAAGTAAATATTTCCATTTAGAAAATTTTATAGTCGATACATAATGAGAAAACCACTTACCCATAATTGAAAATGGTGGAATGGGATAACTATTATCTGTAAATAGAACAATATAATAATACCATTATTTCCGAATCTGGGAATTGAATGTGGGAGTTTTTATAAAATTGTAAATGAAATGTGGAATCTATGTTTCATTTTCCATTTATTCATCGCTGTTCGTTAAAGGATTAGTTTATATAGTATACATTTAACGATGTGTATTACAACTTAGTTTTAGTGGATTTTAAGAATAATATAATTTGTGGAACGTATTTATTTTAATACTTATTACCTGCTATACTTGATTCTGGAACTAATGATATTTTCTAATTCTTATGTCATTAGCAAGTTGTGACTTAGTTCAAAACGTAATATTTTAATTTTTGGAACTTATATTCTAGTGGTACATTCCTTTGATAATATAATATTTAACTATGCTATACTAAAATTGATTATCCACGGTGATTGTACTTTACAAAACTAGCACCAAGGTAGATACAAAGCGCCGACAGTTAACTAATTTAGACAAAGGACCTATATAGTATTGTATAGTAGAGAAGACTTACCAATGCACCATAATGGTAGTCTACGTTGTTTTTGTGGTACATCGTCAATGATATCGATGAAATTGATACACCACTTTCTTAATTCCATGCCGCAGATAGCTAAAAGGTTGATAATCGAATTCCTTAATTGTATTGCTTTTGGTATAGGATTAGACCCTGAATTGCATTGCAGATAGCACGTTGTTCATTCAGGTTCTCCACAGATTATTAGACGAGACAACGTGTGGCAAGAATTGTAAGCCGAAGTTCCATACGGACGAGTAAAACGGAGTTTAACGACAAATCGACCTTCCTCAGTTCGCGAGGAAACCAAGAGAGACATGTGGCATCCGAAAGTTGGAGAGTTTATTTGTGATGAAAATTAACCAAATAGAATCCACCCAAAGATGTGTTTTCTAGGCACGGAAAGCTGTCACCAGACCTTACCTGGCCAATTTTAAATATATATATATATATATATATATATATATATATATATATATATATATATATATCACAGTACAATTCAGTTCCCAATAACATATCTTTTTTTGAGCAATTACAAATGCTTGATCGGCAAAATGTAGATTTGCTGAAATCATCCATCCTTCTGTATTTATCAGTATCGTTGTAGCAATGTTCGAGAGCGATGGCAATACGAAAAATTCTAGCTCAGTTGAAGAATTTATAATTATTGTACCCATCTACTCCATCCACTGTAATTATCCAACATGGATAATTACAGTTATGTTACCTTATCTCGAGTGGAATTTTCCAAAAATCATTACACAAACTAAGGAATCTGTTTCACTTTTTATTTATACAATTGTCAACCAATGCTAATCGTTAACTGATTAGTTCAAATAATACTACGATATAAATGTTTAACTCAATTAATGAATATTATATTATGTGGAACCTATTTTTATTCTAATAGTTACCTCAACTTTTATAATATAAAATTCTTTTCATGATTGCATTTTTATGAACCATATACAATTGTGGAACATATTAATTAATTGTGGAACATAATATAAATTGTAGAACATAATATAAATTATTCATTATTTAAAGCTTAACAGTATTCTTTTTTATGATTTTGCTAATAAAATGGTGAAACTCAAATTTATTTAATTATAAAATGTGGAACATATATTTAGTATTAGAATATTGAAAAAAAATCGGGCAGGATTGTTACTATCTTGTTATTATTTTAAAAAACAACAAGTCAATTGTGGAATCTATGCTCGACATAATTACGTTATTGTTTATAATATTAAAAACATTTATAAATTTAGAGTCCAATTAATATTTACTAGGGCTGAATTGTAAAATTTTCATTATTTTTAGTATTTGGATTAAAAATATATTGAGAGATCAGTAAAGTCAAAATGTGGAAACTACTCCACAAGCGGTTCCATCAAAAATCTAAATGTTTTTATAATTATGTAAGATTACAATAAAATTGTACTACGAGATTGTTGCATTTATACATTTTCGAACTATACTTTATATTTGGAAAACATGCGATAGAGGTTAATCAAATTTATTGTATTATGTGGAACATATGTTGAAAAACACTTTGATTGCATTTTATTGAAAAAGTTAAATTTTTAAAATCTGAATTTAGGGTCCTCGGAATCCATTTAAATTTGCCGACTTTTTGGTGCTCTTTCCTCACCAATTCTTCACAAAACATTTTTTGGGGACTAGGTTTATGTATTGTTAATATTAACCAAGTAGTTCCTTTCTATAGAAATATTCTATTTTGCAATGTACAATATTGCTTCGCCAGGTATCGAATTCAGTATTCCACAAGGTACACTTTTTTCACTTTTTCATAGACACAAATAACTTATTAGGGTTTAAGTGAATACCTTTTAAATTAATAATTAAGGTATTTTCAATAAATTTTAAAACATAATCAATAAGTTTGGCATAAAACTTATTTTTTAGGTTTATAGTTTCATCATAAGTAAAATATAACAAAATATTATGTTTGTTGTTTTTAATAAAATGTAAATTTCATTATTTCTATCTCGAGTAGGGACTTATGTAAATAATTTATAAGAACATGTAAACCAAAACTACGAAACATTTCAAGATGTATATTATATGTACTTGGATTTTCAGCAAGCCTATATCTCAATCCAATGGAGAACAAGTTATCAGGCATTTTTGCAATTAGCAGTAGTGTACGGCAAAGAGATGTTCTTTAATCTCATGTTAAAATCTATCTTTCTGAAACGACAAATCTGTTCCTGTTAAAATTACTTACATTAGATCGATAATCTCCATACAATCGGACACGATTTAATTGCGGCTATATAGCACGTTTTGAATTTAATATATTAACACATCCTCGTAAGACATTTAAAAGACAAATATTATCGGTTTTACGGCTCTTCAACTTACCGTTCTGACCAACTTTGATCATAAGCCCGCAAACGAGCATCGTAACCATCACCAAACACACCATGATAACGATTAATTTAAATAAACAATTCGGTGTTAATTATCGTTAAAAATAATTTTCACATTAACATCGATCAAAATTCGCACGCTCCAAAAACATTTTTTTGTTTTTTTGCTTCGTCTAATGACAACCCCGCAAAATTATCAACGTTAACATTTCTTAATTAAAACATTAATTCCGTTTTAAGAACATTAAAACAAAATAAACGTATAATTAAAATAATTTATTATTTAAATTTAAATATGTAAATTTAATTTTTCATTTTCCGCCTTTTTTAATATACATACGAACATAATAACACCGTTCACAGTTATCGCATTTCTCGTCTATAAGTTCTTATCACGGGTTTCACACAAATATATTGTATTACAAGTGCACACACACACATATACGAAAATTAAAAAGTTACCAAAAACGAAAAAATCTGCGTATAACCTAGTAAAATGTAAATACGAGCAGTAACAGTCGTAATAATACTGAAAATTACTGTTATTGGTAACATAAAATAACGCTCATGACTAAACAAACTGTTTCACTTGCTCGATATGATGATGCCAGCCAAAGTATCAATAATAATATGTACAAATGAAATGAGCAAATAAATTGAGCAAAAGTTCTCCTCGTTTCGTTTGATGATAGATTATATTAGTTTTTATGATCCATAATTTATATGATTTTTGTGTCTGCGTTTGCGAATTTTTTACTGTATTGGGTTGGGAAAAAAGTTTGCTCGTGCCTTCAGGAATACTTTTTAAATCTTTTATGATATTCAATAAAAATTTTAACTCCACACTGAAAATGTGGGGTCTCTTACTAAGATTCTGTCAATTTAGAAATAGGATTAATCCATCTAAATAAATTATGTGGTTTTCATCACGATATGGAAAACTTATTTATAATAAAATACGTAAGAACTTTTTTGTCAACCCAATATCAATGTACTCGTATATTATGGTTAAGATTGTGATTGATTTTTTCAGGAATTTTCATTTGTGCTGGAAAATTGTTTTTGATATTTTTCTTCTTTTTTTTATGATAATGATATGGTAATTTTTTATTTTGTTTGCTTATTTGTATTAAGTTTTTGGCAGTCGTACGACAAAGAAAATGTGGGACGAGCATCGTTGAATAAGACTTACACATATTTAAGTAGAGGGTTATTTGCGTTCTAAAGATTTTTGTGTACACGATGATTTTAGAAATTCAGATTAAGGGGTTTGTTTCGTGTGGATGGGGCGTTTGCGATGAGATTAATGGTTTTCGATTACAATGTGAGTTATTACACGCAGGTGAAATGATTTGAATATTTCGGCTGTAGATAACAGCATTATAAAAAAAAAAAAGGTTTTCAATTACTCGTGATTTTTGAAAAAAACACAAATACATAATTGATAGCTCGAATCGATGAATTTTTTGCTACCCAGATTAATCGAACAATACCTGAGTCAATTTTAAACAGAAATTAACCATATTATAAAAATTTCGGGTGAAAATATTATTATTTTGCTCTAAATTTTAAAATATTAGCTTTATGCTTATTTCAAACTATTGAAAACTGAACATGATAGTCATGAAGACTCAACAAGAAATTGTTTTACATTTTGGTATTGTAGACTTATTTGAAATAACTTTTTTTTCAAAATGAGGATAGTTGAAAGTTCAAAGCACTAAAAGTGGAAAAAATTATGAAAAAAAGTTGTATTCCAAAATTACAATATGAAACAATGTATTAAATGCTTATGATATACAAGCTTAAGAAATTTTTAATTATAATATATTTCTGCGGTGTAGACAAGTTTTTTCAAAAGATGGTTTATTTGCATATAGCTACAATATACAGTATACAAGTCGCAGCATTCGAAAAGCGTTAATTAAAATACCAGCTTTAAATAGCATTTTTGCATCGATTAGTTTATGAAAATTTCTTTTTGTTAGGCTAACCTTGTTAGGCAGCAGTTCATTGCCACTAATACAACTTTCCTGAGTTGGTTAAAAGTTGCCTCAAAATGCTGTTGATATGAGAACCATATTAAAATTGGCTTTCAAATTTAATGTAATTCTTGAGTCTCGGCTAATGCTTGTCTAAAATGATTTTAGATGTATACACAACAAATGTGATTTAAATTTACATCAAGAGGATAGTCAATTATATATATACAAACGCAAATAGTTTCTCCTGTACCTACATGCAGTAACAGTGCGCCAATTCCTGTTATTCTAAAAAAAAGTACATAGAGTGGGCTAACGGTTCATTTATTTAAAAAAACAGTTAAGTTTGATCATCCAGTTTGACCGGAGCTATTTCCTGTACCAGTTCCTAGCCGAATTTATAAATCAAAACTGTTGCTCCTAAATGTTGGCCTAATTTATTCAGAATTCACCTTCCACTACTGATTGTGATATTTTTTCTCTCGTGAATAAATGCTTGGATAAGAATTTGTAAGTTATGCACAACCTCGAACCAGATATTTGAGCAAAACATAATTATGCGAGTGTATTACCAAAAACTATCTAATACTAAGACGTCTCATATCATATAAAGGAAATAAAATAAACGAGGGGTAGGCTACTTTAGATTTTGGGTATTAATTATCCGAAAAGTTGAACATAGCATACTAATTCATAGAATTAAAACTTTTTACGATTTTTTTGTTTCATCATTTTTCAGAAGTTTCACTGTATAAGCAAATGATTTTTTTAATTCATTTTTGTTGCCCGTATGCTACATCTATATAACTATTTAGTTTATAGTATTACTGTCTTTAGTACAATCATTGAATAACTATATATAGAAATGACACCAAACGATTCCGCCGCTACGTAGTTGTTATAATGCTGTATGCATTTGTATCTTAGATAAATTTAAATTAAGGGTTTAAGTATCAACTATATATTTTAAAAAAATCATTTTTAGGATTTTTTTTTACATTGTTTATTCAGTGCGAATATAAACACATACAGACAAAGCCAATGAAAAAAACAAAAACAGTAGGATTCAACAGGAGAAACTAAATAAAAAACGAACGTTTTATTTTACCAATCGCCAGAGAGTTATTTTATAACTACTAGACATAAGTCTTAACCAATGTTAATTTTTATTATTAGTGTGCATCATTTACTTAATTTTAGTCCAAGTGGATCAGCTCTTCTCAGAGGTCTGTGTCTCGGCTGTTTTAGAATATCCCGGACTTTGGCATTGGGATGTTTCTTTAATTTTGAACAATATCTCGAACTATAGACTCTAATTGCATCTTTAATGGTTAAAATACCGAGGTCATCATGTATGTTGGTGTTTCGAATATACCAGGGAGCATTCGTGGTCCTACGAAGTATTTTTTTTGATTATGCTTTGCTTCTATATGCTTTTTCCATGTCAATGTTCTGTCCAGATGTAACCCTAAGTATTTGACATTAGATTGCTACGGAAAAACTAGTGGACTGGTGGACAGGTGCGTTTGTTAAGTGTGAATGTAACGTGTGTTGATTTATTTTCATTTACTTTAATTCGCCAAGTCCCTAACCAGTTTTCAATTTTGTTCAAATGACTTTGCAATTGCTTTGAGGCAGTTTGAGGTTTTTTACAAGACACCAAGATAGCTGTATCATCAGCAAAATATGTTGATATTACAGCTTCATTAGAAATAAGCAAATCGGCTGCATACAGCAAGTATAAAATTGGTCCCAAGACACTTCCTTGTGGAACACTTGCGCTAATATCATTTAAACCAGTGGTTGCTGCATTTTGTTTAACCAAGTTTTGTCTTTGAAGAAGATAGTTCTCAAGAACTACATGGAACTGCTTTGGTAAAAGTTTTTTAATTTTGTATATTAATCCTTTATGCCAAACTTTATCGAAGAGTTTTGCAATATCCAAGAAAACAGCAGAACAATATTTTTTTCTTCGAAGGTGAGTTAGACTGCATTGACAATCCTGTGAACTTGCTCCATAGTGCTATGCTGATTTCGGAAACCAAATTGATGGTCTGGTGTAAGTTAATAAGTTCATGACCTGGTGCTTTTTTCGAACTTATGCCATTTTTATTGTATACTTAATTTCCCTCCACTTAAACTTTATAGGCTCCCGCAATGAATTTATTGCCTAAGTGGTTAAAATAATCTAATCTAAGAATTGCTTCTTTTTTATTGCGTGTTTTGAAGGGCAATACACTGATGATATTATACAGTTTCCAGACCACCCCTCCAGGCAGATACATGTCGCTTGGATATGATCTCTGTCAGTTCTGGGAATGCTTACTAATTTCAAGCATAACCATCTGCTGGCATAAATGTTGTAAAAATTTACGCCGGGGAATAATTTTGTTTTCAGGAACGGATTATTCTCCATATATACTCAATGTGCTGCTAAAACCGCCACATCCAAAATGTTATAAAAGAATGCCGGTAGCCAGTAAGACGAATCTTCCTTTTGCATGAGTATTCTCCCAGCATTTTGTCCATATTGTCCACGCCACTCTTGGTTCTGTTGTAATCTAGAATCGTAGTTGATTTATTTACTGATCTTTGATTCTCTTATCATAATGCATGGTGAATAAAAACATCACAGCTTTATTTTTTTTTTTGGGAATATAAGAACACAGTGTAATTTTGTTAGAAAATCCAGAAACAGGCGATTTGACAGGTGGAGTTTGGCCTTGCGCGACTAGGAATTTCACTAGTACGAATCACCGTCTTTTGTTTACTGTTCCTAAAATTGAAAAATTGTAGTCGCGTATCAAATTAGAAGGTAAATTGTTAGTGGTGAAAAAATTGTCACATGTTATATTTCGACCACTAAAAAGAGTGCAGCATAGATCCTTCACAACACATTCTCCTTGATTACTTTCTAAATCCTGTTAATTAACGAAAAATATCACGTGATAAAAAAAACGATCAAATCGCTGAAAAATAAAATCAATTGATACAAAAAAAAAATCTATTTTCTCCTTACGAGTTAAAATTATGTTTACTTTTTGATCAAAAGAAAAGAATAAAAAAAACATGATACTGTTAGTTTGTATTTTTTGTTTTTTAAATCTTCACACATTTTACTACCTACTAAAAAACAAATTCATCTAACAAACACATTTTTAAATTGGAAATATAAACGTACTAATTACATAAAATAAGAAATATTCGTGGACATAATTTAGCAAAGACACATAAATATTTATTTCGTAGTTCAATTTATTAACACTTGGCTCATATGTCGCTGTAAAGTTAGCGGTGTCACCTTCTATTTATATTTATTCAATGGTACAATGTACTAGAGTGTTTCTCTTTCATTTTGAGCGAATTACTCGATTTTACCTTCGATTTTTCCATATCACCTTCACATATACCTCATATTGATTGTATCTTGACATAATTTATATCAACTTAAAACAAAAATAATATTTTCGATTTAAAATAATATAACATTTTGATAATATAAATCAACAAAATGTCAAAGTAAATAAATAAACAAACGAATACATAAAACATAATACACAAAATATGTACATATACTAACCAAACACAAACAACATTGATACATTTATAAAATCTCGCGTCGTTTTTTTATCATGTTCACTTGGTCGCACATCGAAATATATTTTCATTTCGATCTGATATCGGCAAACAATATTGGTCAACTAAAACTGTTGCAAAATAGATGCTTATCCAATTTCTGTTTGTTTCGACGTGATTTTATAACAAATAAAAATAAAAAGATACAACAACATATGACAACATATATGTTTGTTGTAATTTGTATCGATTAGTATCGATATATAAAAGGCGCATTGACAGTTATTAAGTTTTTTG
This sequence comes from Tipula confusa, assembly GCA_963556175.1. Classification (NCBI taxonomy): domain Eukaryota; kingdom Metazoa; phylum Arthropoda; class Insecta; order Diptera; family Tipulidae; genus Tipula; species Tipula confusa. The sequence goes on along the minus strand of OY744477.1, from coordinate 17,030,933 downwards.
TTAATAGATGCGGACAGCATAATCTAGCAGATTGTAGTTTAAAACGACTTTGCGAAAGCAAAAGCATATACTGGTCTGAAAGCTTTCAAAATTTATGAAGATTAGATCGATTCTGGCATCCACATTGTACCAGAACTTTACACCAAAAACAAGTTCAAACAAACCATAAACATAATTTTTATTGTAAAAAAAATTTGATATAATAAAACTCACCTGGCAAGAAAAAAACTATCCTCTCGCCGCCTTACCACGTTGAAGATAAAATTTAAATAAAACAAAAAAATTGGATAATATAAAAGGAAGGTTATGCACGCACACATGGATTTCGCAAGGAACCAATTTTCATTAAATCCACGACCTTTTTGTATATAATGTTGAATCATGTTTTAGAGTTCCTCAATGGCTATATTTTTTCAATTATTATTGTAGTTTCATTAAAATGTAAAATGAATAATTTTATTTCTTTGTATCCTTTTTATAGTTAAATTTATTTCATTTTTTGTATCCCCGAGACATAAAATCGAAACAATGGCTGGTTTATATCATAAGAAAGTACTCATTGTGTATAGATGTGTGTATATATATAGGTGGATGAAAATCCTAACAAGTAAATACACTATGTAGTAACATATTTTATGGTTCAGTGAATTTCTTATATCTACAGTATAGTGGAGCAACCTTTCCATGTACGAAAAGTCAATAAATTTAAAATGATAATAACACAGCGAGGGAGAAAAAGCTTTAAAGTTTTTGTTTTTGAGCATCGAGAAATAAAATCACAGTAAAAAATAATTTTTCGATTTACTACTTTGAAGATATGTGTATAAAGTTATAATGCATTAGTTTTCTTTTTTATAAAATATTAAATAAAATTTAATATAAAAATTTGAGCTTTAAGATGAAAAATATTAAAAAACTAAATATTTAATTTCCTGTTTGTGAAAGTTTTAACGGTAAATTTATTTTTCGTTACAAAATTTATGTGGCTTATGTGATTTCCTCTAAGATGAGTAAATAGATAAATATATAAATATATAAATTTGAAAGCTTTTAATATTATGCATTCACAACCAGAGGTATTAAAGCGATAGCTAACGCTTTATATATATATATATATATATATATATATATATATATATATATATATATATATATATATATATATATATATATATATATATATATTAATTTAAATAAATTGACTTTATTTATTTTATTTTATTACAATCTAGTCTCCTGTTTCTGACTTAATTTACTAAGATAATTATATCTATGACTCCACCCATTGGCGTTTCACAGTTTCTGGTAAGTTGTTGGTTATACCACATCGTTATTGTGGATTTAAATCAGCAAGCCGCTGTTGCATTAACAATTAAACCAGTTCAAAGGGTTTGGTTCTTTTCAATCTGCGTATAATATTGGTGTTGGTTAACAGGTGAATTGCCTCTATATTCACATGTTGCTGGAGTCTTTCTTCGTGTTTCATTGCATTTTTTTTAATTTCAATTGAAATGGGATCCACTTTAAGGTCTATGTAGATCACTATTCCTGACGTACCATGGTGCATCGACGATATTTCTTAGTACCCTGTTCTGAAACCTTTGAATGATATTGACTTTGCTGGGTTTTGTACAACCCCAGAGTTCAATACCCTAAGTCCATATTGGTTTCAGTATTTGCTTATAAAGTAGCAGCTTATTGTATGATGATAGAGAAGAGTGTCTGCCTATCAGCCAATGCATTTTTTTATATTTTAGTTTTAGTTCTTCATTTTTCTTTTTAATGTGGACCTTCCATCTAAGTTTAGCATCCAGGGTCATGCCTAGATACTAAGCTGTGTTCGCATACGGTATTATTTCTCGATTTATTGAAACAGGTATATGTTCAACTCGTTTGTTAGTAAAATTTATGTGAACTGATTTAGTTTCATTTAGCTTAATTCGCCATCTTTAAGTCCATTTATATACTTCGGAAATAGCTGATTGTAATTTTTGTGTTGATCCTTCGTTGCTTTTTCCAACAGCTAGGATCGCAGTGTCATCAGCAAAAGTCGCCACTGTGTTGTTTTCTAATTCAGGTAGATCATACGTGTATAGTAAATATAAAATCGGTCCTAATACACTGCCCTGCGGTACGCCTGCTTTTATTTCTTTTAATTCAGAATAAGTTTCAGCAAATTTAATTCAAAAGCATCTATCTTTCAAGTATGATTCCAGTATTTTAGCGAATTGCATTGGTAAGAGGTTTCTTAACTTATGATTAATTCCTTCATGCCAAACCTTGTCAAAAGCTTGAGCCACGTCTAAAAATATCGTGGAGCAGACATTTTTCTCTTCAAGTGCTTTCTCAATTACATTGATTACTCTGTGTACTTGTTGTATTGTTGAGTGTTGACGACGAAATCCGAACTGATGATTTGGGATTAAGTTATTCCTTTCGATTATCGGATTTAACTTTTTAATCAGTTATTTCTCAAAGAGTTTAGACATAACTGGCAACAACGAAAGTGGTCTATAAGATGAAGTTTCGTATGGTGGTTTTCCAGGTTTTGATATCATTATTACTTCTGCAATTAACCACAAACTTGGCACAAATTTGATTCTAAATGCTGCATTGATAAGATAAGTAAGCTTAACTACGGCCTTCCTTGGTAGTTTACACATGAATTAAAGATATGAATGATAAAAAGTTACCGTTGAGTACTTCAATTATTCAAGAAAAAGCTTTGAGTTTGTTTGATGATCTAAAAAATCCGGTTACTGGTAGTGATGAAAATTTAACTTTTGTGGCGAGTCGGGGATGGTTTGATCGTTACCGGAAAAGGTTGGATTTATACAGCTTTAAATTTGGTGAAGCAGCCAGTTCGGATTTGGGAGTGGCAACCAAATTCCCAGATGAATTAAAGGCTATAACTCCTGAATCAGGCTACTCTCCCAGACAAGTCTTCAATGTAGACGAAACAGGACTATACTGGAAGCGTCCATGACTTTTATAACGAAGGAGCAACAGAATTTTTCGGGTTTTAAAATTGCCAAGGAGAGGCTAACAATCCTGCTCGGAAGCAACGCAGCCGGAGACTTTAAACTGAAACCTTTAGTAATTTATAATGCAGAAAACCCCCGTGCAATGAAACATGTCGAAAAAAACTAACTCCCAGTCATATGGAAGTCTAACAAAAAAGCCTGGATGACTGCTGCAATTTTCAAAGAATGGTTCGAAAAATTTTTTTGTCCCTCGGAGGTTAAGCGATATTGCGAATCAAATAATTTAGCTCAGAAAGTGCTCCTAATCGTTGACAATGCACCAGGCCATCCTCCGAATTTGGATTTAAATAGTAACTCAGTTAAAATTATTTTTTTACCATCAAATACCACGGCTCTTATACAACCCATGGACTAAGGTGTCATATCCACTTTTAAAGCATATTATCTACGCCTAACACTCCGAAAATTATTGGCTTCTTTTGATAGTTCCAGTGAACATAGACAAATAAACGTATTTTGGCGAAACTATAATGTTCTACAAGCAGTAGAAAACATTAATAAATCGTGGAATGAAGTAACTCAAACCGATTTAAATAAAGTTTGGCGAAGATTGTGCCAGAATGTGTGATCGACATTGTGGACGGTAGTTCAACTGACTTACCTATAAAAGAAATCGCACAACTAGCACACCAGGTGGGAATGCCGGATCACAGTGATGATGAAGATTTACTACCATTAAAAACATTAGTTAAAGCTTTTGACCATATCAATCAGGCGCTGGAATTATTTGAAAAGGGCGATAATGACAAGGAAAGGTTCAATACCGTCGGCCTATTTTCCAGGTTGTCAATTGTTATAGGGATATGTACGAAAGTTAGTTCAATCGAAGGTTAGTGCAACCAAAAATCAAATCATTTTTTGAACCTGTTGATGAACCGGGTTGATTTTCGGTCCCAAAATCTACGTTAATCGGGGTTTTCCTTTATATATATATATATATATATATATATATATATATATATATATATATATATATATATATATATATATATATATATATATATATATATATATATATATATATATATATATATATATATATATATATATATATATATATATATATATATCAAGATGTCAAGAATTGACTAGAAACTCTAAGAATGCTGGTGTTTTATGTAACCCGTGTTAAATATAACCAAACAGACGATTGGATAGAAATGTAATAGTTATGACAGACTCGATCCAGTTGCCGACACTCAGGCTGTCGATAGTTAATTTTTTTTGTGGAAGAGGGAAAGGAAAGTTATGCCAGTAATTGGTCCGGTTTCTCGGTAGCCAATATTCCTAGTATTATTAACATAAAAGTGAAATCTCTGATCAGCACCTCCATTATGTGACCAATCATCTGTAATCTGCAATGTTCCCTAATTTGCAATGATATAAATATATAATAAGAGAGGTGGAAATTAATTTGTATCTCCCATTTTCATCGTTAGTTTGAACGATCAGGAACGTTAGTACTTTTGAATATTTCATGTTCCGGACGCAGCAAATTATGCTTATCTCAAAAAAGTCAATGGCAACGAATATGCATTTTACATGGTGGCAGCATTCCTTTGCAATTTACTGTCTATCGGATTTCATTTTAATTTATTGTGCTCCGGTAATCCCATTGAATCGCTTGTAATATTGTATTGTGCATGCGCGTGAAGCATGATTTGTGAAACCGTTATGGCTCAGCCACATTATACAAGTTCGCTTTCGCGATATCGACTCGCTTCTTCGCCATTATTTTTCATTGCGCAGATATTTATTCGCTACTATTGTCAAAATCCTCGGAGGCCAAGGTATTCCAAATGGTAGAAGTACCATTTTATTTTAAAAGGTTGTCAGGGGAATTATGTAAATATAGATTTTTTTTATTCAAAACATTCCCAACAAAACAAAATATATATTTGTTTGATAGAGTTTAGGTTAGGTTTTGAACGAAGGTAGGGTAAGATTGATGATAGGCAGGATAAATAAAACAAAAAGGAAAAGTTAATAAACTTTATGATTAAAAGAAGTTCCTTTTTACTAAATAACTAGTTTTTTAGTATGTTTATTTAGGTTTTACTATCAATCTCTTTATTTATTTTTAATATTACATCGGACAGTATACCAACGGCAAGTGCTGGTAAAATTCATTATATTTTTATGTTGTTCTAATTTGGTCAGAAAAATTTCATAAGAAATACACTACTACTGTATGCCTTTATCTATTTGCAAATACAGGTCCAATTTAAGCTGTCATCTAAGTTTAGGTAACAATGTAGCCTAGTACTGCCCTCTGGAAAAGGAGCAAATGCAAAATGCACATACATGACGCCAAAAAATGTAAGCGGCGAATCACCGCAATGTTGTGTGTCAATCAACGTAATGACGTTCCATTCTTCATAAATAATGAAGGCTATTTTCGCTAATGAGGCGAAAATAGCCTTAAAAGTAGGGTATCGAACGAGACAGCGTGGATATCAGTTTTATTTATGAAGAATGGCTTGTGTTGGACAATGTTAAAAGCCATGCAAGCGACATAGTGTTTCATGCAATAGACGAATCAACCCCCGGCAATCAACATTCGGCAAAACCGAATAATCCTAAAACAAGCTCAAATTTAGGAATAATAGCCTTTCTCATGTCAACATGAATTAATTTCATGACTTTTGAGATGAAAAACTGGAAATAAAAGGTTCTTTTTGATAAACTTCTAAATCAATTATAAAAAAGATAGCGAGAGCAGAAAAATCAAAAAGTGCCTGCAGAGAAAACTAACGAAAAACGGAACAATCTATGGAAAGAGTTCATCAACAGAGAAATGCAAAAAATGCATTTTGATAAAAATCAAACTCATATTGGGAAGAATGGAAGTCAATCGAAATTTTCTATTCTACGCAAACTTATGGGGGTAGCCAAGATCAGATCCATCACGAGCTGAATTTCAAGGTGGCACAAATAGAACAACGTCTGATAGAACCCCACGATGAAAACCCCACGATTCCATACTTCAGAGAAGCCTGAGCTAATCAAAAATATTGAGGTACTGAGATCCATAATCGTCGAGATGCTGAAGAAACCAAAACTAATGGATCCTGTAAAATAAGAAGTCAAACCATCGAAAATTTTACCTTCGCAGTCAATGTCTTTTTGAACATGATTAGTTTCAAAATATTATATAATGCACTTCGTGCATAAATACATATTATATTATTCTCGAGTAATTTTTTTACTTGATAGAGTTTATAGTATGAACACTATCGTCTAACATAAGTAGGTAGAACATTACATTCCAAAAATAATTTTGTGTCACATAAAAATTTTGAAAATTTCTACCAACATACTTGTAGCATTTGCTCATCTCATCCCATACATACTTATATGCGGTAGTGAAGTTTAATGACTGTCAAGTTGAACATAAAACGTTATAATGTGTAATGTCACAAACATATTCGGTTTTTTTCATATACTTTGTGTTTGGTATATAATGCGATGGTAGTTTATTTAGTCCCATCTTGCACCCGAAATCGAAAATTATGATAAATTAAGCGACATAAAAACAAAACAAAATAATTTACAAAATCCATCCCATTCCACTGCCCCCTCAACCAAAATGTGTAAAAACTTTATATTTTTAATTAATTTAATTTTTTTTTTTTTTTTGTGTTTTGTTATTGTTAAGAAAAATCTTCTTTTTTTTGTAACAATTTAGAAAATGATTTTCTTACCTTTTTCTAATATGGTATTATTATATTCTATGGTTAGGGTATAAGAACGGCAATGTGGCTTAGGAATGAGGGATTTAAATGATGCTCTTGTGTTTAAAGGCGGGTTTGTATTTCGTTATAATTTATGGGATTTTTATTTTCGGTTACTAAGTGTGATTATAATAATAAATTTGTAAATTAGACATTGCAAGTATTTAAAACACAAAACACTTCATAAGTTCAAAACTGATTTATGTTTATCAAACGTAGTTTTAAGATCACATTTTTAAATTCTTCTTAAATTAAAGTTTCTCTCTATAGTGTTTGGAAATAGGTTATCTCTTTGCTGCTACAATTTGTAATTTCTAGTTTAAAGGTTTCAAGTTGGAATAGGCCTTGTAATTATTTTCTATGAATATTTAACGTACTTTTTAATATTTTAATGATGTGTGCCTCATGCCGAAAATTTCGTCTAAATCGTTGTCTTTTCTAAATTGTTCATTAGTTATTCTCTTAACCACCAGATTTTTTCATTTAGCCTGCTCATGAGGCTCTTTGTTTTAGTTGTCAAATTTTGTGTACGTACATATAAATATACAAATAAAATTTTACAGATTTGTATTTAAGAAATTTGTATTTAAAACTACAAAAACATTGATTTAATACAAACATTAAAAACAAGTATGTTAAAATGATAATATTTATGTGTAAGCATAAATTTTATAAAAAAATATTTTGAAAATTCAACAATTTAGAATCGTGAATAGTCAGGCACAGCTTGTAATATTAAAACTAGTGTCATCTATGAATCATTGATACCAAATAATCAACAATTTAGAAAAGTTGGCGATTTAGACGAAATTTTTGGCATGAGGCACACAGCATAAGTTCATCATTTGCAGCTTTTCGATATTTATTCGATCTACTATTATAAGTATAATTCCAGTGAAGCTTTACTATTTTCGAAAGTTTTGCAAATATAATATTCTATTGGCGAGCCACTGTGGTCGGCGGGCAATCCCACGCCTCGTAAAATACTTCTAAATGAGCATGTTATCTTTAGAATTTCACTTAGCATCTTTGGTTTGTCGTAGGCGGCGACTAAACAAAGGTTGTATCGCTGGGCTGACTACCTGCATCCGTAAAAAACTTCGCAGTTAAAAAAATCATGATCAAATAATGATGGCTTTTTGAGCTGCTGTGCTTTTAAAATATTGGTCTATGTTGAAAATCAAAAAAATAGTTTACCAAATACCAGTCTGCTCACAGAACTCATTACAGTACCACCACAGAACGACGACATCTGTGGGGCTATCGATACTGATATTGTTTGTATTCTAGTTCTGCTAGATTTCAGTAAAGCTTTTGACAGAATTGATCAATTAATTCTTGGTGGTAAACTTTCTTACAGTTTTAACTTCTCGGTGTCGGCTTGTCTTTTAATTTTTTCGTACTTTTTGAGCACTGTCAGCTAGAATTTAGATGTCCTTGGCGTTTACAGTATGTACTGTGGTATTTAATTCAGTGCTTGGTCATTTTTTGTTTATGATGTAGATATATAAATGATCTACTTACAGTGATCTCTCTAAATTTATATAGATTTTGTGAAACTTGTGACATTTCAAATCGCAGTGGAACTGTTAATTCTGCTTTGAACTTGGTTTTGACTATAACGTGGACAAACTGGAACTTAATAGTGGAAAAACACAGTGTTTTGTTATATCTTCTACATTCTACCTTTAGCAGTTTGCAATGCAACTTACTGTAGTTTGGAAGCATTCACTCTTGCTTGATTAACTTAAGCTGCTGCTTAACTTTCGTGCTGAAATTTTGTCTGTCAGTCAACTTTGCCATATCGATTCAACAATGGATATGAAATTGCCCCCAAATTTGGGCTGAGAATATTCATATTAATGAACGGTTGTTGCAAAATGCCAGGACTTTATGGATAAATATGAATGTCACTGGAATGTCAAAAAGCGGATCACCTTCAATGTTTATGAATGCAATGGCGGTTTAATTGGCAGTAAGAGCATTGAATAGTCAGAGTGACAGTTTAAGCAAAACACCATAGGTTCACAACCGGAATAACATTACTTGTATCATGAGTTTCTTGCATTACTTTAGCTTCGGCCATTGTAGTTTCTTGTGGTTTTTAACAATGTTTGGTAAAAGGATGGTGCATTCGAATTATCGTAGCTTTTGTGCTCTCGACAATATTAAGTTGAGCATATTACAGAGACTGACCGTTTACCGGTTACAGATATGAGATGGGCATGTTCTATATGTAAAACTTGGTCATGAATCTTGAAGGCATATTTTTCACCTTCACGAAAGAACCATTTTTGCTTCCATCGAATTATGAAATTGTCTATATAGTCGTGATGATTGAAGGTTGATAAAATATTATCAAAAAAATTGAGGATAATCGAGGACATTTCCGCTCGAATTAACTGGCTTTTCTTATATTTCTTTGCCTATTCGGCAACAACTGGTAAAATTTCTATCCAAAAACCACTCTTACTTTGCCACTCAATGTACTTTGCAACGTAATTGGTACGGAATCATTAGACGATCATTTGGAGCATAGTGGCTGTGGGTCATTTTATAATCCAAATGGCTCTCTCTCTCTCTCTGGCTTTCACATCTCATGAAGCGATTTTGCCGCCCGCACTAAGGTCCTCCATCCATCTCGGGTCATCGCTCTCGTCCTCCAGTTTCGACATCCTAATGCATGTAGATCTTGTTCAACGTCGCCAGCGCAATCGGGTCTTCCTCTACGACAAACACCGGCTGGTTGTTGATGGAACACTTTATTGGTCATTCGCTGTTGTAGAGATCGTGTAACGTGGTCGAGCCATCTAACTCGATTGGATTTGATGAATCCGATAATATCGCAGCCTCCAAGAAGTTGCCTTATATCTCGTAGTTCATAGGGATCCGATATTCGTTGTCCGCGACTTTGATTGGACCAGAGATTGAGCGAATGGCCTTCCTTTCGAAGGTAGGTAACAATCTACAATCGTTAGAAGTCATGGTCCAGCTCTCGCTTCCAAAAGCCAGCACAGGTCTTATGAGTGCTTTATAAAGAGCGAGCTTGCACGACTGCGACAAATGTTTAGATCGCAATAATTTCGATTGGGCGTAGAAAAATCGTTGTCCGGCAGCGATTCGGACTTTTATTTCTACCTGCATATCATTCGACGATGTTATAACTGCCCCGAGGTATTTAAAATTTTCGCGAAGCTTTCAAAGTTATGGTCGCCAATTCCAAAACTTACCATGGAGATGTTCCTAGGTGTTGATAATAATTTTGTTTTGCTACTTGTTCACCTCCAAACCAAGTGTTCTTGCGCAGCGGTCGAGCTGTATGAACTGTCCTTGATATCACTAGGTCTTTGGCCAAAAATTGTACTCCCAACATTTTTCCAAGATCATCTTCCTGTTAAAACATTGGTCAGTGGTCGATCGGTTGGGACGAAAACCACATTGATAGTCACCAATGGTGTTTTCGGCGATAGAGATGAGTTTGGCAAGTACAACATTAGCCAACACTTTGTAAGCAGTGCTCAACAGAGCGATACCACGATAGCTTCCACATTTAAGACGATCTCCTTTTTTGTGCAGCGGACATATGAGTGCGGTCTTCCAATCCTCTGGCAACTCTTCTTGGTCTCAAATAAAGTTGATGAGATCGTATAGATTTGTTGCAAGAGTAGCGCCTCCGAGTTTAATCAATTCTGCGGGGATTCCGTCAAGACCGGGTGCCTTTCCATTTTTTAATCAACTAATAGCTGCATCTACTTCCCCTGTATTCAACAAGGATATTCAACAAGGGCCTCTTCATTGGAGGAGCTATTGCTCTAATGAATATCAGCCACGTTTGTTCTCAGCCCTCCATTTCTGTCTTTGATGGCTGTACTTCTTGGGTGGAAGTCTTTAGTTATATTTCTGGCGTTAGTAAAACAGTCCCTTGAGTTTCCTATTTCTTCTTTTGTCGCGCTTATTTTGTCGAAGGTATTTAGTTGTAGCTTTCCTAGTGTGAAGATATTCTGCTAGAGTGCTTCTAGTGTTGCGAGCTAACCATTTTTCACGAAGCTTTCGTTTATTTTCGATGACCCTTCGTCATTGATCATCGAACCAAAAGTTGCGGGACCTCGGAGGCCTTCTTCCGATGGAACTTTGCGCCACGATGGCACTCTATAACTCTGCATTTACGCTTGGTCTTTTAAAGCATCGATACTCCATCGAGCGGTCTTTTGTGCTTTTATGTTGAATGTAGATGACAGTTTGCATTTATACTAAAATATGACAAGCACATGATCGCTGTCCATATCTGCAACTCTGTAAGATCTGACGTCGGATATATTAGTGGAGTGTCTCTTAGGCACCATGACGTGACCGTTTTGGTTTTCCGTTCTTCCATCATTCGATCTCCACGTTACTTTGTGGGTTCTCTTGTGTGGGAAAAAGGTACTTGATACAACTAAGTTGTACATTATTGCCAGGTCGGTGACACGTTGGCCGTTGTTGTTACTAGTTAGGCTGTTAGGACCGATATACGATGTATTTTCTGCACTCCTACCGATTTTTGCGTTAAAGTCGCCCACGATGTTTTTAATGTCGTGGTGCGGTATGTTATTGATGACTTCCTCCAGCTCGGTAAAGAAGAGATCTTTGATGTCATCAAATTTATCTTCGGTGAGTGCATGTACATTAACGATTGTGTTGTTGAATTTCTTAGTGTGGAGCCTGACCGTGCATATCCGCATGTTGATAGGGCGGATGATGGTATGATGCTTCGCGCGCTGATGGATAAGAAAGCCAAATCCAAATTCTCCTCCATTCTGAAGACCGCTGATGGTGTCATGGATCCCACTCCCAGACCATCTAAGCTCTTGTAATGCAAGGGCATCTAATGTGTAACTCTGCTTGGTTCAAAAGGATCTGGAGATCTCCAGGTCTTAAGAGGCTAAGCACGTTCCATGTTCCCATTTTTTAATAAATAAATTTCCCATTTTCAAGCGAGCCGCTTGATATAAGGCAGACGCCCGCTTCAGCCGCACCTAACCTGGAGAACGGCCGCTGATTTGGTATTGGTTTTGAGGCGCCAATGACTCGCCCTGACATGTAGTGTCCATGACTATAAACACGATTTTCCCTGCTCGTCTCCACTACACCGACTGATTTATTTAGCGTGACTCAGGGTGCACCGCAAGGAAGCATGAATGTAGGACGTCGCCATCCAAATGCCATCATCCAAAATTGATTCAAGTATCAACCGTGAATGGTTTTCTTATCTCTCGATTGCAGGTTGAGCTTAATTTGTAGCATTCGAGTCAATTAGTCGAGCATAATTTTGCTAATTGAAGGTAATGCTTATATAATTGTATTCAATTTATTTCGATCGTATCCAAATAATTCAAGCGTAGTTTTGAACCCAAATGATCTTCCGACATACCATTACCAAAACTTAAGAAAATCATCTATCTATATAGAGTACTCTGTGTAATAGCTTTCTTTTTTTCGATATAGATTTTCTCTAATACAGCTAACGATGGTTCCAACATCGTGTCTAACTCGCATTTTGCTTTTCATCGGAATTTTTGTTTAAAAATGATATCAATTCTGTTGGATATTAACTTGGTAGCTTTGGCAAGGCCTCTGGTTATTTAAATTTCACAAAATTCTAATAAATTAATCGACTTCCTCAGTTGGAATACTTAATTTTTCATAATGAATAATTTGATCAAATTTGGCTCCATTCATACATTCGAAGTCAGCTTCCTACGCATAACTAATAACTTGTCTGTGCCAGACGCCATTCAAACACGTTGGTTTACTTCAAACATGAACTAGCAAAATTTTTAACAGTTTTCAAGATGTTGTATTCCTTCCAAAACGTTTCCATTGTTGTTCCATCATTAGTATCGGTAGCATTTAGTAGCTGTGTAAAAATTTTTCTTAGATAACAGAATTTAAAGTTATAAAATTTGGAATTCCCGGAATAGTCAGTGTTGATCACTGACTCTAAATTTGGTAGCCAACCGATCTCTCTTCTTGGATGACCCGAGACTTCCCATAGAAATTAACAAAGGATCATTATTTGATCTGACACAAGTTAGTCGGATTTTAACCAGCATGCGTAAAGAAAACTACCACAGACCACTATCAACTGTGTTAAAATCCAAAACAGCCTTTTCAGCGAGGGCCCAAGAAGAAACCCAACTCCAAAATATTACCAATATTCGACCTAGAAAGCCAAAATTTGAAATTTATTCAACCAATTTCATTCAAATTCGTTGAATTTACGCATCCCTTGATTGTGTCTAATTAAAAAACAAAAACAAATATTTAAGCCAAAATTAAGTCATACCCATTCCCAAAATTGTATATATAAAGGCCCCTCTAACAAATCATAAATTTTCTGTTCACTACACCGGATATAATATAATCATAATTAAGTTTATTTTTCATTTCGTTTTCGAAAAGCTCAACTTTAAACCTATACCAATAAAATAAATTGAACTTTATTATATTATGTATACGCATTACAAATAGCCCATACCCAACACACAACAGAATAACACAATTTAATTAGGATAATTCTAATTCTTATTTTATTGTTGTTGTTGTTGTTGTTGTTGTTGTTGTTGTTGTTGTTGTTGTTGTTGTTGTTGTAGATTCGTTTTCTACTCTATTAAATATTAAAAGCTTTCTTATATATGTACGTACATACGTATATACATACATTAAAAGATTGATTGATTAACTTTTAAACTTTGAACACAAATTTATTACTATTTTCTTCGATAGTATTCTATATATATGGGTGTGTGTGTATGTGCTTCGACATGGAAAATCTAATTCAATCCCAAATAAGTAACTTTTTTTTTTTTTTTTAATTCGGTATAGCCATAAAGCTTAGATATATACAAAAGAGCCAAAATTTGTTAAATTCAAAATGAAATTGTTGTGTGTCATGTCGATTTAGTGTTATACATATTTTGATTGATTACATATTAATGTTAGATTTGGTATATATATGTATATATATATATATATATATATATATATATATATATATATATATATATATATATATATATATATATATATATATATATATATAATTGGAGGTCGATACGTACATAAATATATAAATAAATTAAATTTGATATGAAATTTTCGTAAATATGTACCAATAATTTTCGTACATATACATACACATATAATTAGTCAACTTATTATATTTTGAAAAAATTAATTAAAATTTGATTTGATTTGCGTTATGAGGGCTGTAGGCGTACAGTATACCCGCACATAATACCGCCTATAAACATATACATAAAATACAAATGGTGCCTTTCGCGAAATTGAATTATAATCAACCGCAATACAAACCAAACTTTTTTTTTTCTGAACTTCTTCCATCCATCGACTACTATAACCATTCCGAGAATCATAAAAAAAAAATTATGTTAATGTTTTCGGTTGTACATAATATTATAAAAATTTGTAGATTATTTTAATTTTGCTCCTAATCTAATTATTATATTACTGTTATGGTGGTATGAGGTTTGTACCTTATCCGAAACGAGATGAAAATTATGTGAAAAATATGATGTTGCTTGCCTATACATTTTGTGAAATTGTTCGAATATAATTTTTATATAGAACGATCGGAATAGTTTATGTGTGGGAGTGTGTGTTTTACAGGCCACTCCTGGTCTTTACGAAACCAACAATCAGGTGCTATCGATCTTGGACCCAAATCTGGTAATCGTTCTAAGGTAATCCCTAAGCAATATATTAATATGTATTGCGCGAAATGATGGAACACAAGAATTTTTGTGCTAATGTTTTTCCAAATGTTTAATCCACATGCGAGGCACAATAAAATGCACGAACTTTGTTACGTTTGCAAATAATTTTAATTTTTATTAACCTTTCACTTTTTACTTTCTGCTGGTTGGTATGTTGTTGATTGATGT